>OX387413.1:6803195-7403195 GCA_947563765.1 Anarsia innoxiella
TAAAATGGCAGTTACTATTGCGGTGACGGTGAAGGAAAACATCGTGAGGAAACCTACATACACCAGAGAAGAAATTCGAAGGTGTATGTGAAATCCACCAACCCGCACTTGGCGAGCGTGGTGGATTATGGCCTATTCACTCTCTGTATGAGAGTAGGCTCGTGCCCCTCGGTGGGGACATATATGGGATGATTACGACGACGACTATTGCGGAATTTGCCAATGTCAAGTGAAGTACTACAGCTTTAATTATACATTGTACGATAATGGTCTGTCTCTACATATCCGGGCCGTGCCCGGGACGTGTCTGGGCCGGACAACCGGACTCGTTGTCATGACGACGTATTGTTTTCCCTCCCGATGGGCCACGGCCCGGACACGTCCCGGGCACGGCGCGTCCAGTTGCCATGACGACGAATTGTTTTCCCTCCTGACGGGCCACGGCCTGGACACGTCCCGGGCACGGCCCGTAAATGTGTAGATAGACTTTAAATATTATAGTTTAGTATACATACCTACGTATTATACACACAAACACCCAGATTTAAGACAAAACATCACTGTAAATCAAAAATAATGTAAAAAATGTAATGTTTGTCATTAGAGGCAAACGAACCCACGACCTGCGACAAGCACTACCAACCAAGGACCCAAGTCTTCTAATTTACAATACTCTCAGTTGTGTGTCAGCAGAATGTCAATGTCATTTTTTCACATATTTGATCGCAATGTCAGCCATTGTTTAGCAGAATACCAAATGTGTCAAAAAATGCCAAAGACTTGGACCCCACTTACTTGGGGTCCAAGTCTGCTAATTTAAAATAGCCTTTGTTGTGTGTCGGCAGTGTCAATTTCATTTTTTCACACATTTGGTCGCAAAGTCGGCCATTGTTTAGCAGAATACCAAATGTTTCAAAAAATGCCATTGACACTGCCGACACACAAGAAAGGCTATTATTTTAAATTAGCAGACTTGGACCCCAAGTAAGTGAACGCCGGCATCTTGGCGCCAAATGACAATTTTCATGACACTTTTACATTTCAATTTCAAAGGAATCAGAAAACCTTTCTACTAATATGACTGTTTATTGTTCTCGGAAATTATGGAAGTTATAATTTCTGAGAATATTCGAAGTAATGACGCCACATTTGTTCTGTTTCGCACGATTTTATTTCGATCGAATTTTCTAAGAATTATTTGCTGTAGGGTTGTCACAATAGGTTATTGTCATCGTACTCTTTATTATAAATAGGCAGTTCAGCATAATTTAAAATAAATATGCTGAACATAAAACACTTTTCATTTTCATTTTCATACAACTGAGGCTATTTTAAATTAGCAGACTTGGACCCCAGGTCCATTTCAGTGACCTCTATGTAACAGGGTCGTTAAAGTTATCTAATAATTTAATTTATACAGTAAGGGTATGTTTCACCACCGATAATATTATCTGACAGATATTTTATACCTGTCTCTATCTAAAAAGCCTTGTATTATGAAATAGGCATAGGTTTATCTGTCAGTTAAATTTTATCTATAGGTGGTGAAACCAGCACTAAATAAAACAATATTTTCCTACTTAAATACCTACTACGTAATATACCTACTTACAGTATAAATACGGTACTTATTTTAGTCAGATAGATATAAGCAGCAATAGGGATCATATCTACATTCAAAAATTCAAAAAATAATTAGTCCGTCTTTTAGGCTATAAAAAAATATTTGAAACACGTTTTTTACCTGATCAAATACATAAATAAATACAAAGATACAGAGCATCAAAGTTACGGCGTGGGAGGTATTGAAGTCACTCCTACGTAAAAATCGTACTAAGGCGTGTCGTCGTTAGCAACTTTAACCCAGTGTATCTTTGTCATTTTTAGTTTAAGAGAAAAAAGAAAAAATACGTGTCGAATATTTTAAAATAATCTATGTGACGGACTAAAACAAAATTTTTAAGTCATCGTGCCCATTGCAACATTCTATTTTAAATTAAAGAAACCCTACATCAAATTACAAATCAGAACTGCCCTGTAATAAAACATTTCTGATTAAACCTAAATATAGGACACTTACATATTACGTAGAAATAATCTAATGCTATCTACACACCAAAGTCGCCGGCATGCCGCCGGGCTAGGCCTTCATAATGCTGAGTTATTAATCTTGAAATGCACTGAGAAGAGAATACTGACGTCGCAGTTCACTTTACAATGAAGAAATCTTATTGTTGCATTTTTATAATAGTTTTGTAGCGATTTGGGTCTCTTTTATAAACGAGTTTTGAAAGATACTGGCCGCTTGCAATTTTGTATGCATTTATTGTCATATCTTAGTATATCACTCAATCCTATTTTCTGTTTACTATTATCTACACACCAAAGCCGGACTAGGCCGGCGGCTTTACGTCATGCGAATGGCAGCTGTCAAAAAAGCCGGCGGCTTTGGTGTGTAGATACCATAATGTGGTCACATTTCGTTGCGGAAAGAACATTTAAAATAATCCATTAAGTATCGTGCAACGGCACGACACAATCATTTTCAAAAGAAATGCTCTTTCAACGAAAATTATTAAACCAATTTTTTTAGAAAACAGGCGAATCGAGCCTGTTTAATCATCTACAGATATTTATAGAATAGAAGAATAGAATATAAAATATTTTATTCAGTACCAATCAAAACAGATTATGTAGTACATTAAAAGACTTAACACTAGATGGTCTCGATCGATACTGAAAGGGCCATCCAGCTCAGTATACTGCTGCGTCTCCAGGCCACAGCAACTGATTTTCAGCTGGAACCCTAGCAAACTAAAAATAATAAAAGGAAAAGGTGAAAAGTTGTTTCAGACTTTGTGCAAATGCAAATTGACGCAACGCGATATTAATCTATGTTCCTATTCCAGTCAGATGTGCCTTTCCAAGGTGGGTCTACCTGTCGATTTTTATTATTATTAACTTATTATGGAGGTAAGTAAAGAAAAGAAAGTTATACAAAAATTTTGAGGTTCTTAGGGGAAAAAAAATAGACAATCAGGTGTGCAGTGATTCCAGCAAGCTGTAAATCTAAAATATACTCTTTTAACCTTAATTTAAAGCTTTGCAATGATTCAATTTTTTGCAGTGGAGGGGGGATATCATTCCATATCTTGGAGGAAGCGTACTTGAAACTCCCCCTTACATTACCCTTTATCTTACAGATTAATTCCTGTTATGTTTGTCCAAAACGTCAGGTTTTATGAAAGAGACATAGGTTTATCTGACAGTCAAATTTTATCTGTAAGTAGTGAAAGAGGCACGAATAGTTTTGTTGGAATTATTCTAATAAGTTTTTTTACCTGTCATGTCTGCCTGTATCATAACTCGTATTTAACCGACGTAAAACTAAAAACAAACAAAAAAGAGGCACTTTAAAATATAATATTTTTGAAATATGGAATAAAAAAAAACAGCTGAATCAATAATTTATTAATTCGGCTGTTTTTTTTATTCCATGTTTCAAAAACATTATATTTTAAAGTGCCTACAAGATGTCCTAGAATAAAATAGTTATCGATATATTCTGCTAACAAAACAACCAAATAATTCGATTAGACTTGAAACGCCCTGCATGAATTCAACCGAACAAAACAACAAATAGGCACCGAGTCATCCCATCGCACGTAAGTGTATAGAACTTTTACAAATGACTCGCACTCTCTGAATTTGGGTTGAAGCGTTTTGTTTGCAACGTGAATTTATACGTTTGGTGTTTTGGATATGGTATTTATAAAGACTACTGCTTACTCACTAGTAGTGAGCGATGGCCTAGTTGGTAGAACGCCCGCCTCCAATCTTGGAGACAGGGTTTCAATCCCCGGTCTGTCCCTCTGATCTAAGATTTATTTCTCATGTACGGATTGAATATTACGACTACCACTCGCTAACCGTGAAGAAAAATATCGAGAGGAAACCTGCATACACTAGTGAAGGAATTCGAAGGCGTAGGTGAAATCCGCCAACTTGATAAGAAAAGCTAGAAGTAAGAGTAAACACAGCAGTGGTGGATTACTGCCTAATCACTCTTGTATAAGAGTAGGCTCGTGCCCCTGTAGTAGGAACGTTAAAAGAGCTGATAACGATAAACCTAGTCAAATACCAAATGTGATATCCATTCCTTACCGATCCGCGTATCTTCATCACTCTATCTTTCACCTACGTTTCGCCGGCGGCCGTTTTTCATTTCTCAATGTTGGTATTGTTTGCCTTCAGAATGTCAAGTGTTATTTTAAAAGTCGCCTTTGTTACCACTTCAAAGAGCTGAGAGTAAAAAAAAAAGGGAAAATTATTCGAAAAATTTCTTTCGGATAAAAAATATTTTTTTTTTAATTAATAACGCTTTTCTTTGGTGATGTTTGTGCTGTTGTTTTTTTGTTTGTTTTGCGATTGTTTTTCATCGATCAACGAAAAAGAAATTAGCTTTAAAACGAAATACCGTCTCTCTATTTTATTAATATTATACTTATTGGTGCTGAACGTGAAATTGTTAGTCTATCTTCACATATCCGGGCCGTGCCCGGGACGTGTCCGGGACGTGGCCTGTCAGGAGGGAAAAAATATCTTCATGACAACGTGTGTGAACGAATCCAAAGAAAATGTATGGAGTGATATTTTTTCCCTGACACGTCCCTGACACGTCCCGGACACGGCCCGGATGTGTGTAGACAGACCATTAGGATGTCTTTTTGTTACTTATTCACGCAAAAAATACTGAATAGATTTTATTGAACATACACACATAATACAAGTCTGTCACGCCTTTTTTCCTTTGGGGTATGCAGAGACTACGTCCTTCCACTTGCTCTTTGGCTTCATCAACATTTATCAGTTGTCTCATTCATGCATCTGTTTTTAATTATACTTAACAATATAATGGTATCTACACACCAAAGCCGCTGGCTTTTTTGAAAGCTGCCATTCGTATGACGTAAAGACGCCGGCCTAGCCCGGCTTTGGCGTGTAGATAATATATCAGAATAGTAAACAGAAAATAGGATTGAGTGATATACTGAGATATGACAATAAATGCATACAAAATTGCAAGCGGCCAGTATCTTTCAAAACTCGTTTATAAAAGAGACCCAAATCGCTACAAAACTATTATAAAAATGCAACAATAAGATTTCTTCATTGTAAAGTGAACTGCGACGTCAGTATTCTCTTCTCAGTGCATTTCAAGATTAATAACTCAGCATTTTGAAAGGGGCCTTTAGTAGCAAAACTGCAGCTTTTTAACAACAACTAATTTCTTGGAAATATTGCATTTATATTCTGATGTATAAACTACAAAATTTCCTAGTTTAATTAAAACCTCTTCAGTAGTTTTTGCGTAGAAGAATAACAAATATCCTCACATCAATCTATCCATCTATCGGCACAAATATTGACATAATATTAGAAGGATTAGCTACATACCTAGTTGTATTCTTGTTGGAAAATAGAAGAGAGTAGACGAAGTGAAAGATAAGTCTTTGATCACAAGTGGAGTAAAGTGTCTACTCCAATAGAAAAGAGGCATAAAAGATATATATATATATATATAAACATATATGAAATGAAATGAAATGAAAATCATTTAATCCTGTAGGTTTTGACAACACTTAAGACGGGTCATTTTTTAAAGTTAATGCTAGATTCGCAAGAGTGCAGTTTCCCCAGAGAAGAACCTAGCAAGAAACTCTGTAGGGTTGCTCTTTTTAATTTAAGTTTTACAAATCTCAGGCATAAACACAGAAACATATAATCAAATTAATATTTCAAAACAGCTATCCATAAATAAATAATAAAAATTTGACCCCACAATATCCAGGAAAAAGTAAGGCAAGCAAATGGGAAACAAAGAAGTGAAATGCTTAGTTTGATGGGATCCGCATGACATGACCGGCCATCACAGCAGCACCTTCACACAGGTCTCAACGCATGTGCCAGCCATCAACCCCTTCCACATATTTTAGGGAAGTAGGAGACCCGACAGCGCCACCACTGCAACGGCGTAAGCGAGCATGACATGTCACACGTTTCGCCTTATTCATAAGAAAGCTTAGCTATTACAGAATAACAGATACCATACCTACCAAGATACTGCAGAGGCAACATTTTTACAACACAATAACATTCATATAATTTAAGGAATGTAAGTAATTCACAATTGTATGAGAACAGGTATGCTAGAGAAAGCTTGATAGAAGAGCAGGTCAATCCCATGGATTTGAGTCATCTAAATAATCGTTAATTTTATAATATCCCTTTTTGCTAAGTTTTTGTTTAACAATAACCTTGAATTTATTGAGGGGTAGTTCGCGTATACTGGTAGGGATCTTGTTGTAAAAGCGTATACATTGACCTACAAACGACTTATTTACTTTCTTTAGTCGACTAGCATGGGGCACTAATTTATCCCTATTTCTAGTATTAACAGTATGTATATCACTTAGTTGTTTAAATTGATGTATATTTTTTTGTGTAAACATTACATTAGTGAAGATGTATTGCGATGCTAGTGTTAATATGTCAATATTTTTAAAAACATCCCTAAGAGATTCCCTGGGACCTAGTTTATAAATCGATCGAATAGCACGCTTCTGCAGAACAAAGATGCGCTCAGAGTCGGCGGCGTGACCCCACAGCAGAATGCCGTAGGACATAAGACTATGGAAGTAGCTGAAGTAAACTAGCCTGGCAGTTTGAACATCTGTCAGGTTTCTTATTTTTTTAACTGCATAAGCTGCAGAGCTGAGCTTATCTGCTAACTTGTCAATATGGGGGCCCCATTGTAATTTAGAATCCAGAGTAATACCAAGGAATATGGTTGTTTCCACAAGACACAAACTCTGTCCCTTCATCTTAATATCTGTAGTTACTTGTCCAACATTGGGCAAAGTAAATTTAATACATTTAGTTTTCTTTTCATTAAGCACTAGATTATTGGCATTAAACCACTCGACTACTTTACTGATAGCATTGTTTACGTCGTCATATAAATTCTGTTGTCGTCTAACTTTAAAAAGTAAAGAAGTATCATCAGCAAACAATACTATATCATGACAGTTATTTACAAGACTTGGCAGATCATTAATATAAATTAGGAAGAGAAAAGGACCGAGAATTGAGCCCTGTGGGACACCCATGCTAACCGCAGATCCACTCGACACTTTGCCGTTTACATCAACCCTCTGTACACGTCCATATAAGTAAGATTCTAATAGGCTGAGTGCGGTGTCCTTTACACCGTAATAATGAAGTTTCCTGACCAAAGTACGATGATCAACGCAATCGAAAGCCTTGGATAAATCGCAAAAGACACCCAAGGCGTCGTGTGACTTCTCCCAGGCATCAAATATACACTTTATTAAATCAACACCTGCGTCGGTTGTTGAGCGATCCCTGGTAAAACCAAACTGTTTCAGGTGCATTAGTTTATTGGAGTAAAAGTGAAATTGTAGTTGATCTAAGATTAGTTTTTCAAATATTTTACTTAAGGTTGGCAATATAGATATAGGTCTATAATTGGTGGGGTCAGTCTTACTGCCTGCTTTAAACAAAGGTATGACTTTACTGTGTTTCATTAGGTCAGGAAAAATTCCCTCATCTATACATTTATTAAAAACCATAGCTAGATGGGGTGCTACGCAGTTTATGATGGAATTAACTATTGTAACGGAAAGGCCATGCAGATCAGCGGTTTTTTTAATAGTTAACGATTTAAAGGCCTTTACTATTGAATATGCATTGACGTGACGAAATGCAAAGACTTGGTTGGACTCGGCCACGTTCTGCTTCAACAAAGATTCAGCAAGCGTGGGAGAAGAATCCAGGTCCTTGGTGGTCGAGACTGGAATGTCGGAGAAGAATTTAACAAAAGCTTCGGCAACCTCGGCGTCTGTACTGATACAGTTACCATCAATATTCAATTTAAAATCGAGGTTGCGTGGTTTGACTCTTCCAGTCTCGTGGTTAATAACTTGCCAAGTTGATTTTGCAATATTCTTACTATTAACAATCTTATTTTTTATGAATCTAGATTTGGCCTCATTACATACACGTTTAAATAATTTAGAATAATTACGCACATATTCCACGAAAGACTCACTATTATTCACCGTTTTTTCATCATAGAGGCTGTATAGTTTATTCCTACTAATTAAAATTCCTGTCGTGGCCCAATCATTAAATTTGAGACAATCGTTAACCTTCAGTAATTTTGGTTTAAAAATATTATCATATTCTATTTTAGTGGCATTAAATACCCTATTGTATAACAAATTTGCATCATCACAAAATTCTAGATTTGAGATTTTTGTGGTAACGTTATCATTAAATTTATTTAATCTAGCCTCATTTACTGGGATGTATGTAATATTTTTTATTGTTTTATTAATATTAATATTAAAATCTGCCCTTAAGCCGCAATGATCAGACCTTAACTTATTTATTACACTCAAGTTAGTTGATTCTATGTTTGTAAATATATTATCAATACAGGTCTTCGAACTAGCAGTAATTCTAGTGGGTTCAAAAAAAAGATTAATTAGATTATAACATTTGAAGAATGTTAAAATCTTTTTCGAGAGGGCCGACATCACCAAAAGGTCAATGTTAAAGTCTCCACAGACAATAATACCCTTATTTGTGTTATTTAATTTTTGAAGAACAGTCTCCATAATTTCCTCAAAAATATCATAAGAACCGTTAGGATTTCTATATACGCTTATTACAACAAGCCGCTCCAATTCTATACAAGCTATCTCAATGGTACGTTCAACCGAAAGATTTACAATATCAGTGCGTTCCTTGTATTTTAGAGAATTTTTAATAATGATTAAAGAACCTCCAGAGTCTCTAACCGCACTATTTCTTATGAAAGAACTGCAAACATGGTGATTGTCAAAACTAAACATGAGTTGGTTGCTGTTGAGCCAGTGTTCAGTAATGCAAATAATGTCAATTTTGTCACAGCTCAAGAGAAGTTCCAACTCATGGATTTTACTTAACATGCCCTGAATATTCTGAGAAATAAGTTTTAAATTACAATCATGTTTCATAGTATTTATAGATTTAGTATTTATCATGGGCATGTCTATAGCAGCATTGCGAGAGACAGCTGTCTCTGTTGTCTGGTCACTTAATTTAAATGCTCTATAGGAGCAGTCAAATCCGCCAAAAGAGCGGATGGTTGGTGTTGACTAGAATAAGTATGACTAGAATAATTATGACTAGAATCACAGGAGGGGTATATATAAATAATGTCATTTCTGTTACTCTGCTCAATAGAAGCAGTCGTCAAATTTACCAACAGATTGGCAGAATCTAAGTAATAGGACAGCGACAATGCTATCTGTCTTCGATAGAATCGATTAAGATAAAATTTAGATTAAGATAAATATATATATATATATGTATATATTGGATATATATATATATATATATGTATGTATCAACAACTTGGTTAAAGTCGCTGGAAACCTTTGGATGTGGGCAGCGCAAGACCGGTCGTTGTGGAGATCTTTGGGGGACTTTTGTCCAGCAGTGGACGTCCATAAGCTGACATGATGATGATGATTCAACAACTAGAGTTTGTTACAACATTTGGTGCCACATTTCTGATATTTTATAGCTGTCTCTGTCTTAAACGTCATGTTTTATGAAATGGACATAGGTTTATCTGTCAGATAAATTTTATCCGTAGATTGTGAAACAGGCACTTATAGTAATATCTTATCTAGCCGTCAGTATCCCACTGTTGGGCAAAGGCCTTTCTTCTTCCTCTCCACGATTCTCTATTCTGAGCCGCCTCTACCCACACATCCATGAAGTTCATTATAGTCATATCATAGAAAAAAAGTTGCCTATGCCTTGCCATTGTGGTAATTTGATACATGAGTACATGAGCGTCAATATTTGTTCCAATTTCATCAAATCCGTTCAGTAGTTTACCGTGAAAGATTCTGTCAGCACAAACATTCACATTTTATAATATTAGTAGGATTTCTGACATAAGTTTGTCAGAAATTCTCATTACGTTTTATGAGAACAAATGATGAAAACCGGGCGTGATTTCCGGTCACGTACCGTGTCTGAAGACGGGTTCTTGAATGACCCGGGTATAAATCCCGGATGTATGTGATCCTGGTACATTGAGTTGCAAGTTATAAGACTGAAATCATCTGGTTATAAAAATACATTCGGAGTCTCTGGCTTAAAATACTATTTCACTGTATAATAGTAAGCCAAGTTTCTGAATTAACAATGTCGGTTGAGTGGAAGATTATAAACATTGTAAGGCTTAAAAAAAATATGTATAGGTATGTATTTATTTAGATTTTTGGAAGTAGATTGTAAATGAAAAATTATAGATCTTTTAAAAACGTATTGAGTAAATGAATGGAAAAGAAAATAAATAGCAAAACAAATTTTCTCATGCTTGTCTTTGCTTATAGATCTGAGTTCAAATAGATCAAATAAAACAAGATATTTTTTATAAAAGATGAATTGATGAACAAGTATGAGCGAAAGGAGATTAACAAAAGAGATATGCAAGGCAAGAGTGGGTGGAAATGTTGGGAGGGGAAGGCCAAGACGAACGTACCTCGATCAAATCGGGGACTTACTAAAGAAAAGCCAAATCAAGAGCCCTAAACCGACGGGCATGTTTGAGGCAACTGATGAGTGTGGATGAAGCGAAAGAGGTGTGTTTGGATCGAAGCAAGTGGAAGGAAGTGGTCTCTGCCTACCCCAATGGGAGAGAGGCGTGACGGATATGTATGTATGTATTACAAAAGAAATATAAATAACAATCTTGTATCTTAAATGTCAATGGTTTGCATAGATTGCGTCACATGGGTTACATAACACTGACTTCGTTTCAAATTCTCTTTAAGAGCTATGTTTCATAAAGATTTCAATATTTCTTGATTGCCTCCTAAAAATTAGTACTAAGAACTGAAACCTGATTTTTACCTAGTGGGCCCAAGTCTGCTAATTTCAAATAGCCTCAGTTGTGTTTTGGCAAAGTTTTAATGGCATTTTTGACACATTTGGTATTCTACTAAGCAATGGCTTACAGATCTACCAAGTTATCTGAACGGCGGCGCTAGTAGTAATACAAAATTGTATTTCTACCAATCGCAGCAGTTCAGGGGCCGGATTCTACTAATTACCAAATGAAAAATGGTGTCTCTCTAGAATGTGAATTGTAAGATTTTACACATTTTGGTATTCTGTTAAGAGATAAGTTGACAGTGGACAACTATCGGCCGTACATTTTATTACTTTACGCTTTAATCGGTATTCTACTCCGCAATGTCACATAAGTGGCAGTTCCAAACGGTATTCTCTTCGCTATTTGACAGTAGTTCTCTAATGGCATTTTGTTCGGTCGTTCGATTGTTCGTTCACCCAAACACTATTTCGGTGTTTTTTTTCGAAAATTAACGTGCAATTTATGCAAAAAATGCATTTAAAGCTTGTAGAAATAAATATTCTGTATTTTAAAGTATGTCTAAGCTTATTCTAGGTCGAAAAAATCAATCAATCGGTTGACCAATTTCTTCGAACAATAATTTTATTAAATATTGGCAACATCGACGACTAAATCCCTCGTCAAGGACAAATCAAAGACAAAGCCCTCTATAGACTACTAATCGACTATTAATCGTGACACTTAAGAGAATACCAAATTTGTGACCTATTACTGTAGAATATTAATCTGTTGGCTATAGTTTGGTCGCTTAACTTAATTTAGCGGAATTGGTACCCTGGATTTTGTCATTTCTATATTAGTGGCCGTAGTTCCAATAACGGTCGGTACACAGATAACTTGGTAGCACTGTACACTGATTGCGATCAAATGTGTCAAAAACTACAATTGACACTCTCATTGAAACTCTGCCGACACACAACTGAGAATAATATTGTAAATTTACAAGATTCTATTTCTTTCTATACTCTTTTTGTTTTTCTATTTCTTCTGCTAATTAGCAGACTTGGGCCACAGTTTTTAGAACTTTTTTTTTTGCTATCGTTGAAGTATTTATTAGCCTCACCGTTGTTAAACAACTTAGTATGCAAAGCTTTGCGATTGCAACATTTCAAAACAACCTAAAAGCTTTATTTAGAGCTTAAAGCTAAACAAAAGCTGTTACTCAGAACTCTACAAGATAACAAATGTCGCGTACAGACTTCATAAATGCACAACAAGAAGCGTTTTGTTAATGTCAACTGTACAAAGAGATTAACTAACTACATAGAGTTATTAACTATGCAGGTAGTAAGGGCCAAAACTTAAATTCACGACACGACGCGACACGACGTCGTGCGTCGTTAAACGATACGACACGACACGACACGACGTCGTGGATTTTCACGAACACGCATCGTGTCGTGAATTTATGTTTTAGCCCTTACTTATATCTTAGTTGAAATATAGACATTAGTGGATTAAGCCAAAGATAAGGTGTTCTGATTACAAGTGAAGGGAAGTGGTCTCTGTCAACTCCGATGGGAAATAATAAAAGATATGTATGTAGGTATTTTAGTCGGAAGGTAGAACTCGCCGTCATTGATTTGTGCTTTGAAGATGTTCATTACTCTTTCTCTAAATGTTTCTCTAAATTAGCCGTGCCCTATTCTGGGTCCATACTTGGTACAGGATACTTACTTTTAAACATCTGTGATACCTATGGTGAATAAAAAACATTTGAAACGAAACGTTTCAAACTAGTTGCGTTTCAGCGTGTGTTCTGGGTCTAAGTCTAGACTAGAATACAACATGCGCAAAAAGTCACGAAAAACTTGTTTTCATTTCACAAAATAAACAGCATAATCCTACTAAATCACCCACTTAACTGAATCACGTAGCATATTTACAATATTTCTTGTATATATTAAAAAATATTATCCAATACTCGGCCAGAATGTTCGGCCAGCTATCATTTTCGAGAAAACGAGAGATATCTACGCTAAAACGTCTATAAACTGTCTCAAAATATCCCTTTAGGACGAAGCTTCTGTTATTTACAAATCTTTTTGCTGTTAAATCGATGGAACACACGAGAAAATCGACCTTGTTTGGAGAGAAATAGAAGTGGTGAAGGTTTGAAGTGAGGGATATTGGTGAATGGTAAAAAATATAGATATAATCTTAAATCGATGAACGTAGTTCGGATCGTATCTTAATATTACGGATTTTTGTCAACTTTCCGCCGCTCATCCCCGAAAATATTTCTCGTTGCTTTTTTTGAATGATAACGTTGTGGGAAATGTTAAATTTTTAGCGGAAATGTTTAAAAATACTCAATCATAATCCTACTAAAGGCTGATACACACCGGATGCGTATGCGTAACGTAGACGTATGCACGGCGGCGTAGCCATGCGCGTAGTTACGGTGTAACCCGATGTGACACTGGGCTACGCGTTACGTCAACGTGTACGTCTACGTTACGCAAGCGGTGACAGTTATATACATTACAACTCAGAGGTATACGTCTACGCATACGAAACGCATACGCAACGTATACGCATCTGGTTTGTTTTGGCCTTAAATATTATATGCGACGCGACACTGTCCGTGCCGATGGATGTTTGGACAGATGGATGTTTGTTTCTCTTTCATGCATAACTGCGTTTTATAACAACATTCAATTCACATTCAACATTCAATCTGTTGAAAAGGTAATGGGGATGATGACTACATTCAAAAATTCAAAAAATAATTAGTCCGTCTTTTATGTTTCTTTTATGCCGGCGGCTTTGGTGTGTAGAAAGCTGCCATTTGTATGATGAAAAGCCGCCGACCAAGCCCGGCGGCATGCCGGCGGCTTTGGTGTGAACAGCATTAGGCTATAAAAAAATATTTGAAACACATTTTTTCCCTGATCAAATACATAAATAAATACAAAAGACACAGAGCATCAGAGTTACGGAGTGGGGGTTATTGACGTCACTCATCGGTTAAAATCGTACTGAGGCGTGACGTCACGAGCAACATTATCCCAGTGTATCTTTGTCATTTTTAGTTTAAGAGAAAAAAGAAAAAATACGTGTCGAATATTTTAAAATAATCTATGTGATGGACTAAACAATTTTTTTATGTCATCATGCCCATTATCGTCGTGATTCATTAAATTAATAACTGACATTGTTAATGTCAAACATTTTAAAAGATGACATGATTTTTAAGCGCCCAGGCAGAACCAAGCGGCTCAACTACTGCCCCATACCAAACCCATACCACAGATAACTAAATACCAATTTTTTACCAATTTTTTATGTCAATTTTGTTAGACGATTAATCAGCAGACTTATCGTGGTTTCATATTAATTAACAAACTCGTTTGGAGATTCAACAGCAGGCCTAATGGTTTAATAAAGACGTTTTTTTTTTAATAATTGAAGGTTAGTGTAAGGACACATCTGTCGAACGTATGGCGCCGAAAGTTCAGCGGCTGGATTGAATTTACGCAGCTTAAAAGTATAAAAACATTTCGAAAGTATTAAATCGTACTGGCTGTCACTTGGATATTCAAAAAACCTAATCAAAATTCGATCAATTTTCAAATTTTAAATTTTGAATTCTACAAACCTAATCCCCAATAGACCAAAGTTACAGTTGAAACATATCGATAACCCGAACAAAAGCAATAGAACAATACCAGATTGCCCTAATATTGGATTGTGGTGATTTTCAATTTCATACCATAACAATAGAAGTAGCTATTGAATTTCTATGAATCGGTAGTCTGAATTTTTCATTGTTTTAGTTTAAACTTAGTTTTGCTTTTGACTTCGTATGTTGTTTTTATCGAAGTATCTTGTAAAACTATAGCACCTATCCTTTTAATATTATAAATGACAATGTTTATGCCGATGAATGTGTGGATGTTTGCAAAGCTGTCACGTGAAAACCATTTAACAGATTTTAATGAAACTTAACAAAATTGTAGGTAAGAAAAAAAATTAACAAAATATTTATTATCAGAATAAAATTATTAAAAAAATTATAATTATAAAATTATTATTGTTTATTTTATCAGAATAAAATAAACTTTATTATTAAGATAGATATTGAGTATTTTTTTGGAGATATGACGAAGTACGAAGTCACGGGAAGCCTCTAGTCTGCTATATATATGCTACAATATTATAAAGATTTATAAACAGATATTTGCTTGTAAACGTAACAAATACGCATTTAAATATCTTCACATCAATCGGTACAAACATTGGCGTTTATAACATTAGTAGGATTTGCAGGACAGGATACACGTTTGCTTAGGATATTTGTATTTCTCAAAACTAGTATTAGCTGGTAGACTGAGGGAGAGGACCTGTGATCCCCGCGCCGGGTCTTTTCTGCTGCAGCGGTTGTCTATCGCTATCCAGCGTGGAAACGCAGCTGGGGTGATGGGCACGTTTGCACCAGGAGAGACCAGGGGCGGATTATTCCCGGATTAGTGTTAGTTAGGTTGAGTTTAGTTTAGTTTAGCGGTTATATTTTATTTATTAGAGTGTAGTATTTTTAATAACATATTCATGTTATCTAGGTATAAAACAAATACTAGATTTCAGTGTGTTCAGTTTTCAGTGTGTTTCAGTGGGTCTCCTACTTCCCTAAAATATGTGAAAGGAGTTGATGGCTGGCACATGCGTTGAGACCTGTGTGAAGGTGCTGCTGTGATGGCCGGTCATGTTATGCAGATCCTATTAAACTAAGCCTTTCACTTTTCTGTTTCCCATTTACTTACCTTTACTTTGTCCTGGATATTGCAGGGTCAAATTTTTATTATTTATTCATGGATAGCTATTTTGATATATGAATTGTATTGTATAAACTTAAATTGAAAAGAGCAACCCTATGGGCAAAAACAGCTACCAACTGCCAAACGGCGAGCTCAGGCAAGCTCGAGACAGAAAGTCTTGGCGTATGAGGAGAGTTGCCTTTGCCCAGCAGTGGGACACGAGTGGCTAAATAAGATAAGATAAGATAACCCTACAGAGTTTCTTAGGTTCTTCTCTGGGGAAAACTGCACTCTTGCAAATCTAGCATTAACTTTAAAAAATGACCGGTCCTATGTGTTGTTAAATGATTTTTCATTTCATTTCATATCAGAACGCTATTACAAATCGTTCGACTTAAACCTGGATCTATCACTTGCCAACTGAGATAAAACCTACATACATATCTGTCACGCCTCTCTCCCGAGTAGGCAGAGACTTCTCTTCCACTTGCTATGATCCAAACATATCTCTTTCGCTTCATCCACATTCATCAGTCGCTTCATACATGCACGTAAGTTTAAAGTCTATCTAGACAGATCCGGGCCGTGCTCGGGTCGTGTCTGGGCCGTGGCCCATTAGGAGGGAAACCAATACGTTGTCATGACAACGTGTGTGAACGAGTCCATTGAAAATGTATGGTATGATATTTTTTCCCTGACACGTCCCGGACACAGCCTGGATAAGTGTAGATAGACCATTAAGGTGAGATAAAAAAAGGCTTAAGATAATGACCTAGTAGATCTTTTTAAATCGTTTAAAAGTTCCCTTTACACTTTAACACGAAAGCTCAAAAGCTCAAAGCAACAGGTTCAAATAACAAGAGAAAGTGTCACTGAACTTTAAGCTGTTAAAGTTTAAATTAAAGTTGTGCTTTAACACTAGATACGGTAAATAGGTTTAGTGGGACAACGTTTTTGCAATTAGTAGGCGAGAGGAGAGTTATTTCAAAGACCATTGCTGAAAGGAGAGGAAAGATGCTGGGTCACCTGATACGACACGACGACTTTATAACAAACATCTTAAGGAAGACGAAAGAGAGGGAGACCACAAAGGACTTACATAGACCAAATAAAAGAGGGAATAGAAGTTGTGTCGTATCAGGTGCTCAAACGTACGGCAGAGAATAGAGAAGAGTGGCGCAGACTCCAACGACAAGAGCGACGCTCTTAAATTTATGATGAGGAGGACGACGTTATATAACGGGGTTAATATAAAGGCGCATACTCATTAGCGAGTTGTAACCGTTGTAACCAAAAAATATAGGGTGTGCGCTTCCAGGGGCCCAAGTCTGCTAATTTAAAATAGCCTTAGTTGTGTGTTGGCAGTTTGACTATCAATGGCATTTTTTGACATATTTGGTATTCTGCTAAACAAGTGCTACTGATTGCGAATTTACGACCAAATGTGTCAAAAATGCCATTGACACTCTGCCGACACACAACTGACAATATTGTAAATTAGTAGACTTGGTCCCCATTATATTATTCGGAAAATTATTCAAATGACGACCAAAACCCTTATAATGAGATCTTGAAGTCAAGGCCGACAAAAATTAATATTAAACAAACATTAGAGTGTAAGGAAGCAAATAAAAATGTCAGTCGCTTATTTTTTCCTGTTTTATTCAGTTAACATTGTACCACTAGCACAGGGGCAGCGCATCAATGAGAGTGTCAATGTCATTTTTGACATATTTAATCGCAATCAGTGTTAGGCATTGTTTAACAGAATACCAAATTTGTCAAAAATGCCATTGACACTCTGTCGACACTCGATACACAAGTGAGGCTATTTTAAATTAGCAGATTTGAGGGCTCGATTTTGTTTTTTTATAATGTCACTATCATTGTCAAAAATCTTAATAACTCAAGATTCGAAATTGACACTTTTTCTCATGCTCTTTGGAAAAGTGTCAAAAGTTAGTTTTACAAATTATGTCGCGAAGTTTTAGCTTGGATAAACATTTATGTTACACCCTGTATTTCATATTTTACATAGCCGTTAAAGTTCCACCATAATAGGTATAGCAAAAAATATTTTTGATAGATACCTATTTTATGGTGTCTACACACCAAAGCCGCCGGCTTTTTTGAAAGCTGCCATTCGTATGACGTAAAGCCGCTGGCCTAGCCCGGCGGCATGCCGGCGGCATGCCGGTGGCTTTGGTGTGTAGATAGCATTACATTCGCACGAAATGTTATGATATCAGCTAATTTAGTTTAGGCTTTCCAACACAGTATTGATAGAACAATATTGAAAAACTTTGGGTATAGAATTTATATAAGGAGGTGCCACATTTTTTTTTCGTATACAAATGAGTTTATGACAGCGTGCCAAGGTTAGCGCCAGTTTATCATAGTTTTCTTGGTAGATGACCTGTCAAACGATAAGAAAGTCCATACAAAAAGGTAGCCATTTTGCGCCAGACCAGGCACGCAGATCCAGACGGTATGGCATTTCCTTATATATTCTACACTCAAAGTTGAAAAACAAAAATTTCTTGCCTCTAGTCATTCAACCTATAGTAGAGGCGCCGGTGATGTTTTTTCTCATTTATTAAATAAACGGGACGCAATCTTGCCGTGATTTATGCAGTGCGGTATGCTGACTGTAAATAATATCAACGTATAATTATACTGTGATATAATACGATGTGGAAGTGGCTTTATTATTAAATTTATCCTACTAATATTATAAATGTCAATGTTTGTGCCGATAGATGGATGTTTGTTACTCTTTTACGCAAAAACTACTAAACAGTTTTGAATCAAACTTTACAATGTTGTAGCTTGCACATCAGAATAACACATAGGCCATATTATATTAAGATAATATTTATATTTTCCAAGATATGACGATAAATGTGTACGAAATCGCAGGCAGTCTTTAGTTTTAGATAAATTCAGTTGTGGAACGTTTTTGATTGTAGAATTTATATTTCAGTTGATTATAATTTTGTTTGTTATGATAATGTTTGTTACTCTTTTACATCTATATATATAAAAATGAAACCCGTTTTCCGTTGTCACGGCATCACGCCTGAACGGCTGGACCGATTTCGCTAATTCTTTTTTTAAAATGTTCATTGAAGTCCAAGGATGGTTCTTACGGTGAGAAAAAATCGAATAATTGCCGGGAAAGCCCTAAAACAGACCTTTTCTTTTTCCCATACAAATGTTTTCTTACTAAAATGTAGAGTCAATTTGAACTTTATTCCTACACAATAAAGTTCATTCTAAGGCGGGACGAAGTTCGCCGGGACAGCTAGTAAATAAATAAAAACCACTAAACAGATATGAATGAAACTTTCCAATATTGTAGCTTGCACATTATGGTATCTACACACCAAAGCCGCCGGCTTTTTTGACAGCTGCCATTAGTATGACGTAAATCCGCCGGCTTAGCCCGGTATGCCGGCGGATTTGGTGTGTAGGTAGCATTAGACTAACATACGTATACAGGGTGTAACAGAAAGGGTATATAAAGCCGAAACATAGCGATAGTCCTCATGAAACTGAACAACTTTCCCCAAGGAACATGGGTCGTAACTCGAAAAAAAAATTTCGCCTCCCCATACAAAATGCCCGATCAGCTGATCGAGTAAGTATGGGCGATCCAAAATTTTTTTCGAGTTACGACCCATGTTCTTTGGGGAAAGTTGTTCAGTTTCATGAGGACTATCGCTGTGTTTCGGCTTTATATACCCTTTCTGTTACACCCTGTATAAGCTATATTTCTTTAAGATATTGCGTAAACTTTGCAAAATATAACAATAAAGGCGTACAAAGTTGTGGGCAGCCACTAGTTATTATCATTTTTTTCATGACATTTTCCACAAATTTAATTCCATGATACCTTGTCGGGAATAAATTGAGACTTTTTATCATTTTGTCGCAAAAAAACCACATAGCCTTCATTTGCAATGTAACCAAATTTCTGCCTCATTATCAAAATTGCCGTCGAAAACATCATTTTATTATTATCTTGATTATTATTGCCGGTTCATTAATTTTGTTTGATTATAATAAGATAACATAATTAATTAGCTGTGGACATTAATTATTTTGGTGTGTGATTAATTATTCGAGATTAAATGATGTAACAAAAATATGTATTATTTTGTACGGGTTTCACTATTTTCTTTGCATCCACGTGTATGGCAGAAATTATAATGAAAATTTTGAAATTCAATATTTTTGGTAGCTCCAAAATCATTGATGAATTTTCAATTTGATGAATCATTGTGAAGATGTTTTCTTGAGTGTCAGTGTTTTGCTCTGCTTTGGTAAATAACTAAAAACTAAAAGAATAAAGCAAAAGATTTTTTTAACCTCCTGAGACCCAGAGATTTCTTTTGCTTCGATTTTGATAAAATTTGTCATAATAACTTAAAATACCATTCCATAAACAAAACTGGTGAAAAAAGAAAATTTCAATGGAAAATATAGATTTTCGCAATGTCATATATTTACGACAAGAGTTCTCAATGATAACTATTAATGTAGAATTAATATGTAAAAAATACTTGCATTTATTTGTTTCTGAGGCTAATTATATTCGATTTAATGTTTTAAAATAGAAAGAACATTTATATTGTGGAAAATTATATTTTTATTCATAATTTTAGTACTTAAACTCACAAAATGTTATTTTTTCTCCAAACTAAAGATGGACTCTATTTCTTAAATTTTAATTATTTTTACGTACTTTATTAATCGCAGACAGGCGACAAACTTCAGTTTATAGATTTAGTTAATAAATCTTGAGTTTCACTTATATAAATCAGTTAAATCAATTGTTTAGTCTTCATCTTTTTGGTGAAAATGTAAAAAACACTTGTGTTATTGTGTACTGCACAAATGTACTTCTTCTATCTCGTGCTCGCGTTATAATTCTTCTTTATCGTGCTTGCGTAAAACTGAAAAAATAATTCTTCAGAAACATTGTTTACTACTAAAATATAATATGTCATATAGGTATTACCCGGGGATTTACTATTTCACAGTAGTTATTGAGAACGCATGTCATACCTGTATTACATAAATATATAGCAGGTTATTTTTCCATAATCACGCAAATATTGACAAATAAAAATGTTTAACCTTAATTATTGCATATTAATACACAAAAAAAAAACACCAATGCAAGTTACGATATTCGTTAATTAACAAAAATTTAAAAAAAACTTACCGCGTTCATTCGACCGCGACGACATCCTTCACTTCCAATTAGAAAAAAAATATATATTATGACAGTAATTCAACCAATGGCAAAACTTGTAATGGCGGAAGACCCTTAATATTAGTTAAACAGTAAAATTTTTAAAGAAATTGTCTAGATGGCGGTACTACGAAATGTTTTTTTAATGTCATATATATATTACGGAAAGTCTCAGGAGGTTAAGGAACCGACGCTCGCACTATTTATTCCTAGACTCAATCATAAATGTCAAACAATATCGCACGTCAATGTTACGATCCAAACACACCTTTTTCTTTTCGTTCACATTCATCAGGCGCCTCAATTCTATAACCCAACTTTATTAATACACTTATTAACGTCATCATTGTCATACTTCTATTACCGACATTTTTATTTAGTCGGATTATATAGTCAAATAATTTTGACAGTTTTAAACGAAAAGAGTTACCTGAGGCCCGAAATTCTCAGTTGTGTGTCGGGGAGTGTATCAATGGCATTTTTTGACACATTTGGTTGCAATCAGTGTAACGGTGCGTACAGACCATGTAACATGTTATATAACTTGTGTTATATAACACGTCCACACTATGTAACCTTGTTATTCAACATTGCAACATAAAATAATACTGTACACATTAATAACAATGTTATATAACATTGTTATATAACATTGTTATATTTTTATGTTGCAATGTTGAATCACAAAGTCATAGTGTGGACGTGTTATATAACACAAGTTATATAACATGTTACATGGTCTGTACGCATCAAAGTTATATAACATTGTTGTACATATCAATAACATTGTTTTATAACATTCAGTGTCCACATTATGTAAAACATGTTATATAACAATGTTATATAACATGTTATGTTACATGGTCTGTACGCACCTTTAGTCATTTTTTATCAGAATACCAACCAAATGTGTCAAAAAATGCCATTGACACTGCCGACACACAACTGAGGCTTTTTTAAATTAGCATACTTGGGCGTGTATTAAGAAATCATCCATCAACTCAACGCGCGGCCGTGTTGAACAGCAGTATCTTTTCTGATACGCATTTGCTAATGCTAGCTCCGGAAATGATATTCGAATTAGGTGCCCCAAGCCGACAGAATAGAGACATGAACCTAATTTCCCAATTGAACATAAAATATGCGTCCTTACTTTCCTATAAAATGTATTTAATGATCTATAACAAAAGTATCGGCGTCAAAATGCAGTAAAAATTTTTACGGCGCGGTATAAAGGTGTTCCCATGTTTTATGATTTGTAAAACGTTTAAAACAATATCGTTAAACTGTTTAAAGAATCATTACCATTACAATTTATACGAAAAACTAGCTGATGTCTCACTTAGACCCAGAACACACGGTGAAACGCAACTGCAACGCAACTGAAACTGCTAGTTACTTTTGAGTTGCGTTGTGTGTGGTTTTCTAAGGAAGTCTATAGCAGAAACTTTGATGCAACTCAAAAGTTTCAGTTGCGTTGCAGTTTTATTTATTTATTTATTTTATTTATTTATGTAGGTCACCAACAAATTGTACATTATGGACAGGATCATAAGCTTAAAAAATACACGGTGAATGCCAATAAGTTGCGTTTCACTGTGTATTTTGGCGCTTACAGTCAGTTGTAAGAAAAGTCTCAACTATGGTCTATTTACACAGATCCGGGCCGTGTCCGGGACGTGTCAGGGAAAAAGTATAATTCCATACATTTTCTATGGATTCGTTCACACACGTTGTCATGACAACGTATTGCTTTCCCTCCTGACGGGCCACGGCCTGGACACGTCCCGGGCACGGCCCGGATCTGTGTAATGTAACCTTTAAGCTTTTACCTTTTATACCTAGAGGGTGTTTTCAGATTAGCGTTTTATATGCGCGTATACGCTCGTTTTTTGAAGCGCGTATACGCGGGGGTAGTGAGGGTTACAACGAATCTCTTAAGAGGTCATTGAGTTTAATGAACTGTTCGCTAACTGTCACAATCAAAAATCTGAAAAAGGCACGAGGTTAAGGGTGCCTTTCCACCAGAGATGTTCTATGCTATGTTGCTATGGGTGCGTTTGATATCAACCAATCATATTCATTGGATATGAGGGCATCCTGAATTTGATTGGTGGATATCAAACGCATCCATAGCAACGTAGCATAGCACATCTTTGGCGGAAAGGCACCGTTTGACACCTTGTTAATGGCAAAATTGACATTGACAAAGCCGTTTGTTGAAAATTGAAAGAAGTTTAATTGAACAAGTATAATATGCCATTTTCCGAAATAAAGAATGATATACAGGGTGTAACAGAAAGGGTATATAAAGCCGAAACACAGCGATAGTCATCATGAAACCGAACAGCTTTCCCCAAGGAACATGGGTCGTAACTCGAAAAAAAAATTTCGCCTCCCCATACAAAATGCCCGATCAGCTGATCGAGTAAGTATGGGCGAAAAATTTTTTTCGAGTTACGACCCATGTTCCTTGGGGAAAGTTGTTCAGTTTCATGAGGACTATCGCTGTGTTTCGGCTTTATATACCCTTTCTGTTACACCCTGTATAGTGCCCGTGTCACCACATACGGATAAACCTATGTCTATTTCATGAAAAATGATGATTTAGACAGTGACAGGTATAAAATATCTGTCAGATTTTCATCTGTAGATGCTAAAACAGGCCTTTAAAGTCTAAAACAAAAGCATTCACACGTTTCTTTCATTCTGTTTGTATAGTATTTATGTTCTTCATTTATTTTATCGTTCGAATGTCACATATTATTAAACAATGTGTTTCGTAGCAGAAAATAGCTATAATATATT
Organism: Anarsia innoxiella; assembly: GCA_947563765.1. NCBI lineage: Eukaryota > Metazoa > Arthropoda > Insecta > Lepidoptera > Gelechiidae > Anarsia > Anarsia innoxiella. The sequence continues at coordinate 6,827,041 of OX387413.1, forward strand.
GAGCCAGTGATGTGGAAGGGTTATTGTCGATAGCGTCGCTGTGGACATTTTACACTGTGTCGATGTCAATGCGGTTGCCGATAATACTGTTGATCGGTTGTCGATGCAATTGGATGCGCTAGATTGGTTTCTGTTAGGGATTAGCTTACATTAGGGACGCACATTCCTGATGTCGCTAATTTAAGTATCTTGTATACTTTGCGAAGTGGTGGTTGTGAGGATAGCATTTTGAAAAATTTGGAGTAAATCATGTTTTAGGTAAAAAATTATGAAAGTTTTATTTTTTCGATTAAAATTATTTGTTATTGAATTCACGTATCAGTTGAAACGCAGTGTAAATAGGTAGCACAAAACATTTTCACTATTTTGTCAGGGTTCATCACGTCCTAATAAACAAATAGGTTAAAATTTTAGACACAGTACTTAAATTATATTTTATCATCCAAAAACTTTTGTAAACTTTATTGTACATTATCTTAAGGTTCACTTTCAATTAAATAAGTTAGTTTCAGTACCCCAAGTTATCTACTTCAATGAAAATATAATAAAACATCGACATCAACTCTATCGATATAATAACATCACTAATAACATAAGTTGCGGTAACAAGGTGATATTGTGGTTTCGATAACGCGTCTGACCCTAAGCCTACATTGGTTTCATATAAGATCCTTGTTTCGATTCCGGTGTAACTATATTGGTCTTTGTTTTCGTAAGTGTTCATTTCGGTGGCAATATAGTGCCAATATATTTATGTCAAATTAAGTTTTTATAGAGCAGTTAGGTCCCGTTTCATCACATATAGATGTAGTGAAGCGGTGGTAGCCCAGTTGGTAGAACGCTTGCCTCGAACTCCGAGAGCGCGGGTTCGAATCCTGGTGCGGGCACGTACCTCTGAGTTTATTTCTCATGTACGGATCAATTTATTCGATTACCACATGCTAACGGTGAAGGAAAACATCGTGAGGAAACCTGCATACACTAGAGAAGAAATTCGAAGGTGTATGTGAAATCCGCCAACCCGCACTTGGCCAGCGTGGTGGATTACGGCCTAATCACTCTCTGTATGAGAGTAGGCTCGTGCCCCTCGGTGGAGACATATATGGGCTGATAAAGAAGAGATAAAATGTTGCTGACAGATATACCTATGTCTATTTCATAAAACATGATGTTTTAGACAGTGACAGTTATAAAATACTTATTCTGAAGAACCTTTGAGTATAGAATATAAAAGGAGTTGTCCCATTTTTTTTTCATATAAAAATGAATTTATGACAGCGTGCCAAGGTTGGCGCAAGTTTTTCATAGTTTTCTTGGTAGATGACCTGTCAAACGATAAGAAATTCCATACACAAAGGTAGCCATTTTGCGATAGACCAGGCACGCAAATCTAGACGGTATGGCATCTCCTTAATTCTAAACTCAAAGTGAAGAACTAACTCAGATAAATGACGTTTCGGCTATAGAAGAAACGTCAAAAAATGACAGTAATTTATTTGTCTTATTTGTCCTGGAACTATATTTAAAACTCGTTTTGTAATAAGGGGAAAAACGATAAAATAAACTTTAAATTGATATCATCATTATCTAAACACAAGCAGTTTTAGTACTTTAATACCCAGAGAATGTTCCAGAAACTAATAACTAGCCGTCGACCAGCTTTATCCTTAAAATCGTCTACAAACTCAAATATTGAGTTTGCTTTTAAAGCGGACGCTTGTCAAAGTTCCTCGATAGAGAGGGGCGTGCTACTCTAGCTTGTGAATACACAATACTTCATTGAAGTGTTAGTAAAAAGTCAGGGCGTACATGTCATCAAGTCTACTCTGCTAATTTAAAATCGCCTCAGTTGTGTGTCGGCAGAGTGTCAATGGCATTTTTGACACATTTGTTATTCTGATAAACAATGGCTTAAACTGATTGCGAAAAAATGTTTTAAATATGATGTTGAAACTCTTATTGAAGATCTGTCTACACAGACCCGGGCCGTGCTCGGGACGTGTCCGGGCCGTGGCCCGTCAGGAGGGAAAACAATACGTCGTCATGACAACGTGTCCGGTTTTGTGTGGATAGACCTTGGCACTCTGCTGGCACACAACATAGAATATTGTTTTGCAGACTTGGACCCCAGTTTGGAAAAAAGGGAGAGTTCAAATCTTACCTATTGTATAAGCCAAAAGCTTTTGAAGACAAAAATATTTACACATAGAAAACGGAATCGAGCGCGTCACCATGAGGCATAGTCCCCATCAAGCTGGCTGTATTACCTCTTTGTATGGCAACACTAATTCGTTGCGCCAGAAAATTGCCAGCTCTCGGGTCGCCAGATGCCTCGTGGAGACGCAACGAAAGATCCAATAAAAAGGACTTCGCCTCTGGACCTAAACAACCCAAAGTCTCAACAGCAAACGGCACAAACACATAATTTGATAAAACGTTTTCATATTTACGCCGCTTGAGTAACTCGGCTGAAACTGCAGCTGCCCCCGCTGCCTCCGTTTTATAATTACTATGCAACCTATGGTAGTGGTACAGAAGTCCTTAAATAGGCCAATCAAGTATGTAACAATGTTTTACCGGTCATTTGGCGATGTTTGAGAATAATCAGGTTGGACAAACTTGATTATTTGGACGGGTTCCGTACATGTTTAGGGGTCTGTAGACTGGTTAGTTAGTAGATGAATAGTATTGAGTATATTGGCTTTTTTGCGTTTGCGGTTGGACCGTCCTAGCGGGTTTTTTTAATGTAACACTTACTCGATCTCAAACAACAGAAGTGGCGTAGCTGTAAAATAAATTTTTTAAAATTAATTAAGGGCGTCTACGCATCAGCGTTTAGGTGGTTTAGGCCACCACCGCCTACGCGGTTTGAGATTGGATTAAACGCAAGTTTTTGCGGTTTCATATAAAGCCATAGAACACTAATTCTCCTAAATAAAACGGCCTAGCTGCTATTTTTTAGTAGCCTATTGTGTCCCACTGCTGGGCAAAGGCTTCCCCTGCATTCTTACATGCCTCCCTAATGCATCTAAAATATGATATTGACGTTCTTTTTACGATATCCTTTTTTTATTAGCTTATTACGTGCCACTGCTGGGCAAAAGCCTCTCCCATGCTTCTCTATAGATTCCTGTCAATAGCCGCTTCCTACCTGATTTAAAATTCATTCAAAAAGTTAAGCTTAACAGTTGAGTTGGTTTAACAGTGATTTTAAATGCGAAGGATTACCCCACTGTTAATACATTTAGAAAATAGTTAAAGTTTTCCGGTTAATGTGAAAAAAGTCTTTTAAAAGTCATTATACTCGTTCACCGCCAATTAAACAGTTAAAAACTATCCAAATGCGAGTCGGACTCACGCGCGATGGGTTCCGTACCATTCACTAGGTTAAAAATAGCAGCAAATACATATGTTATTAATAGGTAGACATGATATCGAGCAAAAAAGACAAAAAATCACGTTTATTGAATGGCAGCCTTTAATTATTATTATTATTATTTGTTGTTATAGCGGCCACGGTAATTCATCATCTGTAAAAAATTCAACGCTCTAGCTACAACAGTTCATGAGATACAGCCTGGTGACAGACGGACAGACAGACAGATAGACAGACGGACAGTCAAATCTCAGTAATAGGGTCCTATTTTTACCGGGTACGGAACCCTAAAAACTATCGCAATTAAAAAGAAACTTCGAAAGCAAGCGTTTATAAAATGAGAAAGACTTTATGTCTTTTGTTTTAAACGCGAAGCAATTAGTTACACTGGATTTTTCCGAGAATTTTTTCCTGGAAACAACTTTGCGCTTGTTTAGTTTAGTTCTGTAAATTCAAAAATTGTGAAATGTTTTGTTCAAAATAGGAATATTTAAAAGTACGCTTTTCTTGTAATTTTGTTATCTAAAACTACCGCTTCACTACCTGTGTAACCGAGAGGAAGAAACTTAAATGCATTTTTATTTAAGATGTTTTGGTTGCCGGATAGTCGAATCTGGTTACCTGGTTTCAAATATTAGAATATAAGAGGCTTCCTGCCACTTTCTATACTTACTTATTTATCGTCATATCTTGCGAAAAATAAGCAATATCTTTAAATAATATAGCCTTTGTGTTATTCTCATGTACAAGCTACAATATTGTAAAGTTTCATCATAATCTGTTTAGTAGTTTTTGCGTGAAAGAGTAACAAACATTCTCATATCCTTCCACACATCCATCCATCCATAATAGGCATAAACATTTTCATTTATAATATTAGATGCTTAAGGTGTCTACACATCAAAACCGTCTGCCCGGCGGCATAACCCGCCGGGCAAGGCTGCCGGCTTCTGACAGATGTCATTTGTATGACTTAAAGCCGCCAGCATGACAGTTTAGCGCTCCCCGCACTATGCGTTCAGCCGTCCGATTAATTGCAGTATTAGCCGCAGCCGCATTGCGGTGTGGATAAAAACCACTTTAACGTACAAATTTTTGATTTCGGTAAGCCGGACGGCTGACCGCATAGGGTTACCTTTTCCCCAGCATTTACGCGCCGGGCTCATGCCGCCGCCAGGCTTGGTGTGTAGATACCATTAGAGGAGAGGAATGGGCATGATGACAAAAGATTTTTTAGTCCATCACATAGATTATTTTAAAATATTCGATACGTATTTTTTCTTTTTTCTCTTAAACTAAAAATGACAAAGATACACTGGGTTAAAGTTTCTCGTGACGTCACGCCTCAATACGATTTTAACCGAGTAGTGACGTCAATACCCGTAACTCCGTAACTTTGATGCTCTGTATCTTTTGTATTTATTTATGTATTTGATCAGGTAAAAAACGTGTCTCAAATATTTTTTAATAGCCTAAAAGACGGACTAATTTTCTTTTGAATTTTTGAATGTAGTCATCATCCCTATTCACTTGTTGTATCATGTAGCTGGTCACTAGTATAAATTACCACTATCTACTAAAGTTTGATATCAAAATTTCAATTAAAATAAATTCCCTCATCCCCAACAGTTAATCACCCAAACCATTTAAATCACATTTCAAAAAGCTAGAGCGCGATAAATTACTTCGTTTCAAAGGCTCAGTATTAAAAGGTTTTCGCGTGAATATCTCAAATCAAGTTGGATTCATCACGAAAGAGCTATATTTTATGAAAGCGTAAAATGCCTTGTCATTTTCCGGAACTTTGAGTGTCAGAGACTATTGTGCGGGAAAATGCGAGATAGAATTTTGTAGATTGGTGAAAATTTTTGATGTCACTTTTTTGATCTAAAACTACTGCCGGTTCACTACCTATATAGTGTATAGCCGAGAGGAAGAAGATGGCAAGAAACATTCGGCACAGGGCCCTACGTTATGTGCAATGTATTTTTTTTTAAATTGAGATACTTATACAATTACATGTTAGTACTTAACTTATTATCACAGTAATTTACATGAATATCACAGTAAGATTAGTTTGTTTTACATAATTTTTTTACGCAGCATCCAAAATAAATCAAAAAGTGGCTGTTTCTTTCATGTGAAATCACTTTATTTTCTAATCCTTCTAAATATAAGTTTTCAACGGTTTATTTCATTTTAAAAGGTGTGTTAAGTAAGGCGAGCTGTAAGCGTAAGGGCGTTTTCAGACTTACCGTTTCATACGCGCGTATACGGTCGTTTTTATCACACTATACACGCGTACACGCGTACATGCGCTTCAAGAAACCAGACGCGCGTATACGGGCGTATATGCTCGAATCGGTGGTGTCGTGTCAGAATCAACATGGACTATACTAGCGTAACAGCAGCGCGTCTACGCTCGTACGAGCAAAAGACGCGCGTATAAAACGCTATAATCTTTGTTGAGGAGGCGGAGAGGGAGCTATAGATCCTGGGCAAGTCTATAGTTTCATATTTGTGTCCCAGGCGATGCAGCGTCTGCGGAGAGGATACTCTGCTCGTGCCTGTAAAGGCGCGAACAACAACACGGGAAGCCACAGTTACCGGTTATAAGTCACGTGCTAATGGACGTGTGCACGGGCGCCAGGGGTGACTCTCGACGGTGGGATAGTTCATCGCAACTAATTGACTAGTGAATCTGAAAACGTACTTCGTCGATTTTGATGATGATTTAGATCGTTGCATGCACTTTTACCATAGACATAGTCCCCTTATAAGAAGCAGTTTTAACGTTGTTCGATAATAGTTCGTAAACCTACTGCGAGCTAAGTGGCAGTAGTAGTCAGTGATTCATAACATAAAGAATTACTTGGATAAAAATATTTATTATATTATTTTAGTTAAACTATTTTTAATAATGTTTGGATTGTATCGTAGCATTATTTGTTAGTTCAACCTTGTACAAGATCCTGACAAAACCGAGTCAAAATATTACAAACGTAATAACCCAGTATTTTAACACTTCCGCACCCACCGGTCCCTCTTGACGTGTTCCAGAATATGACGGATGCTTAACGAGATTTAAACCTTAAAAGGATAACAATGTTTCAAACGAATTGGTCCTACGTTGCGCTTGACGTGTTATTCGCTTTGTCAAGAGTGTGTTTGCAAAATGTTAAAGAATTTATTAAAAACATAACACTCTTTCTGACGCAGTCGGGTAAAAAGTTTCTGCCCGCGACTTTGTCATATCTTAGAAAGTTTATGCAATATCTTAAAATAATATAATCTATTTGTTATTCTCATGTGCAAGCTACAATATTTCCGAGTTTCATCCAAATCTGTTAAGTAGGTATTGTGTGAAAGAGTATCAAACATACTTGCATCCACCCACCCATAGGTAGTGCCTATTAGGCACAAACATAGATATTTATAATTTTAGTAAGATTTAACTTTAGTTGCAAAAAAATTCGTTTCCCATTCATATACTATTTAAGAGACAGACTCTTGTCGGTGGAGTGAACGCCATCTTTGTCTTTCCTCTGCCAGCAATTTGACTTACCTCTAACCCAACTAAGTACAAATCAAATGCTAGTGGTATAAATCTTAGATGTTCATTTTAAAGGTTTAATCCGGGCCCTGCGTGCCCGGGACGTGTCCGGGCCGTGGCCCGTTAGGAAGGAAATCAATACGTCGTCATGACAATGTGTCTGGGACGTGTCAGGGAAAAAATATAATTCCATACATTTTCTATGGATTTGATAACACAAGTTGTCATGACGACGTATTGTTTTGCTTTCTGACGGGCCACGGCCCGGACACGTCCCGGGCACGGCCCGAGTCTGTGTAGATAGACCTTTAGTTATTCAGTTGAGTGATTTTGACAACAATTTGAAACAAGAAGAATTTTTAGATGTAAACAAAACACGGTTGTTAGTGTCAGTCTTTTTTTTTTTTTACATTTACAATTAATTAATTAATGAGAATCTTCGATACAAATATCCTCAGGGCTTTATTCTTTTATGTTAGGGGTGTTGTTTTACTTTACGCCGAACATCAAGGAACGGAATTTGCCTATAGTAAAACTGACCGAGTTTCTCTAGCAAATATGTGTCAAAATATGAAAATTACCCAAACTTTTTATAAAAAAAAAACTGGACTGCGTTAAAAAATCGCTTTTTTATGTACGCAGTGTCACTTTCAATGTAAACACGAATCTAACGACACCTTTCAAGCTAGAATCTATCAAGCCGATTAGGCTATAGGCATGCCAAAAAATTTATTATAATTACAAACATACAATCTCGAAAAACATAACTCTCCTTCTGGCGCAGTCGGGTAAACACATCTATATCTGAAAGCGGTTACGCTATACATCCAATTTTAATCCGATCTGAGATATTATAGGCCAAAACACACCGGATGTGTATGCGTTGCGTATACGTAGACCTCTGAGTTGTAATGTATAGAACTTTCACCGCTTGCGTAACGTAGACGTTCACGTCGACGTGACGCGTAGCCCGGTGTCACATCGGCTTACGCCGTAACTACGCGCGTGGCTACGCCGTGCTTACGTCTACGTTACGCATACGCATCCGGTGTGTTTCAGCCTTAAGTATGGATCCGAGTTAGATCCGAGAACTATTTCTATGCGAAATATCTCGGAAAACAATCGGATGTAGTTCTTATAGGCACGAGGTCATTGATGAATGTGGATGAAGCGAAAGAAGTATGTTTGGATTATAGCAAGTGGACGGAAGTGGTCTCTGCCTACCCCGATGGGAGAGAGGCGTGACGGATTTGCATGTGTATGTATAAATGTAGTGCATTTCCGCTGTTACAATATAAAGAGCATCCAACCTAATTGGTATAGTAACAATTTTCGGTATCACTTACACTCAACATTCGAGCTATTCGAGCCTAGTATGGAGAAAAAAAGAGTTGGCGGCCACTGATGAAACTTACGTCAGTCGATAGATATACATATTATAAAACGATAGTATTTTGGATAAACGTCGAAAGTGATATACTTTCGGAGATTTTTCTTTATACTAGCTCGAATAGGGGATGTTGAGTCTAATTGTACCTTTTTTTTACTATACCAGGCTCCATACAAATATGTTTGATGCCATTTTTGATTTTCGTGTTTCATTCGGTCGTTTTCACTTGTCTGTCTATCACTGTACTCGTATATCAAATTGTATTCACGGTTGTTTGACATGACAGCTGAAAAAATGCGACTGTGCGGAAAATTGGTAGAGCTAGCTTTTGCAAGTGGTGTCACTCGATTTCAATAAAAAAAACTATCAGAACACTTATGCCTGTGGCGTGCTGCCTGTGAAACCCTCCAAATTTCTAAAACAAGGATCTGGGGGCTTAGCACGGCGTGCCGCGACAATTATCTCACGTATGCTGTCCTTATCACAATTCAAACTATAGACAGAGACGTCAGCGTGACAAACGCATGACAACGTCTTGTCACGGAGTGCCATGCTAAGCTAGCAGAAGACAATTTGTTAATTTTTTTTGTTACTCTTTACGAATTTATTGAACGAAATTTGTGGTGTAAAAAATGTTTGGTTTTACGCTCTTATACACTACTGGTGTACAGACTACTGTACAAGTTTATTATGTTTAGTATGTAGATAATAATTGTGTTAGTATAACTGCGCAGCACGCGTCAGCATTTAGTTAATTACCTAATTATAATTCAGTGAGAATAAAGCAATCATCGTGAGCGGTTGTCACTAATTGTGTCTATCATTTACCCAACTTGCTCACCCTTATCACATCACTCTACCAGCATTACAGTTCATTCCTATCAACCCTATCATCTTAACAACTATATGTTAGGTGAGAAGGCACCTAACAACTGGTTTAATCATGATTATAATTTTGAAAGGCCAAGTCAAGAGTACTATCAACATGCATGTTTGAGACGATTGATGAATGTGGATGAAGATAAGTGTGTTTGAATAGTAGCAAGTATAGTTGTCTCTGCTTACCCCAATGAGAGAGAGGCGTGACAGATATGTATCTATGAGTATAGAAAAAAAATTGTTTTATTTAAATAAATAGTTTATCACTTGCTTCTTCTACCTTATTTACTAATACATGTTTTTGTCGTCTTGGATTTGGTTATACATATAAGCTTAAGTTTGATTGAAGCTCACAAAATTAACCTAGATATAAATAGTTTCAAGTTAAATATAATTATTATAGTTTGTTTTCTATTTTTAAACATACTGCTTAATAAATAATAACTACAGAATTATGAACTCAAAATTCTTACAAAAAATCTCCAGTCAAAGCTCTACTAAAATAAACTTACGAAAAGAAAAATACTGGTAATTTTTCAAGCTCACAAACTGAACCGCTCAAATGGCTTCATAAATTTGAAAAGTGGTGGATGGAAGTTTTCTCGACGCTTTTAAAGTTTGACCATTGTCAATGTTTGGAAGTAAGCCCCCGTAGCCACTTCTTGAATAGTCCAGATGGATTTGGTAAAATAATTTATTTATTTAAGAATAGAATAGAATCGTCTTTATTGTAAACATCACAGGTTACATTATGCAGTTTACATAGCATTATTATAAATAGCTCACTATGATCCTACTTCTATAGGCGTATACAAAAAACAACATAGTAAATTGTAAAAAGCTAGTATACAGAACCAAAAGGAAAAGAGTGGATTTACAAGTTTATGATCCTTTCGATTTGATCAAGATACGTTCGCATTGGCCTTGCTTTCCCAATATTAAAGAAAGAAAGACCAAGTCAAGAGTATCCTAAACCGAAACGTATGAGACGATTGCTGAATGTGGATGAAGACAGGTGTGTTTGGATCGTAGCATGTGGAGGGAAGTGGTCTCTGTTTACCCCAATGAGAGGCAGATGTGAATGATATGTATGTAATTCTTTTAAAACCTTAGAACACATATAGAAGTAAAATACATAACCTAACAAGTCTTTCTGTTAGTTTAAGTTAGACATACGAGTTTTTAATTTTTATATTTTTTTCGTAACTACCTAACATATTTCACCTGGACTACACTCTGCCACTTTTTGAGTGAAGTTGAATTTTATTTGCATAGTTACAAACTCCCTGAGATTGTGTGCTAACTTCTTGTAGAGAGGTCTTTGTTTGGCTGTTTTTTTTTCTTTTTCGAGGCAAAGAACGAAGTGTTGGTCAACCTTTTATTGTTGTTTGAGTTTTTGAGTGTGGATCACGTGTGAATGCTATTTTTATGGCTGCGTCCCCAGTAGGCAAACTGTTAGCGGCTGACTGAGGTTGCGGCGTATCGATTTAGTACGCCCATCCATAATTATATTTTAAATGGAGTGTCCATGGTTTGCTAGTTTTGTGCTCACTCTACGCAGTTTGCAGCGTTTCGCGCGCTGATTATCTAAATAAGCAACTAACTAATAAGTTTGCTTGCGACGACGCATGAAAATTGATGTAAGTTTGCAGCTAGCTCAAATTACAGTTCGCCACAATTTGCGACTCACTCAGTCGGCCGCTAACAGATTTAGGGCGCGTATTCATTGGCGAGCTGTAACTGTAACCGAATAGATACAGTATCTAGGTTTTAGTGTATACGCGTGTTACAGTTACCCTTTGATACGTGGCAAAAACCGATAATGGTCGGCTCGCTGCGAGTCGCTCGTGTCGCGTTCGTCGCAGGCTCGCAAACCACGTACACATATTTTTTGTTACAGTGCATGCAACGGCTACAGTTACAGCTCACCAATGAGCAAACGCCTTAAAAATCTGCGTGATTATTTAAAAAGTGTTTTTTTTAATGGCACCTGCTAAGAAGGGATTCTGCCAATTGACTTACTAGATCTAAAGAATGAGTTTACGTTGCTTGAATACCTGAAAATTGGCAGAATTATTATTTCTATTTTCCGAAAAAATAACTCTTATGAATGAATGTTTTTTTTTTCATTTAAGACCCAGAACACACGCTGAAACGCAAATGCAACGCAATTGAAACGAAACGTTTCAAACTAGTTGCGTTGTGTGTGGTTTTCTAAGGAAGTCTATAGCAGAAACTACGTTGCAGTTCAAAAGTAACTAGCAGTTTCAGTTGCTTTGCAGTTGCGTTTCACCGTGTAATTTGGCGCTAACAGTATTGTGGTAGGTAATAAATTATTCTGACATAATATTCTATTTAGAGTACATAATAAAACAGGTTCGTTGTCTGCCCTAAAAGTCCTACCTAACCTTTAATAATTTTAATAAAAGATTCTAAAATGTAACATGTCTTATGTGTGTTATTGTGAGAGTTCATGTTTTTGTGACCTTTGTAGTTAAATGTTGGATAAAGACAGAAAAGTATGTGTTTTTTTTAAGTCAAACTAAATTTATAAATGTCAATGTTTTTGTCGATGGATGGATGGATGTTTGTTACTCTGTTACGCAAAAACTACTGAATATATTTTGATGAATAACATAGGCTATATTATAAGTAGCTTTATCTGTCAGTTGAATTTTACCTGAAGATAAAGTTTTTTAATTTAATTTGGGAACTTAATTTTTGTGTAGGCAGTGTGTCAATGAGAATCTCAATGTTATTTTTTGTCACATTTGGTCGCAATTTAAGCCATTGTTTAGCAGAATACCGAATGTGTCAAAAATGTCATTCACAATCTGTCGACATACAACTGAGGCTATTTTAAATTAGCAGACTTTGGCCCCTGTCTGTCTCTAGCAAGGCTAGACACGCGAATGTCTGGTATAGACAAAAGTGTGTGCGTTGTGCAAGTATGTGAACAAACTATGAGTAACTCGATATTTTCTTAGCCTCGTGGCTAATGATCGAACTGAAGGATTAGAGTTACTATAATTTTAAGGTTTTTTATGGATATAATTAATTAATGTAATTTACTTTCATTGTTATTATCTTGACAATTTAATAGGAATGTAGTACGTATATGTGTGCGTGTGCGTATTTGTGTGTGTGTGTGTACGTTTGTGTGTGTATGTCAAAGTCAAAGTCAAGAATATATTTATTTCATAGGCACAAAAAATGCTCTTGAAACCGTTACATTACTTATTATAATATACTTTTTTAAGCTAGTGCTAGATTCGCAAAGCGCAGTTTCCCCCAGAGAAGAACCTAGCAAGAAACTCTGTGGGGTTGCTCTTTTCAAATAAAGTTTTACAATTCTTACAGTTTACATTATAACAATTATTGACTCTAAATGAATCTTTGATCCTGCAGCATTCAAACAAACCACAAGATGTAAATAGATAGCTAAAAAGTAAAGCTCTTAGTATGGATGTATGTGTATGTATAGGATTGCGTAACAGTTTTGAATAATCTTGCTGTGAAATGATAATTGATTTTTAAGAGAGTAATGTAAAATTTTAAAATATACCGTAAACTATAAAAACCTTTTTTTGGTTTAAATAATGTTTTGTACTTCAAAACTTGTAATTAATTGTCAACTTATTTGAAGCTTCCGTTTCAGATAAAAAAAAATTGTAAGTACAAAATTGTTTATTGGTTTTTCTTCAAGAGTCAGTTCTTTGATTGTTTTGTTAATACTTCCATCACAGAAAAAGCATCCAACCTAATTGGTAAAAGTAGTAAAAATGTTAGGTTTCAATAATTATACTATTGTTTAATACTATCATTGAATACTATCGTTTTATAATATTTTTCTCTATAGATTGACGTAAGTTTCATCAGTGGCCGCCAACTTTTTTTCTCCGTACTAGCTCGAATAGAGGATGTTGAGTGTAATTGATACCGAACATTTTTACAATACCAGGCTCCATACAAATATGTTCGATGCCATTTATCCCGCAAAACCCAAACTTCACAGACACCCTACCCCATCCTATTACAGTCCACTTACACCGGACATCTCGTCCTATTCCTTTAATGACCATCCCCTAATGAACACCTTACTATATTACCCAATCAATTTCTTTTTGCCGCTGCCCTTTAGCAAACTTGAGGGGACAATTAAGTTGTTACGTGACGACTTTTTGCTAATGGCCGTTGCAGGTATGGTAGTTAAATTTAATGTAGTGTTAGATTTAATGATGGTTTTATTTGTTTACTAAACCTTGGTGGAAGATTGGTGGGAAGCAGCTAATAACAGGAGTGTTTGGAGAGGCATGGGAGAGGCTTTTGCCCAGCAGTGGGACGAAATAGGCTAAAAAAAAAAAACCTAGATGGCGTGAGCTTTCAAGATAAATAACTCTAGCGGCTTTTCCTTTATGTGTAAAAAAAAAACAGAAAAAAAGATAAAGTCTGATACAATTTAAATGATAGATAAACCTATGTCTATTTCATAAAACATGACCTTTTAGACAGAGACAGGTATAAAATATTGTTAGGAATAAATTTTATCTGTAGGTAAGTGGTGAAACGAGCCCATAGTGTGTAAAAAATATACAGGGTGACTTTAAATTAGTGAACGATAGAAAAGGATATGCATGTACTCGTGATAACAAACAACTTTTACTATGGGACCAAGGTAATTTCGAACTCCCCATACAAAATGCACCAGCTGATAGTATGGGGGACCAATTTTTTTTTTATGAATTCGACCTTGGTCCCATATTAAAAGTGTTTGTTATCATAAGTACATGCATATCTTTTTATATCGTTCACTAATTTAAAGTCACTACACTTCATGTACAGAATAATAAAACTTACTTGTCTAAAACTATTACCTTTCTTTTTAGCTTCGCCTTGGTCGGGTAAAAAAGAAACCGCTTTTTGAAAATTGATACACGTTCAACGCCAAAAATTCAGTTCAGTATCGGAAGAAATCAGAAGAACAAAAAAAAAGAAATTAAAAAAAAGAAAATGTAAAACCAAGTCCTAGAAATAGAGTCCCTTTTTCACCATTTGATATGGAACCCTAAAAAGACTTAATTTAATTCCATTCTCAAAAATAAATGACAGAAATGAGCCAATTTGGAAGGAGCGGCCATACAAGTATCATAGTTCTTTTATGTTCGCAATTAATATGTTATAGTCAGTCCAATTAGTGTCATGGGGCGATAAATTAGTGGGATTCTGTTTTATCTTACTATCACAAATTATGGAAGACAATTATGAGAGTATTAGTATTATTAGCAATCCTTAAGAGTATCCTATCGGTCTATCTACACATATCTGGGCCGTGCCTGGGACGTGTCCGGGCACGGCCCGTCAGGAGAGTAAACAATTTCTCGTCATGGCAACCGGACGCGTTGTCATGACGCCGTATTGTTTTCCCTCCTAACGGGCCACGGCCCGGACACGTCCCGTGCACGGCGTGTCCGGTTGTCATGACGACAAATTGTTTTTCCTCCTGACGGGCCACGGCCCGGACACGTCCTGGGCACGGCCCGGATTTGTGTAGACAGACCATAAACCGACGGGCATAAATGAAGCGGAAGAGGTGTGTTTGGATCGTAGCAAGTGGAAGTGGTCTCTGCCTACCCCAATGGGAGAGAGAGAGGCGTAATGGTTGTATATGTATGTATATAGCACTCGTTCTTCTTAATATGCTGTAGGTAGTGGGTTCGATTCCCACTAGAGACAAACATTGCTGTGATGTATAGAGATGTTTGTCTTAGGTCTGGATGTTTGTTTGTAGTTTAATATAATAGGCATATGCATATCTGTCACGCCTCTTTCCCATCGGGGTAGGCAGAGACCTGCCACATCCTTCCACTTGCTACGATCCAAACACCCTTCTATAATACCTATGTATGTAATTACAGTAAACTACATATATTACATTAAGCTTTGCTTCATTGAACATTAGCAGAATCCACAACAGTCGTTTTTTTTTTAGTAGCCTATGGTGTCCCACTTCTGGACAAAGGCCTCCCCCGCATTCTTCCATGCCTCCCTATCTCCGAAAACCTCTGGCCAGCTTGTCAAGTATGCATTCAGATCGTCGCGCCATCTCCTCTTAGGTCGATCTTTACCTCTGTGGCCATCGAGCGGCAACCAGTTGGTAGAAATCTTGGCTCAGTCGTTGCCATTCAAAAAAAAACAAATACCTACTACTTCACCCCTGTATATTCTTAAGTGTGTATCTTTTGTTATCAACAAAATTAAAGGCTTTTGAACTTTATGAACAAGTACTTTAGTTTAAGATTCGATATTAACGCATCTCTATTAACATTTTGAGTGACACATGATTACGGTTAAGCAATTAGTTCGCTCTTTGATAGAAATTGCCGCAAAATGTCAATATCATGAGTTCCGGGGACGATATTAATAGTTTGGTTTGAACTTTAGAATCGCTGTTTCTTGTTTGAATTTGCTGGGCAAGAAATGTTTTGAGGGCAAGAATAATCATATTTCGAGGGCAAGAATAATTTTGATTCCTAGCAATAATTCAAGGGGGAGAAATATTGCGATGGCAAGAATTATTTCGCGAATTTTTTAACAAGGGTGAGAAATTTTTCGAGTGTAAGAATGTTTCAAGGGCAAGAAAAAATTCGAGGGTAAGAAATATGTCAAGGACAAATCCATACATCCATCCATTCATCCATCCATCCATCTATTCATCTATCCATCCATCCATCCATCCATCCATCCATCCATCCATCCATCCATCCATCCATCTATCCATCTATCCACCCATCTATCCATCCATCTATCCATTCATCCATCCATCCATCCCTCCATCCATCCATCCATCCATCCATCCATCCATCCATCCATCCATCCATCCATCCATCCATCCATCCATCCATCCATCCCATCCATCTAACTATCAATCCATCTATCAGCACAAACATTGACATTTATAATATTAGTAAGACTATAGAGTGTAGAAATGGAAATTTGGTCGAACCTAACCGAAATAGTTCCTCAAAAAGCAGTTTAAACCAGTTCTATCCGCTTTGATACATCGCTCGGTTGCTCAGTTTGCATAGAATCTGTTTCCCTACTATTTGTTTTATTTGCTTCTACTTCCTAGTTATTTTACAAAAGTCAAAGTTTATGTCGATGGATGGATAAATGGATGGATGGGCGAATAGATGGATGGATGGATGGACGAATAGATGGATGGATGGATAGATAGATTGACGAATAGATGAATGGACGAATAGATGGATGGATGGATGGACGAATAGATGGATGGACGAATAGATGTATGGACGAATAGATGGATGGACGAATAGATGGATGGATGGATGGACAAATAGATGGATGGACGAATAGATGAATGGATAGATAGATGGATGGATGGAGGAATAAATGGATGGATGGATAGATGGATGGATGGATGGATGGATGGATGGATGGATGGATGGATGGATGGATGGACGAATAGATGGATGGGTGGATGAATACATCGATGAATGGATAGATGAATGGATAGACGGGTGGATAGATGGATGGATAGATGAATGGATAGACGGGTGGATAGATGGATGGATAGATGGATGGATAGATGGATGGATAGATGGATGGGTTGATAAATACATCGATGGATGGATAGACGGGTGGATAGATGGAAAAGTAGGTGATAATAGTAGTAGTAGTTAGATAGATGGTTAGTCGAATGGATGAACGGATAGATAGATGTTTAGATGTCTATTACTATATCTCTTGTAAAAACCACTGAACAGATTTTAATAAAACTATCCAGTTTTATTATGTACAACCACAACTGCAAATAGGGAAGTGTCTTTTTTGTCAACAATGTTGAAAGTAGGTACCTACTTACAATTTCATTCGAATTTGTCCTACTAAAAATAAACATCCCTAAATAACTACAAATACATCATCCCAAAATAAAACCCAAACCTTACCTTTTTCCTCATTCGCTGTCTCTTTCCCTCACAAAAAAGTCTAATCATACTCACATCAAGATCGTTACTTGTTAGAGGGTTCCATTGAATTCCAGCCATCAATTACATACCGCAAGACGGATATATGACGGGCCTGCGGACCCCTAAATGGATATAAATTGATGGACCAGGAAAAACAGGGACGACCAATGTTTTTGTGACGGAAGACCTCGTATTTATAAAATGAGGTTAAAATACTTTATTTTGATGGAATAAATTTGTTAAAAATGTAGTAAAATGTTATAGTTACTGCGATGTACGAACAAAATTATAGATAGGTACATAGTTTAATGACCATTCTCATATTAATGGGGATGATGACTACATTCGAAAATTCAAAAAATAATTAGTCCGTCTTTTAGGCTATTAAAAAACATTTGAAACACGTTTTTTACCTGATCAAATACACAAATAAATACAAAGATACAGAGCATCAAAGTTACGGAGTGGGGGTATTGACGTCACTCCTACGTAAAAATCGTACTAAGGTGTGACGTCGTGAGCAACTTTAACCCAGTGTATCTGTGTCATTTTTAGTTTAAGAGAAAAAAGAAAAAATACGTGTCGAATATTTTAAAATAATCTATGTGATGGACTAAAAAAAAATGTTTTGTCATCATGCCCATTAAAAATAAACAAGGGGACCGTATAATTATGTACATATTTATTTAAGTAGGTAATTAGGTTATTATTATTATCAGGAAACTGATAAGTCCCACTGTTGGGCAAAAGCCTCTCTGAAAAATCATCAGCCAAAATTATTACTCTACCTTTTAATTTATCTGCAGTCGAGCGAAAAATGAAAACCATATTTTTTCAAAAAGTCGGTTAAACATTACCCAAAATTATTACTCTCCCTTTTCGTTTCTCTCTGTCGAATAAAACATGAAAACCCTCTTTTTCCACAAAGTCGGTTAAAGCAAATAGTACTGGATATTGGCTCTCACATACATTTGGCATCGAAACCACGTATGTATTGAATTCACAGAGAATATCAAAAAGCTGTATTGTATTTTACAATCCGAATAAAGTGAGAATACATTTTTAAAACTTGGAAATGAATTGCGTAAGTTACTTTCAAAAATGAACGGTTAATTTTGTTTTTTAAGGTAGCTCGACACTCGATATGTATCGGTGCTGATACAAATTGCGGGTCAAGTTAAATATTGTAAGTTTTAAAGGAATTATTGTTTTCATGATTCTTTTTTGTTGGGAAATATTGTGATGTAGTTTGATTGCAAATGGAAATTGTAATTTTATTTTTAGAGGCAAAGATGGCGTTAACTCTACCGACATGAGCCTGGCTCTTAAATATATGAAAATGAATTAATATTAAATTTTTTGTTTCTTTTGTGAGACTGTACTCTTTTATGCAAGCCTTTTAAACGCAAATTAAGGAATAGTTTCACCAAAAGTCACCAAAATGTTTTTATATATTTTTTTTGTTTTATTTGATATACCAAGACGAATACATTCAGAAACTTAATTTGGGTTGGATGACTTTCGGTTTCGGTATATAATTTACATCCTTTTAATTAAAATTTCAAAGTTTGTGCCAATGGATCGATAGATGGATACTTTGAGTATAGAGGTAGAATAAATAAAGAGGAGCCATACCGTCTGTATCTGCGTGCCTGGTCTGTCGCAAAATGGCTACTTTTTGTATGGCACTACTTATCGTTTGACAGGTGATCTACCAAGAAAACTATGAAAAAACTTGGCGGAACCTTGGCAAGCTGTCATAAACACATTATATGAAAAAAAATGGGGCTGGATGGATAGATGTGAGAATGTGTGTTACTCTTTGACACAAAAAACTACTCGTAAATTCATTGATATAATAAATCCATGGATATGCCATACCGTTTGCATCTGCGTGCCTATTTAGGCAAAAATAGGTGCTTAAAATGGCTAACTTTCGTAGGGGTTCGTTATCGTTTGACAGGACATCTACTAAGCAAACTAAGCGACAAATATGGTGTCTTGGCACGCTGTCGTAACTCATTTGTTTATGTAATATATGAAAAACAAATAGGGTCTCTTCAATCTATTTCTATTTAGTTATTTACTAATTTATTCAATGAGGAGTTGAGTAAATTAGTAAATAACAATGAAGTAATATAAGGAGTGGCCCCATTTTTTTTCATATACAAATGAGTTTATGACAGCGTGCCAGATTGCGCCAAGTTTTCCATAGTTTTCTTGGTAGATGACCTGTCGAACGATAAGAAATACAAAAAGGTAGCCATTTTGCGCCAGACCAGGCACGCAGATCCAGACGTTATGGCACCTCCTTATATAATCTATACTCAAACAAAGGTAAAAAACAAATAAAATAGCCGCACATACAAACATCACATGTTGAAACATCACCTTGACAACCTCCTAACCTCCTTTGTTTTTTACCCAACTGAAGCCTGAAACGCCCCATAAACAGCTGTCAAACCCCATACATTTAAGGTCAGAGCCCGTTTAAAGCCACAGTATTGTATTTTGCCGCACAATAAGGCAGCTATCGCGTCATTTTCAGCTTCGGTGATCACATGTCGTCAGTGTGCCTGGGAGGTATGAAGTTAGGGGGTAAATAAGGCTTTTTTAAAATAAATTTATGCTAAAAAGAGTATGTAATACTTTTTTTTTGGAGTATTTGACGTTATGATGTTGAGGTTGGTGTAATATTGTGAAACTACAAAGTTTTATCTTTTTTATTTAAAATCGGAATATAAGAAAACTTTTTAACACTCGCACACATACAGACACACACACACACACTATCATACTAGCACACTTTTTTACCTCATATGTCATAAACTACATACTACCGCTTCACAACTTATATGTGTAACAGAGAGGAAAAAACGGCAAGAAACCTAGAACGCTATTTGGGCTTTTCAATAAAATTCAAATAATTGACAATCACACGTGAAATTACACAGCGATATGAGCATTCGTTTTAGCACTTTGTAAAAATTAAAATACCACATCTACCAAAATGTTAAATTCTACGAAAATCGTAGGTGACGTGAAAAAGCGTTTTAACAATCGAACGCGAGTGTGATACCTATACTCTTTGTATTTATTTTATCTGTATTGTGTAATATTGTGTTTTACATTCGATACAATACCTACAAACATACATATCTGTCACGCCTACTTCCATCGAGGTAGATAGAGACCACTTCCCTTCACTTGCTACGATCCAAACACCTCTTATGTAGATGAATCGAAAGAGCGTGCGTGCACGCGCGTATGCTGAAAACTATCGTACATGCGCGTGTTATTTGTTTATTTATTGGATAACCAACAGCTTTAATATACATAATAGAAAATTATAAATTAAACGCTAGTCTGAAAACGCCCTAAAGATATTGTTTAATTTTTCAAGATAATAATCATATATACCTATGAAGTTGCGGGCAGCCTCTACCCTCTAAAGTTCCGATATAGATTCTCGCTTCACAAAATACAAGACACCAAAGAATCTATTACAAGTTCAAAGATTTAGTACTTCGGCCAATAGAGCGTAAACATTCGTACCACTTGGCGCAAACATTGAGCAGTGTTGCCAAAGGCCTGGGTTCGAATTCAGGAGTGTGTAAGACGTAATTTAATGTTTTCTCTTGGGAGATTGAATTTTATTTGTTTTAAGTGGTAACTACCTATGTCAAGTGGAGAAAAAATGTCTATAATTATATAGGTTCTTTACTATTAGTTGTGTTAGATTATGGACGTTCACTGTTGGAAAAAAGCCTCCCCCAAGGATCTCCATAACCACCGGTCTTGCGCTGCCCCCATCCAATGGCTTCACGCGACTTTATGTCGGCGATCCACCTCGTTGGATCCTTTCCACACTGCGTCGTCCGGTGCGTGGTCGTCACTCGAGAACCTTTCTGCCCCATCGTCCATCGGTTCTACGAGCAATATGCCCCGCCCACTGCCACTTAAGGTTTGCGATTCTTCGAGCTATGTCAGTGACCTTGGTTCTTCTGCGGATCTCATCATTTCTGATATAAGTATTATACTTTAAATATTGGTGTATACAATATGAAATGGCAGTAGGCTGGCCATATTAGCCGCAGAACCAATAACCGTTTGAGTAATCGATTCGGCAAGCGTAGTGTAGATAGGGTGTCCCCAGGCATGATGAAGTGACGATTTGCGCAAGATGGCATGCAGGATGCGAGCAGCCGAAGATAGATCACAGTGGTGTGCAATAGGAGAGGTATATGTCCAGCAGTGAACTGCAATTAGGCTGATGATGATGATGACATATAACACAAAAACAACCCTTACACACATTAATATTATTATATTATCATACATGCGTACACCTAGACTTAATACAAACTGTATATTAAGTAAATTAATTACAAAACTTCCCTCCATTTCCATCCAAAATCACTTCTTTCGCTTTATCAACATTTACGTGTACGTCTACGTCTACGTCTACGTCTACGTCTACGTTACGTAACTTCATACATTTCCTAGGAAATCTATACATTTCCCAAATAGCAATCGGAAATGTAAAACATTTGAGATAGATATTGATGGTTAGGTTAGGTTTCAATCCCAGGGTTCCCCAAGTCTACCTGGGAAGACCGCCGCGGAGTTTTAGTGGGTATACCTATCGTCTTGGAAAGGGAGTCCCACATAACCGTCATGCTCCACGGGGGTGGCAGTATGCGTAACATATTTCCCCGTGTTAAAAAAGCTTAGGTTAGGTTAAGTTATTATTCTCATTTTAACCATGTGTTTTATTTTATAGCAGAAATCATTTATTTTCTACATTTCCTAATACGATATTAGAATTATATACAATTCCGAGGAAATGGACACATTTCCTAGGATTTCTATGCATTAAATAGATTTTTAAACAATATTTTATACATTTTCTAAACAGCATCGGATTTGTACACATTTCCTAGGATTTGTATACAATTCCATGATATCATACATTTCCGGTAACACATACACAACGCATTTGCATCCGGTGTGTTTTGGCCTTTAGGATACTTGTTAAATAAATAATATGTTATTGTTTTATCATTTGTTAAAAAACAATACGTCACACTATACATAGAAACTCATTTAACATCAAAACAAGATTTTCATTTCCTTCCTTCCACAACATTCCTTTCCTTCCGCTACCAAGAAAAGGTTAAAACAACATGTCACTTACAGAAATAAAAATCAAAGGACGTCAAAGTTCTTTCTTCAAAAATCTATATATAAGGTAACCCATGGTTACCGTATACAGATACAGAGTAAAGAAAAACAGGGCCAAACTTCGCTATTTTCCTCCTTTCTGAAAAGTATAAAATATAGTATAGTAAGGCATAAATAGTGCCATTCTGTTCTCAATTTAAAAAGATGAACGTACTTTGACCCAATCGCCTCAGTCGTGTGTCCGTGAGAGTGTCAATGTAAATTTTTGACACATTTAGTATTCTGCTAAACAATGGCTTACACTGATTGCGACCAAATGTGTCAAAAATTTACATTGACCCTCTCATTGTCATTCTGCCGACACACAACTGAGTTTTTTGCAAATTAGCAGACTATGTGCCCGTTTTACCGTTTCACAGATAAAATTTAACTGCCAGATAAAACTATGTATATTTCATGAAACATGCCTTTTTTAGACAGAGGCGTGGGTAAAATATCTGACAGAGAATTTAACTTTTTTTCAAAAAATATAAAAGTACTTACAGAATCGACAATCCGCAACAGGCTTCGTCAAAATAAACCTTAGAAACAACAAAAAGAAATCAGCAACAGGCTTCGTCAAAAATATAGTTAATAACAAGGAAAGTAACAGCAACAAGCATCGTCAAACCACTAATCGAAAAGACCACCACGGATCGCCCCCCGCCCAAAGGTATCCATTACACTGGCGGCATTGCCGCGCTGAATTCTGACAGATAATTTTTATGTAAAACAGACCCTTAGGCCTGTTACATTACCGTTACGCTTCTCAAAGATGTTGTCAAGTACGTAGAATCAGTCACCAACCGATTGGGAAAGTGTAAAAAATCGCGCGTTCAGCTAGAAATAATCACTGGACATGAAAAAGGTTTATTCTTTGAGTTTATACATCTTTTACCTTTTTGGAGAATATGGCGTGAGGTGACTATTCTTTTTTTCTATTGCGCATTTCGTATTTATAGTTTTTTTTCCGTGTGTTCAATTTTGTAGTTAATCTTATAAATATTTTGATATAAGTATTATTATTTAACAGTTTATTGTAAGATGATAGTACATAGAGACAGAAAAAAATAGAAGTTATACAAAAGGTACAGCATATTTCTAAAAGAAGTATTTAAAATAAGCCTGAGACTTCTTTTGTATTCGATAAGCAAATGTATTAAAAAAGTAGTTTTCTAAATTTAAATCTTTATTGTAATAATGTACGCAATAAAATAATTACAGCTTATCTTGTCATTTAGTAAAGGTACTTAAAAAACAAAAAAATACTTATTAATATTGTGCAGAAAAACAGAAATGTTCCTTTAATAAGGTTATCGCACAATAAGTTACGCGCCATTTTACTTAATCAACACGAAAAACAGTTAAATCCAACATAACCTCAAAAAAACAACACTGAAACACAAAATGGCCTCCTCCAAACAATACAACCAATAAAATATTCTATCCCATTCAGAATTGTACCTCGTATATCGATAACTTAAACGAAAAATAGTTTATTTCCCTTCCGTGAAGGTTCTTACAAAAGAGTTTTGTTGCTTTTGAAAAAAGTCTCCATGCTGGTTGGTTGGAAATGTGACGTTTTTCTGATCCAAAAATAGAACGGGGGCAATTCTGATCACTTAATGTCAGCTGGTTTGAACTACCGTTGGATGCAATTGCTTTAGTACACTGATAATTAAGCACACTAGTTGTAGCGCTTGCTGACTGGGACCCAAACTAATCTAAAATAACCTCAGTTGTGTGTCAGCAGAGTGTCAATGGCATTTTTTGACAGATTTCGTCGCAATGAATGTAAGCCATTGTTTAGCAGAATGCGAAATGTGACAAAAAATGCCAATGACACTCTGCCTATGAGGCTATTTTAAATTAACAAACTTGGACTCCTGGTCCGATCGTTGGTTATTAGAATTAGTGGTCTGGCTGGAGGCGTGTGTCTGTATTCAAAATATCGATTTTATTTAAATTTAAAATCGCTATTCCTTTGTTTACTTCTAAAAGTTATGACAAGCGATATGCACAAATACTCCGTCATCGAAATCGAGATATCCAGAATTTTTAGTTCATAAAAATATGTGGTTAAATTCAGATATACAAATATTGACTGCAGTACTCTAACTTATCCTACTTATATTATTGTCAAAGTTTGTGCCGATGGATGGAGGTGAGGAAGTTTGTCACTCTTTTACGCAAAAACTACTTAACGGATTTTAATGGAACTTTATAGTATTGTAGCTTACACAGAATAACACAAAGGCGATACCTAAAAAATATCGTGTTAGTTTACGACTATGATGATAAAAGCGAACGAAGTCGCAGGTACCCTCTAGCAATACTATAAACAAATAATCGACCGGGAATCGAACCTACATCGCTTAGATGGCAGGCAGGCGTTCTACGAACTAAACAACCACTCCATCCTTAATTCAAAGACCATAACTTAACCAATTCCTAAGAAACCCCCATTAATAACTTAACCTTTTTATTTTAAAAAATCGCCTGCTTTTAAAAATCGCATTTTTTTTATTTTGATGTAGGTAGTGTCACTCTAACTATAAATACGAATCTCCCAAGCTAAAATCCATCGAGCCGTTTACGCTGGCGTACCAAAGAATTATATAAACATACATTCTCTCAAACAACAGATCTTAGATCATTAGCTCAAAAAAGTGACATCAAAAAAGTGTAATGAATTTTGCCTATTTTTGAATAAAGCACTTTTCATTTTCATTTTCAACATAACCCTCCTTCTAGCGCAGTCGGGTAAAAAGGTGATAA
The DNA here is from genome assembly GCA_947563765.1 of Anarsia innoxiella. NCBI lineage: Eukaryota > Metazoa > Arthropoda > Insecta > Lepidoptera > Gelechiidae > Anarsia > Anarsia innoxiella. The sequence goes on from OX387413.1 coordinate 6,852,228, forward strand.
CTCAGCGTTTCTTAAATCCCATCCCGTTTACAGGATCCCATCGCATATATTAGTCGTAACTTTTCCAAGGTGCCCCAAACAACAAGGGGCGGAATATTCATTATGTAATTCATTATGATTCGTTAAAGGTTTTATTAAGGTTGTCGGACGATAATGACGTGTTTTTGGGTTACTACATTTTTTCGGTGAAGAACGGGAGATCTTGGCGCCTAGTTGGAGTTGGTTAAAGAGCTTTGCCTTTGCCCAGCAGTGGGACGTGACGGGTTGACTGTATATGTACATGTTTCCGTTTAAATGCTTTTTTGAGTTGGTCTTTTTGGTTATTGACAAAATCCTATCCTAGAAATATTATAAATGTCAATATTTATGAATAGATGGATGGATGGATGAATGTATGGATGAATGTATGTGGTAATGTTAGTTACTCTTTCACGTAAAAACCACTGAACAGGTTTTAACTTATCTTTGAAGTGTTTAACCTGTTACACCAGAACAATACACATGCCATCAGATTTCAAGTTTATTCTTTTTTGTGACTTAAATGATATATGATGTGTTAAATGTAATGCCTTAGATAAGTTTTGTCTGTAAGTTACATTTAATTATACTGTTATAAATAAATAAATAAATAAATAAAAATATTATCAATGTTTTCCAAGATACGTAAAACGATTAATGCGTAGTAACAAAGTCGCGGGTAGAAAAATATTTTTCTGTTGGTGCAGGGGTGAAGGTTCATTACAAATTACTAGCAGTTAAACCGCTCATGCATTAGACAGCTTAAAGTAATAAAAAATTTAGAGTAGTAGAAATCAAACTCACGATATCCATTCCAGAAACCAGCTCTTCCAACTTCTGTTAAGTATTCTCTATACAAACTTGTTCAAAAATGCATCAATTTGAGAATGTTGCTGCAGTTCTACTCTAAGTTTAAGTTTAAAGTTTGTGTTTACTTGTCTAAGGCCCTGTTTCACAATCTAGAGATAAAACAGCATCCAACCTAATTGGTATAGTAAAAATTTTCGGTATCAATTACAACACACATCCTATTCGAGCTAGCATGAAGAAAAAAAAGTTGGCGGCCACTGATGAAACTAACGTCAATCGATTGAGAAAAATATTTTAAAACGATAGTATTTTGGACAAATTTCGAACGTGATATACTTTCGGAGATATAGAACTTTCTCCATACGAGCTCGAATAGGGGATGTGTGGTGTAATTGATACCGAAAATTTTACTATACCAGGCTCCATACAAATATGTTCGATGCCATTTGTCTGACACATATTTTATACATGTCTCAATCTAAAATGTCATGCTTTATGAAATAGACATAGGTTTATCTGACAGTTAAATTTTATCTGTAAGTGAAACGGGCACTTTAAGTCGGATATGGTCATAAAATAGAAGATAGATATAGACAAATGCTTCTTAACGGCCACGTAGGTCGAAGATCGGAAGGCCGATGGAGCAGAAAAAATCTGCTAGCTTAGCATGCACTCCGTGACAAGACGTTGTCATGGGTTTGTCATGCTTACGTCTCTGTCCATAGTTGTAAATGTGATAAGGACAGCATGACGTGAGATTATTTTCGCGGCACGTATGCTAAGCCTCCGGAGTGGAGACGCAATATCAAGCGAAGCGTGGGGCGGCCACCTGCCAGATGGACCGATGATATTATAGCGAAAGCGAAGTCTCGTTGAATGCAGGTGGCATTGAACTAGTCGCGTTGGAGAGAAATTGGAGAGACCTATGCTCAGCAGTAGGCAGCTATAGGCTGAAAAGAAGAAGATGCTATGTTAAATATTGACATATAGACATAATAAAGTGTGAAAGTGACACTTTTCCTAACACCCTGTATATGTCAATTTCCTTTTGTCACTTTCCTTTTCACCAGGTAAAGTAAGTGATGTAGAACACATACCACAAAAAAAAATTTTTTTTGAACTCATTTTTAATTAAGAATATCATAATTAGTCATCGCGTTAGAGCGCGTTATTAATAATGACATTTTTAATTATTATTAATTCGCTGCGCTCTAACGCGATGACTAATTATGATATTCTTAATTAAAAATGAGTTCAAAAAAAATTTTTTTTTTCGTGGAATGTGTTCTACATCACTTACTTTACCTGGTTAAAAGGAAAGTGATACTTTTCCTAACACTCTGTATAATGTTAAATATTGACATATTTATCCCTACTCGATCTCTATTAGGGTTATTGCACTTTTAAGTTCTAGTTTTATTTTGAGTACACTTAAGTTTTGATCTACGAAGTACTTGTAGAGGGAATAATCTATGAGGTCGCGTTTTTGAAATCTTTTGACGGTTTTGGAACTTCGTTTTTTAGGGTTCCGTATCCAAAGGGTGAAAACGGGACCCTATTACTGAGACTCGGCTGTATGTCCGTCTGTCACCAGGCTGTATCTCATGTTTAGATGATGTTTTGCCATTGCCGCTATAACAGCAAATATACTAAAAATAGAATAATTATAATAATAATTATTAAGAGGGGTCCCATACAACAAACGTGATGTTTTGCTCTATATCAAAAATGAACGGTACGGAACCCTTCCTGCGCAAGTCTGACTCGCACTTGGCAGGTTATATTTTAGATTCAAAACTGAGTAACAGTCAATTGCAAGTAAGTCCCTTAAAGTTAAAAGTTCATTAAAATACCATAAATTGGGGACTTATTAGGGAAAGAGCAAGATAAATCGACGTGCATGTATGAAGCGACTGATGAATGTGGATGAAGCGAAAGAAGTGTGTTTGGATTGAAGCAAGCGAGGAAAGTGATCTCTACCTACCTCGATGAAAAAGAGGCGTGACAAATATATATACTCGTATTTACGTATGTATATGTCAAGAACTTACTTAATTAACACAAAAAGTGTCAATAAAAAATAATAAGAATAAATGTCGAATATTTTTTTGGAATTTCGAATAGAATTGTAATGAAGGGTTGAAATTTTGCACAACATGATGTATAATAGCCGTTCCCAACATTCAAAGACAGATAGCTATCCGAGACCGGCAGTACTAAACTGTCACGTAGCTGTCACTTTTGATTTATCCTTCAGAAGAATCCCATACATTTTTTGACAGCAGTAGGTTTATAGGGACGAAGAATTCTAAGATAGATAATAACTATTTCTATCTCCAGTAGGGAAAACCAGAGAGAGATGGAATATTGAAGTATGAATAAATCTTTACATACACATTAATGTTTGTACCTAAGTGTTTTTATCTTAGAATTTGTAATACCAAATTTGAAAAGAGCAACCCAACAGAGTTTCTTGCTAGATTCTTCTCTCTGGGGAAAACTGCACTCTTGCGAATCTAGCATTAACTTTAAAAAATTACCCGTCTTATGTGATGTCAAACTCGTCCTACAAGAGTAAATAAATAAACATTTCATTTCATATCTTTAATTTCTATAGCAACTTAAAAACTAACAACATTTAAATCACACAGTAACAGATACCTACTAACAAAATCTCGAATTTATATTCTTTATCTGACGCATGCGTACTACAAATTCACAATAAAGGAGGGGTAGATTCCGTAAGGCTTTGCTCTGCGTCGGTCGCGCGTAGAGCGACATTTCCTAAGGAACAAACGATCGTGTGTGAAAGTGACTTGCGTAAGGCGGTTGGTGTTCTTTTTTTAAACTGACAGTGATGTGTTTTTGTCTTTTTCAAGGTTAATGTGTTTTTTTTTGTGGAAATGTGTTGGATAGAGTAAATGCTGGGTAAGTTTTTTTTTATAAGTTTTTCTTTTTAATTCGGAAAGGAGTTTTTATGTTCACTTTTTTTTAACATAGTTTTTAAATAATGTTTATAATTACTTTTTTTTAAGTTTTAAAGAAGTGACTTAAGACTCCTTTTCGATTGAATCAAAATATGACGAGGTTACTCTAGATTAAAAAAAAAGTGGAAAACTAACCCAACAGTGGGATAAAAGTGGGATTAGAAAAAGGAAATGATAGTGGCCATATATCAAAGTTAGGGTGACAAGGAAATAACTATGTTAGAATGATTTATAATGATCTTTACATGAAATATGAGAGTGTTATCCAATTTGTAAGGTTGCGACGGGTTTTCCTTATATTTCGGAGGTTTCTTTTGCCTAAAAAAAAAACAGAAAAATAAACAAATATATCTCCAAATGATATTAGTTGTTTCTAAACATTTAATAATTACGTAATCAGAAGATAGAATAAAACTAAAAATTATATAAAACTTTCATATTTGTATTTAAAGGGCTTAAAAAAGGCTTTAAAAAAAGAATATTGGACTCTGACTCTGGATTTTGTTGGATCTTTTTAAATAGAGCCTTTAAGAAAACGAAAATGTTATAGAAGCTTAGTTAGATAAGAACTTACTTTACAAAAATATTTAAAATCTTATAATGCTTACCTAAAAAAAACTCAATTTAACTTCAAATACGGAAGATTTATTTTTAGGATTTCCAGATTTGTCATTTGATTTTTTCAAATATGGAAGATTTTTATTTTTAGGATTTCCAGATTTGTCATTAGAGTTAACCGAATTTCGAACCAATTTCTGACCTGCCATCCCAACCAATAGTGCTGAACATACCCTCGTACATTAAGAAGCCCTTTTTACTCACACCTTATTGACATTTTTTTCGTCTAATAAAAATTTACGATGAAAAGGGGAAAATGCCCTCTGTCCTCTGAGATCTCTAGTTTATGGCTGCCCGCGACTTCGTTCGCATTAATCGTCATATCTTTGAAAAAAAAATTCATGATATATTAAAATAATATAGACTATTATGCGGAGGACGCTCGAGACAGAAAATCATGGCGGAGCAGGAGATAGGCCTTTGCCCAACAGTAGGACACTGGTGGCTAGGATTAGATGTGTTATTCTGATATATAAGCTACAATATTGCCAAAAATCAAAATCTATTTAGTACTTTTTGTTGGAAAGAGTAACATACATCCATCAATTCATCCATCAGCACAAACATTGACATTTATAATATTAGTAGGAAGGACTTTATTATTAAAAAAAATCAAGGTTCTTTTTCGGAGGCAGTTGCTGAAATTCAAGGTGTAAAAGAATTTGCTTTTACATTATTTAAAGTGTCTTATTTAATAAATAAGTAGGTACACAATATTCTAAATTACCTGAAATTTTTTGATGATGTTCAGAAGAAGGCTTTATTTTCGAGCGTATTTTGTTTTGTGATATATTTTTTTACGTAAATGGATGGAGAGCAAGGAGGCTTTTGCCCAACAGTGGGACGTGATAGGCTGATAACTGTATCATCTGTATCTGTTAGGTTTCTAAATATTTTACTAATCCTCGCTTTGTACATTTTCGTGTCTTACTGTAGGTAATTAACTTAGTACACAAGAACTTAGAGTTGTAGGTTTTAAACTATGTTTTATTGTTTGTAAATGCATAAAAAAATAAAAAGATATTATTTTGAATCTTAATTTAAAAAACGAATCAACTATCACTCTAAATAATTTAATATGTTATAAAAAAAAAACTAAAAACAAAAAGAATGGCGAATTTGCGTCAAAAAACAACTTATTAGCAGAATACGCAGTTATGTAGGTTTCAGAATAATTGCTGCGCAAAAAAAAAAAGCATAAGCAAGCGTGTATTATATTTTTTTATTGCCTAAGTTGAAATAAAAACATTTTATGTATTAGCTACATATCCATTACACATTTTTTTTGCTATAAAAGCCCTTCTTACCCAGATTTTGAGGCGCGGCGCATTTTCTGTAACTGCGTCATTCGAAATTCACCACTACGTTTCTGTGTTTACAAATATTTACTTTTAAAATGAAAAATAGCCATTTACCTACAAGGAAATTTGAATTAAGTTTTTTGTAACCTTTGTCACAGCTAAGATTTTAATTTTTTTAACTATCCTTAAACATCTTGTGATTTATTTTAGATGTTGCGGGGTAAAAAAAAATTAAGAACGGTACCTATAATTGTAACTATGGAAATTCGATCCCCCTTATAACAAAACGAGTTTTAAAGATAGTCCGACGTTAGTTCGTTTAGTTTTACATTTCGGCTTTGAACAAAACGCCAAACTAAACGAACTAACGACGGACTATCTTTAAACCTCGTTTTGTAATAATGGGGTATATGTTTATAAGAATATAATATTTATTTGAAAAGAGCAACCAAACAGATTACTTGCTAGATACTTCTCGCTAAAATCGAATATAAAATAAACGCTAAAATCTAAGCTTACAAAATGTACCATGTGTGTTGCGTGTGTGTGTGTTATCTATGTAACGTTTTCAAGAGCCAAGAATGTGCCAAAGAAATAAATATATTTTGAAATTTTTTAATACTTTTGAGCATTAAATAAAATTACATTCTACCAGACTTTGAGCGATTCTCGGTAGATACAAAATAACTGGAAATAACGTTCAAAAAGTACTGGTGATTCAGTTTTGAGTTAAAATGGTTTAATAACTTTTCGGAGAAATATGGTTCACAATATGAAAACAATATATTTCACGAAAATTTTTCATTATTTTGACACACTCGTATGAATTGTGTTTACATATTTTTATTTTAGAAATGTACCTATATTTGAATTATTTAGGTCATAAAAGTTTTTATTGTTTTTCTTCGATAAGTACCTTTTTTGGTTTCTACTTTTTTAAAATGATTTTATTTAAAATATGATCCTATATTTAAACGTCACGTCCATATCTGAACAAAGTTATTTTTTTTACTATATAGATGGATTCTTGTCAACGTCAAGTTGGTACTTAGACAAATATTTTGAGGTAAATTTTTCAAATTAATCTGAATTAGTGAGATAAACTTACGATAATTTACAAACCTGTTATTTGTGCTGTGTTTCGTGTTGTTATTGTGAGTTTTTCAACAAAAACTATGTAGATTTACTTAATCTGACAAGTTTTATCAAAAAGAAAAAACAATCCGAATATTTATGGTGTATCTACCTACATACACCCGGGCCGTGTCAGAGAAAAAAATATCATTCCATACACGTTCTATGAATTCGTGCACACACATCGTCATGACGACGTATTATTTCCCTCCTGACGGGCCACGGCCCGGACACGTCCCGGACACGTCCCGGACACGGCCCGGATCTGTGTAGACCTTTAAACGTGTGAAAACAAATACTTATATTATTATTAAATCTGACTGTCAAGTAGTTTTTAATAAGGTTTCTGAGAGGTGTAAAGTAAGTTAATTAAACGTGATTCTTCTATTCACCATCTGAATTAACATTCATGAATAAAATTTTAAGTTACTCCATTGTGTTTTAAGAAAAATGTGAGATCTTTTAGTTAGTGTAGTCTCTCTTAATTAATTGTAGTCTTAAATAGAAATTATATTAACAGGTATATTTTGCAGCTTTTTTACGAATTGGATAGGTTTCTTTTTAAACTACACTTACCCAAATTATTTTGCTTGAGTAAAAAAGAAAAGTACATGGCCTTTTGTGTGTCACAACAAATCTCAAATACTATGGATTATTGATACTGATTTATGAACCAATAGTGACGCTTAAGAGTCGTCGTCGTCGATACCAGCCCATATATGTCCCCACCGAGGGGTACGAGCCTACTCTCATACAGAGAGCTTGCTTCGTATTCCGGGGGCGCGGGTTCGAAACCTGGCGCGGGCACGTACCTCTGATTTTATTTCTCATGTACGTATCAACTTATTCGATTACCACTTGCTTAAGAGTGTTATATGACAATTACGTCAAAATGACATTAAAATATTAAAAGAATCTGCGTGAAAAGGAAGACATTTATTCCATTACAGTGAACATTTTAATGCAAATGTACATATACTTATATAATTTATCACGCCTCTCTCTCATCAGGGTGGTCAGATTCGACTTCCATCCGATAGTTACGATTCAAACACATCTTTTCGCTTCATCCACATTCATCAGTCACCTCATACATGCATGTTGGTTTAGGGTACTCTTGACTTGGCCTTTCTTAAAGCAAGTCTCCGATTTGATCGAAGTACGTTTACTTTTTTTCGTTTCATTCACATTCATCAGTCGCTTGAAATAAATAAGACTTAAGAAATTTAAAAGAAATGTTCTTTTTTTAAATCGTAAAATCTTACTAATATTATAAATGTTAATGTTTGTGCCGATGGATGGATGTTTGTTACTCTTTCATGTAAAAACTACTGAATATTATGTTGAAGTGAAACTTGGCGATATTGTAGCATGTACATCAGAATAACACATAGGCTTATATAGTATATATATACTATTTTGAGATAATTATCATGTTTTTTTTTCCAAAATATGACTATAAATGCGTACGAAGTCGTGGGTAGCCTTTACAAAAACAAATATTCTTTTTCTTTTTTTTTCCTTTCTTTTTTTTTATTCTTTATTTTTTTTATTGTTTTCTTTTCTTTTTTATTTTTATTTTTCTTTTTATGAGATAAGTGATTAATTTACGTGTTACTACGTTATCAGAAACCGTAAACGATTTCTTTCATTTCAAGCGTTTTCGCCGGAAAAACCGGAAAATGATTCGTAAAAACATAATTTATGGAAAATAATTTTCCTGAAAAACCCTTTTTGATCTTTTTAAGCCGACGTTCATTTTTAGGAATATTGTATTGAATCTCGCAAACGCATTTTGTTCTTTTTATAAAAATAAAACCTTTTATGAACAAGGTTGACTTTATGTCTTTATGTCAAATGTTTTTTTTTTTGTGGCAACTACCATTGCGCATTCTGTCTCTTATTATAATTATGTATTGTTCTATAATTATATAGTACTACAAGTACATACAATTATACACACAAACATCTCTGTACAATACAGAATGTTTGTTTTTAGGGGGATTCGAATCCTTAGGCCCAAGTCTGCTAATTTAAAATAGTCTCAGTGTGACTATTGACTGTTAAAGGCTTTTTTGATACATTTGATTGCAATCAGTGTAAGCCATTGTTTAGCAGAATACCAAATGTGTCAAATAATGACATTGACACTCAAAAGTCCCAAAACTGAAACTATTTTAAACAAGAGGCTGCCCGCGACTTCGTACGCATTTATCGTCATATCTTTGAAAAAACTCAAAATATCCACAAAAAATATAGCCTATGTGTTATTCTGATGTCCAAGCTAAGTTATTGTTAAATTTCATTAAAATCTATTCAGCGGTTTTTACGTGATGAAGTAACAAATATCCATCCATTGGCACAAATATTGACATTTATAATATTAGTAGGGTTAGAAGACTTGGGCCCCAGGTCCTATAGCATGGCATGAGGAATCATGTATATCTGACACAAAACATAGTACCCAAATACATAACACAGTGTTATAAAAGAAATTGGAATGGCTGACAGCAAAGTAAACTTAATAAACGTGATTGCAACTTATTCATGCACGGTTTGTACTCTTTGATATTGAGTCCAGTTTCTGTCACAGGCTATTGCGGAAAAAAGCAAATATATGTTTTATTTCTTCAGTAATTGAATGTAAAATTGAATATCTTAAAGGCCTAAATACACCTGATGCGTATGCGTTGCGTATGCGTAAACGTATGCGTACCTCTGAGTTGTAATTTATGGAACTGTCACAGCTTGCGTTACGTAGACGTAGACTCAAAGACGCATACGTCTACGCATACGCAAAGCATACGCATCCGGTGTGTTTTGGCCTTTAGATAGTGGTTTTATGTGACAAAAGTACCATAATCTTAGAATTATAGTAAATACTAGATGCTGCCCGTGACTGCGTTCGCAATTATCGTGATATATTCAAAAACTTATACAATATCTTAAAATAATATAGCCTATGTGTTACTCTGATGTGCAAGCTACAATATTGTGAAGTTAGATCAAAATCTATTGAATAGTTTTTGCGTGAAAGAGTAAGAAATATCCTCACATCAAGCTCAATAAAAAACCAAAGCCGCGTTTGGAAGATATGAGTGATTATCAGAATAGGCATGATTACAAAAAAAAAAATTTTTAGTCCATCACATAGATTATTTTAAAATATTCGGCACGTATTTTTCCTTTTTTCTCTTAAACTAAAAATGACAAAGATACCTGGGTTAAAGTTGCTCGTGACGTCACGCCTAAGTACGATTTTTACCTGGGAGTGACGTCAATACCCCCCACTCCGTAACTTTAATGCTCTGTATCTTTGTATTTATTTGTGTATTTGATCAGGTAAATAATGTGCATCCGGATCGATGGGCCAAAATAACAACTGAATGGGCGCCACTAGATGGTCACAGACGCCGAGGTAGACCTCGAAAAAGATTCAGAGACGATCTGGATGCATTTTCACGGGAATAGCGGGTTGCTCTTTGTATTTATTTGTGTATTTGATCAGGTAAATAATGTGTTTCAAATATTTTTTTATAGCCTAAAAGACGGACTAATTATTTTTTGAATTTTTGAATGTAGTCATCATCCCTATTACCCGACATACAGAAAGCCCCTGCATCTTACTCTTCTTTCACTTCATCCAAATTCATCAGTCGCTTCATACATGCACGTCGGTTTAACTCTTGACTCTTTATTTGATATCTGATAAATCGAAACACTTTCCAAAAACAAAAGAACATCAAAACTATCTGACAGCCGTTCCCAATATTCATCGACAGATCGGCATGTCACGGATGTCACGTAGCCGTCACTTCTGATTTATCCTTCAGAAGAATCTCATAGACTTTTTGGCAACGTTAGGTTTACAGGGACAAAAATTCTAAGACAGATAACTATTTCTATCTCCAGTAAGGCAAAACCAGAGATAGATAAAATGTTGGAATCGCCGTTAGGACATTTGCACACAAAAATACATTATCAAAAAGAAATTATATTAAAAATGTTGACGACACCTCTTTCAACTTGATGTTTTCAAATATCCCTCTGACCTCTCTAGCTGTCAGGGGTCAAGCAATTTGAGTTGTGGCGGTAGTTTTAATTAAAGTTCGCTACGATTTTTTGCTGCCAACCTTTTGAGCTTGATATATCACATTTTTTTGACAATTTGCTGCGGGGTTCCGTATATTGCTTTGAGGGGAACTCGGACTAGATTTCGTAACTATTTTGATGGATTTTCATGGAAATAGGGCTCACGTTGGGAAACTCGTAAAGTGTACTTGAAATTCTTTTGAAGTGGCATCTGCCTACCTTGATGAGAAAGATGAGACTGATATTTGTATATTTATAATTCTTTTGACTACTTGTGTGAACCAATGAATTTAAATTACTTAACATGCCTAATTAAACTCGACGGATACGCAACACAACATTGCGCTCCTTGACGAGGATCGCTGACGTGGGCAACAAAGCTGCCAAATTAAAATGGAGTTGGGCTGGTCATGTTTGTAGAATGCATCCAGATCGATGGGCGAAAAAAACAACTGAATGGGCGCCACTAGATGGTCACAGACGCCGAGGTACACCTCGAAAAAGATGGAGAGACGATCTGGATGCATTTTCACAGGAATGGCGGGTTGCTACCGGAGACTGTGTTAAATGGAAAGTCGCGGGGCGGCCTTTGCCCAGCAGTGGGATCTTAATGGCTAAAAAAAAAACGTAATTATTTATTCTCATTTCAAGTTATAAAACAAGAACAAAACATTGCACCTTATTTTGCCAGTGGAGCGAAATGGTCTTTGCCTACCTGGATAGGAAAGGGGCGTGACAGATATGTATGTATGTATTAACCAAGTGGAATTGCCAAGCTTTTGGTGCGTACGGTAATTACCTTAGATACCGCCCATACATTCTATTTCCCCAAAAGCTCGGGACCAAACCTTGATTACACGAAACCAATAAACTTAACAACTTTACGACAAGAAAGCTCATAAGTTCTACGAGCTTTTGGTAGTACAATTTGTTTTTCGGGGAGCTTTTGTTTACGTGATTCGAATTTTGGGTAGTTTTATGAAAAAATACTTTAAGTACGTAATTTATTTTTTACCGACATCAAATTAAAAAAAAAAAACATTCAGGTTGAGTTGGTTTTGATATAAAAGCCCTATCTATTTATATCTCTTTAAGGGCGCGTAGCCCAGTTGGTGGAACGCTTGCCTCGCAATCCAAGGGCGCGAGTTCGAATCCTGGCGCGGGCACTTACCTCTGAGTTTATTTCTCATGTACGGATCAATTTATTCGATTACCACTTGCTAACGGTGAAGGAAAACATTGTGAGGAAACCTGCATACACCAGAGAAGAAATTCGAAGGTGAACTTGTCTAGCGTGGTGGATTACGGCCTAATCACTCTCTGTACGAGAGTGGGCTCGTGCCCCTCGGTGGGGACATATATGGGCTGATCAAGAAGAAAGAAAGAAGGGCGCGTACTTATTGGCGAACTGTAACTGTAACCGTTGCATGTACTGTTACAAATAACCTAACCTTTTTATAAAAAAAAAACCCGACTGCGTTTAAATAACGCATTTTTTTTTACTTTAATGTACCCGGTATCACTCTCACTGTAAATACGAATCTAACGACACATCTCAAGCTAAAATCCGTCAAGCTGTTTAGGCTGTAGACTTGTAGAGCTACGCCCTTTGGTACGCCAAAGAATTATACATACTCGTACTCTTGAAAAACATAACCCTCCTTCTGTAAATACAACGTGGCTAGCTCGCTGCATAATGCTTAATCGCAGGTTGTCAGTTTTTGTCGCTTATCAAAAGGTAACTGTAACACGCGTACACACTAGGACCTCCTAAGTGTTGTTAAAACCTACAGGATTAAATGATCATTTCATTTCATTTCATTTCATTTCATTTCATTTCATTTCCTCGTTACTATAACTGTTCTGCTACAGTTAGACCCAGAACACACGGTGAAACGCAACTGTTAGGTTTATTGAAACTGCTAGTTAGCTGCATCGAAGTTTCTGCTATAGACTTCTTTAGAAAAGTTTCAGTTGCGTCGTGTGTGGTTTTCTAAAGAAGTCTAGAAAGTTCGATGCAACTCAAAAGTAACTAGCAGTTTCAATTGCATTTCACCGTGTGTTTTGGCGCTTACAGCCCGCTTAAGGATACACGCCCTTTCATTGTTAGTTCAAATCTCTTCAAAAACATCATATTTCAAGTGGATCACTCCTTTTTCTTTTTTATCATAGTAACCGTCTTTTGTTTGCAATACGTCACTTTATATTGACGTACCGGATATAACCGGATAGCTACCACCGATGATATTGACTACTAGACAGATAGGTAAAAAAATTATAAAAATAGGTAAAAAAACTTTTTAAGTTAAACGGTTTTATGTTAAACATATCTACATTGCAATGTTTAAGATAAATGTACTAAAAACCAAAAAATAATAAAATAGACACAGTCGTGGGAATTATAAACATATGCATAGACTAGACTAAAATAAAACCGTGGGGCACGTCAATTGTCTACAAATTATCGACTTAATGTGCGATAGAAGAATCGTTTAATTCGTCGTTAGGCAGTTGGCCCGCAGACGGTGAGGAAATTACTTACTATTTTCTTGTTCATGGAAATTCCAATAGTTATACACTCCATGTAAATAAAAGAGATGTTTCAACTAGTTTATCGTTGGACATTCACATCACACTGCTGGCTGGCGAAGAATCGTTTCACTGCTCGTAGTTTGTCTTTAATCGACAAAACATATGATAAAAGTACTACTCGCTCAACACTATGAAACCCTAAAACTCGCTTATAATCGAGCTTGCTAGCTTGTTTCCACATTCTAGCCCTACTTATCACACGTCCATCGTTGTCGGTTGAACAACTGCCTTATTAGAGTGTAACATTACAAAACAAACATTTTAATCAACGATTGTAGACAATTGACGTGCCCCACGGTTTTATTTTAGTCTAGTCTATGCATATGTTTATAATTCCCACGACTGTGTCTATTTTATTATTTTTTGGTTTTTAGTACATTTATCTTAAACATTGCAATGTAGATATGTTTAACATAAAACCGTTTAACTTAAAAAGTTTTTTTACCTATTTTTATTTTCTAGTTTTTAGTTTTTATTTCGCATTCTGTTTAATTCATTTAGTGCTTCATTATTGCAAGGTTTCTTGCCCGTTAGTTTATTGCAGTCCAACTCCTCTATACGTAGTCCCTGCAAAGCTCTTACTCTACAAAGAGCCACGTAGGCTTGACCTTCTTCAAACAGTTTCGCACCTAAGTATACGATTGCGTGATCCACAGTGCTGCCCTGCATAAATCTTGACTTGGGTGGTGGATTCAGGCTGGATTAATCAGATACCTAAATTACAGATTCAATTTCTAAATTTAAATCTTATTATTATACGCCATTTAGTGGCTGCGCCCATCTAAAATATTGAGGTTGTATAGTGCACTGAATTCTTCTTGGCAAGCCCTTTTATTTGATACCCATATTGGTGGGATTGATAAAAAATTGTTATCAGCCATTTGGTAGCGGCGGCCATCTTAGATTTCAATTTTGCATAGTAAATTGTATTCTACTTGTTGAGACCTTTCATTTGATACCCATATTGATGGGATTGATAAAACCTAAGTTATCCGCCATTTTGTAGCGGCCGCCATCTTGGATTTTAATTTTATATAGTACATTGTATTCTACTGGTTGAGCACTTTCATTTGATACCCATATTGATGGGATTGATAAAACCTAAGTTATCCGCCATTTTGTAGCGGCCGCCATCTTGGATTTTAATTTTATATAGTACATTGTATTCTACTGGTTGAGCACTTTCATTTGATACCCATATTGATGGGATTGATAAAACCTACGTTATCCGCCATTTTGTAGCGGCCGCCATCTTGGATTTTAATTTTATATAGTACATTGTATTCTAGTGGTTGAGCACTTTCATTTGATACCCATATTGATGGGATTGATAAAACCTACGTTATCCGCCATTTTGTAGCGGCCGCCATCTTGGATTTCAATATTTTATAGTATATTGTATTCTGCTCGTTGAGCCCTTTCATTTGATACCCATATTGATGGGATTAATAAAACCTAAATTATCCGCCATTTTGTAGCGGCGGCCATCTTGAATTTATAATGATAATGAATAAACATAATTGTATTGTCACCAAAATCCAAAGTGTATACAAAATTTCAGATTAATCGGTTGACAGGAAGAGGGTGAAATTTGAATTACTAAATTTGACCCAAGAAAACAAACGGGGTGAGCTAAATAAAACCGTTTAAAAATGAAAAGTGTTTTATTCAAAAATAGGCAAAATTCATTACTTACTTTTTATTACTGCCGGTTCACTACCTGTATAGCCGAGAGGAAGAAGACGGCAAGAAACCTTCGGCACAGGGCCATACGTTATGTGAAATATATCTTTTTGAGATGATATGTTTGTTGGGATAATGAGATAGGTAACAAGACCTAAGCACACATAGCCGCCGCCAAAATGTATGTGGATGAAATGAAAGAGAAAATGCTTCAAAATATTTCGGAATAAGTATAATGTAACTAAAACTTATATTTTATTAATTTTATATCTAACTAGAAGTTGTCCGCGACTTCGTACGCATTTATCGCTATATCTTGGAAAATTTACAAAATATCTCAAAATAATGTGACATTCTAATGTGTAAACTACAATACTGCCAAGTTTCATCAAAATCAAAGAAAGAGTAACAAACTAGGGATGTTATGGATATGAAATTTCGGATACGGATTGGATACGGATTTAGGAATGATTATTATACCGGATACGGTTACGGATACGAATAATAAATTATTTCGGATTATCCGTTAGTTTCGGTTACGGATATTAATTTTTTAAGGAATTTCAAAAGTAAAATACAAATAACGTGTCTCAATTAGGCTCCACCCCTATCCGATACTATGCGAAACTTTTATTTCGGATTCGGTTACGGTTACGGATGATTTTTTATATCGGATATCCGATAGTTTCGGTTACGGTTACGGAGCTCCCTAACATCCCTGTAACAAACATCAATCCATCGGCAAAAACATTGACATTTATAATATTAATAGGATATTGACAGAAACCTTGCGTCTAGTATCCAATCTAGTCGCGGCACATCAATAGAATAGACTGTAACCGATCGGTTATCGTTCGGCAGAGTTCGGGTTTCGGCCGTGATGTATTGTCTGACAAATTTGTCAGTTGCTGTGTGGTGAGACGGACAATTGAGCGGTTAGGGTTGGTCGAAGTGTTTTTTTGGATGAAAAAGGGTTAAGTTTTCATATAGGAGATGTTTTTTTTTTATATTTTTATGAGAGATTCGCGACAAGTGGGAAAATAGTGTGATATGATATTAAAATCATATTTTAACATATACCTAGAGCTTAAACGTCTATCTACACAGATCCGGGCAATGCCCGAGTGGTGTCCGGGCCTTGACCCGTCAGGAGGAAAAACAGTCATGACACACGTCATGAAAACGTGTGTGAACGTATCCATAGAAAATGTATGGAATTATATTTTTTCCCTGACACGCATCGGACACGGCCCGGCCACATCCCGGACACGTCCCGAGCACGGCTCGGATCTGTGTAGATAGACCTTTAGACTATTTTTATTAGAGGATCGACAAGTGCTAATCAATTTCAAAATATTCTTCCGTTTTTTAATCGGTTCCGACACTCAAAAAAAAACCTAAACTACCAATAATCTGTTGAATGTATACGTAAAGCTCCTATCTATAGTTTCATTCACAACTCAATACACAATATAAATGTTGATTTCCGCAACTTTTTGGGTATTGCACAAAACAACTAACTACAGTTTAGTTATCTGAATTCGATCATTGACTTTTATATTCTAGATGTGTTATAATAATAATAGCATAATGTATGTTCGGAGTTTCTCTGCGTGATCACATTAGAAATGATGAGATCCACAGAAGAACCAAGGTCACCAACATAGCTCAAAGAATAGCAAACTTTAAGTGGCAGTGGGTGGGGCACATTGCTCGCAGAACCGATGGACGATGGGGCAGAAAGGTTTTGGAGTGGCGACCACGCACCGGACGACGCAGTGTGGGAATGCCTCCAACAAGGTAGACCGACATCCTGGTGAAAGTCGCGGGAAGCCGATGGATGCAGGCAGCGCATGACCGGTCGTTTTGAAGATCGTTTGGACATGCTTTTGTCCAGCAGTGAACGTCCACTATAGTTGACACAAAAAGTTTTTTCGATGTACATACATACATAATTATCCACCTCTCTCAAATTGGTGTAGGCAGAGACCACTTCCTTCCACTTGCCACCGTCCAAACACACTTCTTTCGCTTCATCCACCTCATCAGTCGCCTCATACATGCCTGTCGGTTTAGGGTACTCTTGACTTGATGTATAAGCAACAATATTGCTAAGTTTTATCAAAATAACTTTAGTAGGATTCCATACTAAACATCAAACTGATTTCGCGTTTGAACCGCAAATACAATAAAGCCTATTTCCTATCTATTAAATAAAGTCTTATCTAGTCTCAAAAACTCATTGTATCGGAGAAAAACAATAGGATTCGGTTTCCGGATACATTCGGTGGAATGGGCAAAAACTTTTGGGTCCCAACAAACAACTACAAAATACAATATATTGGGTTCTCTTGTTCGACTAGAGGTATTGTATTAGTGGTCATTAGGGAAGGTGCTTTTTCTGTTAAAGTATCTATACTTTTAGTTTCACTGATTGCTGTGGCTCGAAGGTTGCTGAAATACTTTTTAAATTTAACTTTTTTGTGTGTAGCCCGATGGTGAATAGGTGTGACAGATATGTGTGTAAGTATGTATGCGTTGGAAAGTAATATCGAAATCTAAATCAAAATTAAAAAATAAAATAAAGAAATTTACCTACAATCTACAAATATGTCACACTCAATAAATAAAATTGTTAAACTGCATAAATACCCAACTATAGTGAAATAATGTACTAACTTCTCCCAAATTTAATTAAAGAAGAATTTATTTCTATGACCTTTTCTTTTCCATGGATTAAAATAGATCTTCTAATTTTTTACTGGCATCTTCTTTATGGGAATACAGCCTTCTAAATTAAGGTGAGTTTAAAAACGTCTATTATTAGATGTAAACTTTGTTATTTATAAAAATAAGTACCTTTAACCTTTTAACTGAAAAAGGGACTGTTTAATATTCGCAACACGTTGTTATTTATGTTAGCGGAAAAGAATAAAATAACTTGCCATTTGGTGTGGTTGGTTGTCACCCTGCCTGCCATGTAATAGGTCGTAGATTCGATTCCCACTAAAGACAAATGTTACTGAAAATCAAGACAAGTCAGCGCTGATCCGAAAAAAACATGTGTTTTATTTCAAGTCAGTACAGTGACACAAAAGTTAGCGCTGACTTGTAAAGCGCCTAGGCTGACTTCTAAATATTCGTATGCGATTACAGAGTGCTATTGGCATTTGACACATTTGTTATTCTGCTAAACAATGGCTTACATTGTTTGCGACCAAATGTGTCAAAAATGAAAATGAAAAGTGTTTTATTCAAAAATAGGCAAAATTCATTACACTTTTTTGATGTCACTTTTTTTTATCTAAAACTACTGCCGGTTCACTACCTGTATAGCCATGTATAGCCTGTATTGTATAGCCCTGTATATAACCTGTATAGCCTGTATAGCCAAATGACATTGACACTATGCGGACACACGACTAAGGCTATTTTAAATTATCAGACTTGGGTCCCTGATAATGTGTTCTCCGCTACCATTTTTTAAAGTAGGTACTAAGAGCCCTTCGAGAAAAAACTCGACACAAAACACTTGAACTCCCGAAAAAGCAGGTCAGAATAGTGATTTATCATAGCAATTGTTGTTCGCAGTTCCCTCTCATGATTGATATGGGTAGAATCGATTGCTGTCTGCCTCTCTGTGAACGTTTTTCGTACTTTCGGTTATTCAATTTGAGGTTTAGGTTAACTGGTTTTTTTAATGGTTCAACTGTCGTTTCTTTTATTTTTCGTGGTATTCGTTGTGTATTGTGTGGTTTTTTGTATAGATTTTTTTATTATTTATTTGGCTTGGATTTAGTTATGGAATTGTAAATGAACGAGTATTATGAATGACTGTAATTAATAAAAATATAGTTTCGTAAAATTTTATTAAAAATCAAATCTTTTTAATAATTCTGTAATTCTGTATATTACAGAGCAAAATTTTAAAAAAGTTATATTTAAATTTTAATAAAAAAAATGTTGAATGTAAATTTTTTTTTTATTTTTTTTTATTTAATAGTTTTGCCAACAGGTTTACATCGATTCTTAGCGTAATTTACTGTGAAAATGGCCGTTTTCTCTATTTTACGAAGATTTTACAAATATTTTTTGTAAAATCACAAAAATATTATAAAACCCTTTTTTTAGAAAACATAAACAATTATGATATTAAAAAGACAATAAATTCTAGATCACATATTATATATAACATTCTTCCGGTTTCTAAAATACAAGATATCTTCGCGGCGGACCAGAGCAATGTCGAGAGAAGCTCAACTATTAAAGAAGGATTAACCGGGTATATCTCTTGATAAAGCCGGATAGAGCTTTTAGAAGGAGGCTTTAGTCGTGAGGCTTTTATGCACTTGCGGTCGGGTTGACTATAGACTTTAAAGTTTATGACATTCCAACCCCGTTATTGGATGTGGGCAGCGCAAGACCGGTTGTTGTGGAAATCCTTGGCAGTGCCTTTTGTCCAATAGTGGACGTCCATAAGCTGACCAAATGATTACGAAATTAAGTTAAAATATAGTTCTAGAACTAATTCAGTCAAATGTCATGACATAATGTTCTGTAGACAAAATAATATCCAAGACAGTAGTTTCTGTCTACTTTGATGGGAAAGTGGCGTGACAGATAAATGTATATAGGTACAAATACATACATACATATCCGTTACGTTTCTCTCTCATTGGGGTAAACAGAGAGCACTTCCTTCCACTTGCTACGATCCAAACACACTTCTTTTGCTGTATCCACACTCATCAGTCGCCTCATACATGCACGTCGGTTTAGGGTACTCTAATCCTAGTTACCTCTCTGTAAGTATATGGAGTTATACAGGGTGTAACAGAAAGGGTATATAAAGCCGAAACACAGCGATAGTCCTCATGAAACTGAACAACTTTCCCCAAGGAACATGGGTCGTAACTCGAAAAAAAAATTTCGCCTCCCCATACAAAATGTCCGATCAGCTGATCGAGTAAGTTTGGGCGATCCAAAAATTTTTTTCGAGTTACGACCCATGTATTTGTTTCAGTTCGTAGTGATATTTCAATATTTATGAGATAGAATTATACCTCCATTGTTATAGGCACATCTGGGATTGAATATCGTTTAAACCTGGCTATAAATATTGTTTGTGGATTTAAAAAAAGGTGCCTGCCCAATAGAAGTATATTTTGTCTTTTTTTTTTAATAATATGGTAAAGATAAGCCTATTGGCGTATAACAAAGGTGAAATAAATAAGTTATTTATTTTTATTTTAAAAATGATTTTGATTTAACATAAAATAAAATGTTTTACATTTATAGCCCCCACCCACAATATAAATCAAATTGATGGCAAAAGAATAAATTTTCATTTTCAAAACAAAGATGGCGACAAGAGCGAGTTGTGTGTCGGCAGAGTGTCAATGGCATTTTTTGACACATTTGGTATTCGGCTAAACAATGGCTTACACTGATTGTGACCAACAAAACATTTTTTGACACATTTGGTATTCTGCTAAACAATGGCTTACACTGATTGCGACCAAATGTGTCAAAAAATGACATTGACACTCTCATTGACACTCTGCCGACACACAACTGATAATATTGTAAATTAGCAGACTTAAGCCCCTGACTTAAAACATATACTTAAAGTCGTCATCTGTTTTACTGAGATTCGAACCCAAGACGTCTGACCGGCAGAACGACTTACGGTGGTTCTCAATATTCTATTCTCTGGTTTTGCCCTACTGGAGACAGAAATAGTTATCTTTCTTAGAATTTTTCGTCCCTATAAACCTACCGGTGTCAAAAAGTCTGTGGGATTCTTCTGAAGAAGAAATCAAAAGTGACAGCTACGTGACAGTTAAGTACTGCCGGTCTCGGATAGCTGTCTATCTTTGAGTATTGAGAACAGCTGTTAGTTTCGTAGTGCTAACTTTAGGAAGAGCTTATATCAAACACTCCAATAAGTCATTGACCCGAAAAAAAGTCTTTAAAAAAAACTTATCTATGTTATAACTCACAAAAGACCGAAAAAACTTTACTGAAGTCAATAAAAATGTACACGTACAGTATCTCAACAAGATAATATTTTCGTTGCAAAATAATTCCCTGTTTTCCCCTCACTTTTCTCCCTAGGGGGAAGTTGGGGCAACTTTGAACACCTCAGGGCAACTTTGTGATTGCATTACGCGAACTTTAGCCGAAAGAGCGTTTCGACACAATGTTTTATTAGTATCTTAATAGAAATGTAGATGAATGCGGTAATGTTTGTTTTTTTGTTTATTTCTTGATGTCTATACACACCAAAGCCGCCGGCTTTTTTGACAGCTGCTATTCGTATGACGTAAAGCCGCCGGTCTAGCCCGGTGGCATGCCGGCGGCTTTGGTGTGTAGACAGCATTACGTGGTTTGTTTTGTGGGATGAACTTGCTAAATATAAATAGTAGGTACTTAAGTCTGCCTCGGCCTTTTTATTATCTAATCTAATCTAGCCACTCGTGTCCCACTGCTGAGCAAAGTCCTCGCTCCTCATCCGCCATGATTTTCTGTCTTGAACTTCCTCCGCCCAGGTCTCAAGAAGGTGTCTAGCTCGCCCCGCCACTTTTTCCGTGGCCTGCCGCGACGCCGTTTGGCAGTTGGAAGCCATTGGGTAGCTGTTTTAGTCTATAAGTCTTCTGGCATGCGGTAGACGTAGCCAGCCAATGATATTATATATACACTAGGTGCAGATATGTTATATGCGCGCACATTTTGAAGACTGTAAATAGACCTATATAAGACAACTTGTAGTTAGTCTCAGTTAGTCTGAAGACACTTGGAGTATGATTTGAAGTCCTGTCATTCATGTCATTGTAATCATTGTTCGGCACAGATTTAAAACGCCAATCACTATAAAGGTACCATATCTGTACCTATAAAAAATCATTGTAGCCACCCCCCATTTATCTAAACTTTTTATAAAAACTAATTTTACAACCAACATATCCCATTACAACAATATCGACTTCAAAACATCGCAAGGGTAGTCCATAAAACAGTTAAATGGTACTGAGCAAAACTCCAGAGTATTGTACCGGCGCGGCGTAACAATAAAAATGAAGCTACAAGAAAGTTTCAATGAAATTTCAAATGTACACGTAGGCGACATTATTTTCTGCTTTGCCAAGAGTCCCCGTGTTCCCCTGAGGCTAGTTGCGGTAACTTTCCTTTGGTTCTATAAAAGAGACGTGGATATATATCTTTTTTTTATTTGTTTTGTTCGGTTCCATGGAATATATTGGATATATGTAGAGTTTAGTTTGTAATTGTAGAAGTTATTTATAAGATCTGTAAAAACCTGTGGAGTGCAATAAATGATTGAGTATTGAGTATTGAATAATATCGTGTCTGTTTGAATGTGGAATAGTAGAACTTGATAACGAATTGAGGTTTCAAAATATGTTTTATAAAATATATTTTACACTTTCTTAAGGATTCTTAAGGATAACGGTGAAGGAAAAACATCGTGAGGAAACCTGCATACACCAGAGAAGAAATTCGAAGGTGTATGTGAAATCCGCCAACCCGCACTTGGCCAGCGTGGTGGATTATGGCCTAATCACTCTCTGTAAGAGAGTAGGCTCGTGCCCCTCGGTGGGGACATATATGGGCTGATAAAGAAGAAGGATACTTACATAATAAATAGGTTTATTTACAAGTATTTAAACCTATAGGTATTATTATTTGTTTAGGGTACGTGTTCTAAGTTTAGATAGTACCATGGTCCCCAAACTAGGGTACCCTTTACTATGGGTGACCAGGTCTTTCGTCAATTACACCTTAGAGAGTTACCAGGACGATTTTACGTAGACAAATTAGCATAATACGAGATTCATTAGTCAAAGTTGCTTTCAACTAGGTTGTTATAAATCGAATCAAGTTAGGAAACAAAGACTTGAATAAATTTTGAAGTTATGCACACTTTTCGGATCAGATTTTGTATCGATACTCATGTTTAATCGAACGAAAAAAAATCGATTCCATCACAACACTATAACATTGTTTTAGCTATTAAGATTCCACTGCTAGTAATATTAAATGAGAAAAAATTGCCTTTTTTCCCATTTTCTAATATTCTTGAGTAACAGTTCCATACTAATCACTTATTCTAGGAATCACTCAACCCTTTTTCAACAAACCCGCAAACCGGTCATCAATAACCAGTTACTACCGGTTACAACCGGTTATTTCCGGATAAAAATAGCAGAAACAACGCAATAATAGAAACGAGGGAAAGGCGCTGTAATTATTGCTATATCAATCAGAAATAATGCAGTAAATTTGTACTGTAAATGATCCTCGTAAGAAAGTTTTGGGGTAGTTCTGATTTTTTCATTCTATAATATGTTTTTTGGGGTGCTTAATCCGAATCTGAGGTTTGCGGACAAAATTTCGTGACGCAACATTAAAAAAAAACAGCAAAGTCCGTTGTTTTTCTTCATTTTTCGTTTTTTTTACTTAAAGCTCGAAAACTATTAACTTTTGGTAAATGGTTTGTTTACAGAAATTAAAGTACTTGAAATTCTCTACAGATACCAGTATTTAGTTTTGTTTTCAGACCAATCGTTCGGTTTCTAGAGCAAGTTGAAAATTGTAAATTTTTAGCAGTTTAACGAGCAACAAAGAGACCCAAATGAGTGGGGATGACCAAAAACTAGTAGCGGTCTTGTGCCAGTACCAACTACTTTGGACCCTGCACCAAACTCAATACTCCGGTACATTTCATGTAAATGTAAAAAGGGCTGTCAACGCAATTGTGGATGCAGGAAGGCGGGACTCCATTGTTCCCCAATATGCACATCATGCGAAGGAAAGTGTAACAATGTTGAGCCCCCTGAAGACAGCTCTGACATAGACGTAGAAGAAACTGAAGAAAGAGAGAGAGGTATGTTGGATCTCACAAGTTATTTTGTAGTCATTTATCTCTCCTTGATATATGATATGTGTCTCACCTCTTTTTATTTTCCAGGAGAACGACTCCAGACGCTGAAGATGGAGCAATCAGACCCTAAGCCAGGACCCGATGCCACCGAAGAACCTCAGTACGATGCGGAGGGTATGTTTAATCTCACAATCTATTTTGCAATCTTCATCTGTTCTTGATAAATTACTTAACTTAAAACTTTTTTTTTCCAGAACAAGCAGAACCAGAACACATCATTATGGAAGAACCTTAGCCAGGGCCTTCCAAAAGACAACGGCTCATATAAATTTTGCATATTATAATTAACATAAGTACCGAGACTTTAGGTTTTATTTTGTTACGAGTTCTACCTACCTACTGAATTTGCATAATTTTTGCCTTTTTTCTTTTTAATTACTTGTGTGGGAAAACCAGGTGACATTTATTAAATGACAGCATCCATAAAACTTAAGTATTAACATGTAAGATGTGGGTTTTGCATAAACTGCTAAAAATTTACAATCTTCAACTCGCTCTAGAAACCGAACGATTGGTCTGAAAACAAAACTAAATACTGGTATCTGTAGAGAATTTTAAGTACTTTAATTTCTGTAAACAAACCATTTACCAAAAGTTAATAGTTTTCGAGTTTTAAGCAAAAAAAACGAAAAATGAAGAAAAAAAACAGATTTTGCTGTTTTTTTTTAATGTTGCGTCACGAAATTTTGTCCGCAAACCTCAGATTCGGATTAAGCACCCCAAAAAACATATAGAATGAAAAAATCAGAACTACCCCAAAACTTTCCTAGCAAAAATACTATTTGACTGAATTAAAAGGAATAAACCAAGATATTTGTTATTATAAGTGACAGTTATGAAATGTAAGTGCTCGTCACTTGTTTCTTTTTGTGTGTCGGATTCCTTTATTAAACGGACCTCAAATACTAACTCCCTTAATACAAAACGAGTTTGAGTTTTTTTTTTTTTTAGTATAACTAGATATAGTATATCTTCTTATTTAAGAGCTTAGCACTTGTCGGTGGAGCCTCTTCCATCCCTCCCTATTTTCTGCCTTCTTTTAAACATCTTGATACGACATGACACCCGCCTTTTCCTTCACCTGTTCTAGGAACGTCCGTCTGGGTCTTCCTCTCTTCCTTTTCCCTTAAATTTTTCCTTCTATGATGTTTTTTATGAAGGAATCATGTCGTATCAAATGTCCTAGCATCTTTCCTCTTTCCTCTTAGATATAGTATTATATAGTTATATTTATATTATAAAGTATTATATAGTTATATTAGTTTATATAGTATAACTAGAAATAATATCTTTATAACTCGTTTAGTAATAGTAAAGTTTAAGAAGTTAATTGTGTAGTGGGCGAGAGGCTGTCGGTGACTTCGTACTTATTTAAAGTCATAACTTAGAAAAGTGACACCATATCTTAAAATATGTTTTCATATTCATCATTTAACTTAAGAGTAAAGCGGGCCACACACGCTAGATTATGCCTGACGGTTATTTTGAACAGTTGAACTGTGCAAGCATAACTAAACGTGTGTACTAAATTTGCTTGCGCAAGCAAAAAAAATGTATCATACACACGTTCAATTGTGCTTGCACAGTTTAACTGTTCAAGTATAACCGTCAGGCATAACCTAGCGTATGTGGCCCGCTTTAGACTCTTATCGGTGGAGCATTCGCCATTTAGGCCTATTCTCTGCCAGTGCGTTTACTAGTTGATACGACATGACGTTAACTTTCTCTTTTACTTGAGTGAAGTATGTAAATGAAAATGAAAAGTGTTTTATTCAAAAATGGGCAAAATTTATTACACTTTTTTGATGTCACTTTTTTTTATCTAAAACTACTGCCGCCGGTTCACTACCTGTATTAGCCGAGAGGAAGAAGACTGCAAGAAACCTTCGGCACAGGGCCCTACGTTATGTGAAATAATGTACGTCGCGGTCTTCCTCTGCCTCTCTTCCCCTCAACCTTTCCTTCAATGACGTTGAAAATATGTTTTATATGCCTTAAATATGCCAAGGTGTATTTAAATGTATAAGCTAAGTTATTGTAAGGTGAATCCGTGTTGCTGTGTTGCTGGACACCGTCTTAAGTACCTAAGCGAAGGAAGCTCGAGATAGAAAGTCATGGCAGATGAGGACAGAGGTCTTTGCCCAGCAGTGGGACACAAGTCTCTAGATTAGATTAGAATCTGTGTAGTAGATTTTCCGTGATTGAGATCTTCCTGAAATCTCTTTAATTTTCGACTTTTACTGCGCAGTGGCTTCAAAAAGTAATTTCTACAAATTACTTTTTGAAGTAAAAAAATATTCCCGGAATTACTTAATATAATTCTACAAAAGTACCGCCAAATGGAACACAGTGTAGCCTTTATGTCGAGTTCGACAATTCCATAAGGAAATACCACAAAAAACGTCAATTTCTATTGAATTCCATACAGCTATTCCGCAATTTTATCCTGATTTATTTTTCCATTTACTATTTGTTGAAAAGGGAACTGACAATACTATTTAGATATACTGTCTGCACACCTAGGCTAGGCCGGCGGCTTCACGTCATACGAATGGCAGCTGTCAAAAAAGCCGGCGTCTTTGGTGTGCAGATACCATTAAACAGTATTACTCTGCCAAACTATTAGATAAATATCATTTTTTTTATAAAACTTACATTATCTATCATGCCTCTTTCCTATGGAGGTAGACAGAGACTACTTTCTTCCACTTGCTACGATTCAAACACACTTCTTTCGCTTCATCCACATACATCGGTCGCCTCATACATGTACGTTGGTTTAAGATACTCTAGCATCTTGTTCACAACAGACCAGAGGCCCAAGACAAAGAGTTCACAATATTCTCAGATGTGTGTCGGCAGAGTGTCAATGAGAGTGTCAATATCATTTTTGAAACATTTATGAAAACCAAATGTGTCAAAAAATGTCATTGACACTCTGCCGGCACACAACTGAGGCTATTTTAAATTAGCAGACTTGGGTCCCTGATTATTGAAAAACCGGGCTCATAATTCCGTATTCCCATAAATTACTTTATTGGTATAAAACTTGTTTTTCTTTTCCATTTTTATTCAAAGCGTTGTTTCGACGTTCACAAGTAAATTGCAGTATGTTTAACACGCCGACTGCTTTGGATGGAAGCGTCGATGTGTGTGCTAAGGAAAAACGCCCTCGGAGTTTTGTAGGGTTGGCACTTATAGGGAAAACTGGTTGTTTTGATTGTCGCGTGTTTGATACGATAAATAAACGGAGATTTCAGTGGCAGAGCATAATTAGCCGGTTGGGAATTTTGTAGAAAAAGTAAACATTTAGAATTTGATCAACGTTTCTTGAAAAAGTGAACTAAATTACTAACTTTACTTGTAAAAGCACGTTTCTTGTAACAACTAATTTCTCTAAAATTCCTCTTTATAGGTAATTAGAAGTGATGCTCTTATCGGCAGTCTTAGCTACTCTGATTTCTCTACATCCAAAACAAGAAAAAAATATTATTACAAAAAACTAAGTTTTGTGTAAACTTCTCCGTTTTATCCTAAAGTTGCCTGGAAGATATTGCTACCTAGCAATAAGGCCGCTTGTTGCTTCTTCTTTGTTTCTATTGTATTGTTTTTTATATCTCAGTAATCTCATGAGTGCTAGTAAAGAATATTTGTATTTTTTATATACCTATTTTATAGTACCTATTGTAAGTTTAAAAAATGACAACCTAGACATAATGGCTAATGGTACTGGTGTACATTATAAATAGGCTATTGTTAAATTAATAAATGGTACGTAACCCTTCACATGTGAGTCCGAATCGCACTTGGCCGTTCTTTTTCCCTTCTTTACTACGGAACCCAACACGCGCGAGTCCGACTCGCCCTTGTCCAATTTTTTAATGGTAGCACGAAATACAAAATAGAAAAATATCGGTTCTCTTTTCAGAGCGTACCGTAAAGCGGGGTAGAAAAAGCGTATAAATAACAGGATTGGAAGTTAACGGCGGAAGAAGCAGAACGATTACCAAGTTGGCTAATGAGAAGGCTGCAACACGGCTGTGAGTGAGACGTTGATGTACATTGTTCATAATAGTTTGGTCTGGAAGTGGTAAAAGTAAAATGTAGTTAAAGCAGATTTGTTTTTTAGCCTATATTGTCCCACTGCTGGGCAAAAGCCTCTCCCATGCTTCTCCACACATTTCTGTTGGTGGCGGCTTCCCACCAATCTTCCCTAAATATGTTCAGGTCGTCGCGCCATCGTAGAAATTATAAATTTAAAATTAATTAAGCTGTAAATCGACAGAAATTAGGTCGACAAAATTGTTTACTTGTAAAGTGACTTGAAGAGTAATTTAACATCCGAAATTGCAAAATTTAACAAATATTAATAAAAAAATAAATAATTTAAAATACTTTTCTTTTTCTTTTAGAAATATGCTGTATCTTTTGTATAACGTCTCTTTTTTTCTGTCTCTATATACTATCATCTTACAATAAACTGTTAAATAAATAAATAAATACCTACTACGTCCTGGATTTTGCTAATGTCAAGTTAAATAAAGTTTACTTTAACTACATATGAGTACATGTCTACCTAATTACCTATTATGCACACAAACACTCAGATTTAAAACACAAATCTCTGTGTATCACACAATAATGTCTGTCTCCAGTAGGTAGGAATCGAACCCACGACTTAATCGGTAACTGTTTATCTATATATATATATATATATATATATATATATATAGTCTATATATATAAAAATGAAACCCGTTTTCCGTTGTCACGGCATCACGCCTGAACGGCTTGACCGATTTCGCTAATTCTTTTTTTAAAATGTTCATTGAAGTCCAAGGATGGTTCTTACGGTGAGAAAAAATCGAATAATTGCCGGGAAAGCCCTAAAACAGACCTTTTCTTTTTCCCATACAAATGTTTTTTTACTACAATGTAGAGTCAATTTGAACTTTATTCCTACACAATAAAGTTCATTCTAAGGCGGGACGAAGTTCGCCGGGACAGCTAGTATAATATATATAAAAATGAAACCCGTTTTCCGTTGTCACGACATCACGCCTGAACGGCTGGACGGATTTCGCTAATTCTTTTTTAAAAATGTTCATTAAAGTCCAAGGATGGTTCTTACGGTGAGAAAAATTCGATAAAATTGCCGGGAAAGCCCTAAAACTGACCTTTTCTTTTTCCCATACAAATGTTTTCTTACTAAAATGTAGAGTCAATTTGAACTTTATTTCTACACAATATAGTTCATTCTAAGGCGGGACGAAGTTCGCCGGGACAGCTAGTACGAAGATAGATTTTGACTGACGTATGACGTGTCCCGCCTCGCCGCTGCTCTCCCCTCGCGCGTTTGGCAGCCTATGGAACATAAAGATTATAAATTGCTATCCTTAATTTATTTATATACATTCATACATACATATCCGTCACGCCTCTCTCCCATTGGGGTAGGCAAAGACCACTTCCTTCCACAAGCTACGATCCAAACATACTTCATTTGCTTCATCCTTAATTACCACATCCAGAATGAAATTCTCTGTAACAAGCCAACTAATGGCTACAGTGAATGTAATGGTCCAACGTTTTGTGGCTCTAATGTATATCGCTCACAAAGAAGCAACTCTTTGCTTCAACCAGATCACCGTTACTTAAGCTGTTTTGTTCCCCCGTTTTACGGTAATGGACAGCGAAAAATGTGTATTATTTTATTACCCGACTACAGTGAGGGAAAAATCCCCAAAAGGGAGGGTAATGTTTTTGGCAGTCTATTTTTAAACGACTTCAAAAAAAAGGAGGAGTTTCTCAATTCGACCGTATATATTTTTTTTTTTTTATGTGTGTCCACGCAAAACTTCGTCGTTTATGAACCGATTTTGATGATTCTTTTTTTGTTGGAAAGGGGGTATCCCGAGGGTGGTCCCATGGTAAGGAAACCAGGATCTGATGGTGGAATCCTGGAGAAATCGAGGGAAACTCTCGAAAAAACTGTATTTTCGACTAGTCTGTTTCTTTTGTTTCTTCACACAACTTCGTCGTCCATCAACCGATTTTGATGATTCTTTTTTTGTTGGAAAGGGAGTATCCCAAGGGTAGTCCCATGGTAAGGAAACCAGGACCTGATGGTGGAAACCTGGAGATATCGAGGGAAACACTCAAAAAAATTGCATCGCGACTAGTGTTTCTTAATATTATGCAATAATAAGAATTTTAAAGCCCTAATATTTAATGAGGGCCTGACATTGACCTGATGATGGAGCGGAAAGGCAGTCGAGGGAACTCGACGACGGCTTACAGCAAGTACTTTGTGTTTGGGCTTGATTAACTTCTATTATTGAGACCTTTCATCTAAATGGGTGTCTAAGTGAATCTAAGTGACTGTTATTAGGGGTCTGATAATGAAAATGAAAGACAGTCAATGGAAACTAAAAAATGTGAAATAAAAAATTTTTGCCAAAAAAGAAACAACTTCAAAACGGAAACTAAAAAGTATGAAATAAATTAACTTGTACAGAAATTTCGAGTTTATAAGTGATTAAAAGAAACATAAACAATTAAATAATTTTATTATGTCTTTAAAATTTTTGAAGACGGTGCCAAGTAAAACAATAACTAGATATAGGTAATATAGGTACTTATAATCAATCTTTTTCACATCTCAAGGAAACAGGTGGCACCGTCTTCAAAAATTTTAAAGACATAATAAAATTATTTAATTGTTTATGTTTCTTTTAATCACTTATAAACTCGAAATTTCTGTACAAGTTAATTTATTTCATACTTTTTAGTTTCCGTTTTGAAGTTGTTTCTTTTTTGGCAAAAATTTTTTATTTCACATTTTTTAGTTTCCATTGACTGTCTTTCATTTTCATTATCAGACCCCTAATAACAGTCACTTAGATTCACTTAGACACCCATTTAGATGAAAGGTCTCAATAATAGAAGTTAATCAAGCCCAAACACAAAGTACTTGCTGTAAGCCGTTGTCGAGTTCCCTCGACTGCCTTTCCGCTCCATCATCAGGTCAACGTCAGGCCCTCATTAAATATTAGGGCTTTAAAATTCTTATTATTGCATAATATTAAGAAACGCACTAGTCGCGATGCAATTTTTTCGAGTGTTTCCCTCGATATCTCCAGGTTTCCACCATCAGGTCCTGGTTTCCTTACCACGGGACCACCCTTGGGATACTCCCTTTCTAACAAAAAAAGAATCATCAAAATCGGTTGATGGACGACGAAGTTGTGTGAAGAAACATAAGAAACAGACTAGTCGAAAATACAGTTTTTTCGAGAGTTTCCCTCGATTTCTCCAGGATTCCATCATCAGATCCTGGTTTCCTTACCATGGGACCACCCTCGGGATACCCCCTTTCCAACAAAAAAAGAATCATCAAAATCGGTTTATAAACGACGAAGTTTTGCGTGGACACACATAAAACAAAAAAAAAAAAAAAAAATATACGGTCGAATTGAGAAACTCCTCCTTTTTTGAAGTCGTTTAAAAAGGTACATTTTCACAACAAAAATGTAATAATCCTTCGATATTTAAGCTCGCCTTTCTAACTTTATGAAGATATTATAAGAAAAATAGATCATAAAAAGGGTCAGAATAAGTAATTTTGGGCATGCCCGTCGATTAACCCGCTCGTTTATTTTTATGTGAAGGCTTCTGCAAATTTCCTATTTGGTCAGAAATTATTTTCGGCGACGCCGCCATTTTGCTTTTTTGTCAAATTAACTTTTTATGGTCGTAATTATTTATGCTTATATGTGTGTGTGGACAAGTGTTTATTGTTTTGATGAAATGTGTTTTTAAGCTACACAAATAATTAAAAATGTAAAAAAGTATTTACTTATTTGTTTTTTATGGATGTATTTTTTTCGAAAAAATATAATTACCAGTTTACGTAAAAGGGTAACCTAAAAAATAGTTCCTTAAAATGTTTACTTTACTTGTTTACTTCATTTCGCCATTCCAAAAATTAAGGTAATCCAAAAATAAGTTTATCAAGCAGGAAAAACAAAAAGTTTATCCTGCTTGATGATGATGCTTTTAAACAATTAACCGCCGTTTCCTAATAAAAGAAGTACATATTTTAAGACCAGGTAGGCGTTAATTGTTGTCCCGGAAAAAACATTAAGGCACTTAAATACGTGGACTAAGTAAATAAAAGCTAAAAGGTATTTAAGTAACTGTTTAACTAACTAAAATGTTCTTATTTTCTTTGATAAATAATAATAGTAAGTACATCAAAGGTAACAACGTTATTTTTTTTTATATCCAACAGGTGTATAGTGTAATCAATCAATCAATCAACCAATAAATCAAATCAGCCCGTTTCTCCCCACTGTTGGGTACAGGCCTTTCTTTTTTCGCGCCATTCACTACGGTTCTGTGCCTAACCTAACTAAAATCTTACCCATAGCGGCTCTGCCGATCTGACGATGTCATCTGCCCAGCGAGCGGGTGGTCGCTGAGCAGATATTGTGTGTAAAAAAAGATTATAAAAAATATAAAAGGACTATCTACACAGAAATCAATCTACCTAGAAAGGAACGAAAAATGTATGGAATGATATTTTTTCCCTGTCACATCCCGGACACGTTGTCATGACGATGCGACGTCTTGTTTTCCCTCCTGACGGGCCATGGCCCGGATCTGTGTAGATAGACATTTAAAATACGTATAATATCTTAGCCAATAACACGATATCATAATAAATTTAAAATTAACCCAGAAATAAGTGGCAATAAAAATTCCGGAGACATTTTCACATTTTTTAATAAATTAATACCAATTTGTTATTTTATAAATTAAAAGTGACAGATTGTTTGAAAAACAGCCAATTTCACTCAATTTGTCTGAGGAATTTTATAAATGATTCCTTAGAGGAAAAATTTTACGAAATAATATTTTTTTTTATTAAAATATTTTTTCTTATTTATTTAAGGGTGAATTGTTTTTAAATAAGCATATTTTTCATTTAAAAAGTGTCTGTTCATTTATGAAACAGGAAAACGCTTGAAAGGAGGAAATATCAAGCAATTTATACGTTTGGAAAATTACTATGATTTTGATGACAAGATTTATTTTTTAGTATTTTTTCCGGGTATAATAAAAAATATATCCCACTTATATAATAAATGTCAATGTTTGTGCTGATGGATGGACGTGTAGATCTGTGATCAAATTTGCTACTCTTTCACGCAAAAGCCACAACCAAATTATTATGAAACTTCACAATATTTTTTCCCCAATATAATAACAGTTTTTCGGAAGAAGATAGAATCTTTGCTTTTTTTTAAAACATACTGTACAATCTTCGCCTAGGTGAGACAAGCTCGACTCACTTAGCGAAGATTGACTCCTGGCGCACCACAGAACTGGAGCCCAAGTCTGCTAAACAATGGCTTAATGCAAGCACTGATTGCGACCAAATGTGTCAAAAAATGCTATTGACACTCTGCCGATGATGCGGTCTTGCTTCGATTTAGCATAGTTGGTTGGACTGTATAATTAAATAAAAATGCAGGAAATTGTGCTCGACCGTGCTTTTATTGAAGCACATACCAAAGAGAAAAAGAACATTAGTAAAATCAGTGTGGCCACATTTTAGGCAGAAAAATAACTAATGTCGCAGACAGCCGACGTACAACTGAGGCTATTTTAATTTTGCAGACTTGGGCCCGATAGAGAGCAAGGAGGTCTTTGCCCAGCGGTGAGACGTGACAGATTATCTCTACTGAATAATAATATAGTACATAATAACGTAGGGCCCTGTGCCGAAGGTTTCTTGCCGTTTTCTTCCTCTTGGCTATACAGGTAGTGAATGAGCAGTAGTTTTAGATCAAAAAAGTGACATCAAAAAATTTAATGATTTTTGCCTATTTTTGAATAAACACTTTTCATTTTCATTTTAATAAAAAAACATATTTATTCTAGTCCATTAAATATGAAGGACAAAACACAATTTGAGGACAAAATAATAATAAAAAGCATCTTCCGTTCCTCTAGCAATATTTTATCTCAATGTTTAGTAGTTATCAATGAATTGCCTAGCGAAAGAGAGCTTTGGGTACATAGGAATAAGAACTACGTAATAAGGGTGAGGAATGGCATATTGCCGCCCCAAAAAAGGCATATAGATATAAATCTGGATGTAAAAATGGGGATGCCTCCTTATTACGAGAGGGATGGGTTTATGCAAGATAGATACAGTCTTGTAATTGAAAAATAAAATACTTAATAGGATTTTTTTTATACAAAAACAATTTCATAAGTTTAACTAAAAAAACAGTACACCTGTGTGCGAAAATATGTATAACAAGCAAATATTAATTAAATTAAGTAATTAAATATACCTAATTGAGAGTACAAGCTTTTGGAAAATACTAAATTCTTGTTTAAAACTACATAACACTCTTTAATCAGTAGATTTTCCAATAAAGGTAATTTACAAGTAATATTTTGTAATTAACTGAATATTTTGTATAGTTCTTGTTCAATTTACTAAGCATGATGAAGATTTTTTTTTATTTTTTTTTGTTAGCCAATAAGATCCCACTGCTGGGCAAAGGCCTCCCCCGCGACTTTCCATTTATCACGGTCTCCGGTAGCGACCCGCCATTCGCGTGAAAATGCATTTTTTAAAATAGGATAAATAAAATTATTCATTGTTAAAAATGGTGCAGTTGTACCAACGTGCATGCATGTATGAGGCAACTGAAGAATGTGGATGAAGGGAAAGCAGTGTGTTTGGATCGTAGCAAGTGGAGGTAAGCGTAGTCTCAGGCTACCACAGTGGGAAAGAGGTATTATGTTTTTGTTTAAGGTTGCCTGGAAGATATTGCTACCTAGCAATAAGGCCGCCTGTTGCTTCTTATATTCTTATTTGTGTCTGTACCTTATATCTTTTTGTGCAATAAAGAAGATTTGTATTGTATTGTATTCAAGCACACGTTGCAATTTGCGTCTTTTTTTAGTTCCGGCCTTTCTGTGTCGGCAGAATGTAAATGACATTTTTAGAAATATTTGAAATTATGCTAAACAAATGATTTACACTGATTGCGATATTGACAATCTCATTGACACTCTGCCGACACACAACTGAGGATATTGTTAAATTAGCAGACTTGGGCCCCTGATCTTTTGTCACTTGTTTTTTTTTGTTTGTAATAACTTTTGACGTGTTCATATGTCTATGTCTTAGGTACCTCTTTCCCACCTAAAGAGAGAGAGTACTCACTCCCATTTGCTTCTATTCCTCTCCATCTACATCAATAAAATTAGTCACATCAAAGACACATTTATAATAGTTATTCAATTAATTTAATGTATAGGGTGTAACAGAAAGGGTATATAAAGCCGAAACTCAGCGATAGTCCTCATGAAACTGAACAACTTTCCCCAAGGAACATGGGTGGTAACTCGAAAAAAATTTTTGGATCGCCCATACTTACTCGATCAGCTGATCGGGCATTTTGTATGGGGAGGCGAAATTTTTTTTTCGAGTTACGACCCATGTTCCTTGGGGAAAGTTGTTCAGTTTCATGAGGACTATCGCTGTGTTTCGGCTTTATATACCCTTTCTGTTACACCCTGTATAGTATCAAATGCTACATTCATCTAATTTAACGAATATTTGCCAGTTGACTGGTTATTTGAAGGTATTTCAAATCTGAATAGCCTGTTTCACCATCTTCAGATAAAATTTATCTGTCAGATATTTTCTAAATGTCTCTGTCTGAAACGTCATGTCAGATATTTTCTAAATGTCTCTGTCTGAAACGTCATGTCAGATATTTTCTAAATGTCTCTGTCTGAAACGTCATGTCAGATATTTTCTAAATGTCTCTGTCTGAAACGTCATGTCAGATATTTTCTAAATGTCTCTGTCTGAAACGTCATGTCAGATATTTTCTAAATGTCTCTGTCTGAAACGTCATGTCAGATATTTTCTAAATGTCTCTGTCTGAAACGTCATGTCAGATATTTTCTAAAGGTCTCTGTCTGAAACGTCATGTCAGATATTTTCTAAATGTCTCTGTCTGAAACGTCATGTCAGATATTTTCTAAAGGTCTCTGTCTGAAACGTCATGTCAGATATTTTCTAAAAGTCTCTGTCTGAAACGTCATGTCAGATATTTTCTAAATGTCTCTGTCTGAAACGTCATGTCAGATATTTTCTAAATGTCTCTGTCTGAAACGTCATGTCAGATATTTTCTAAATGTCTCTGTCTGAAACGTCATGTCAGATATTTTCTAAAGGTCTCTGTCTGAAACGTCATGTCAGATATTTTCTAAATGTCTCTGTCTGAAACGTCATGTCAGATATTTTCTAAATGTCTCTGTCTGAAACGTCATGTCAGATATTTTCTAAATGTCTCTGTCTGAAACGTCATGTCAGATATTTTCTAAAGGTCTCTGTCTGAAACGTCATGTCAGATATTTTCTAAATGTCTCTGTCTGAAACGTCATGTCAGATATTTTCTAAAGGTCTCTGTCTGAAACGTCATGTCAGATATTTTCTAAATGTCTCTGTCTGAAACGTCATGTCAGATATTTTCTAAATGTCTCTGTCTGAAACGTCATGTCAGATATTTTCTAAATGTCTCTGTCTGAAACGTCATGTCAGATATTTTCTAAAGGTCTCTGTCTGAAACGTCATGTCAGATATTTTCTAAATGTCTCTGTCTGAAACGTCATGTCAGATATTTTCTAAAGGTCTCTGTCTGAAACGTCATGTCAGATATTTTCTAAATGTCTCTGTCTGAAACATCATGTCAGATATTTCCTAAATGTCTCTGTCTGAAACGTCATGTCAGATATTTTCTAAAGGTCTCTGTCTGAAACGTCATGTCAGATATTTTCTAAAGGTCTCTGTCTGAAACGTCATGTCAGATATTTTCTAAATGTCTCTGTCTGAAACGTCATGTCAGATATTTTCTAAATGTCTCTGTCTGAAACGTCATGTCAGATATTTTCTAAATGTCTCTGTCTGAAACGTCATGTCAGATATTTTCTAAATGTCTCTGTCTGAAACGTCATGTCAGATATTTTCTAAATGTCTCTGTCTGAAACGTCATGTCAGATATTTTCTAAATGTCTCTGTCTGAAACGTCATGTCAGATATTTTCTAAATGTCTCTGTCTGAAACGTCATGTCAGATATTTTCTAAATGTCTCTGTCTGAAACGTCATGTCAGATATTTTCTAAATGTCTCTGTCTGAAACGTCATGTCAGATATTTTCTAAAAGTCTCTGTCTGAAACGTCATGTCAGATATTTCCTAAATGTCTCTGTCTGAAACATCATGTCAGATATTTCCTAAATGTCTCTGTCTGAAACATCATGTCAGATATTTCCTAAATGTCTCTGTCTGAAACGTCATGTCAGATATTTTCTAAATGTCTCTGTCTAAAACGTCATTTTTTATGAAATAGACATAGGTTTATCTGTCAGTTAAGTTTTATTTTTAGATGGTGAAACGGGGCTTTAATCGTTTCTGTTCACTGATTGGCTGTTAACAGTTTGAAATATTTCCAACAGCTATTCAAAACCGTTTCATTTATGAAATGAATTCAATAATAGCCTTTACCTCGAATTCATATTTAGGTTCCAAATACTGTCAAATATATAAATGGTAACATTTCACATTTAAAAGGATCTTTATTTAGATATAAGTATAATTAATAATGTTTTTTATTATTATAAGAAAAGGGTTTTATCGCAATAATGAAACTACATTAAAAATGTAATAAAATGTGAATAAAACAAACATGATGAGGCGATTGATGAATGTGGATGAAGCGAAAGAAGTGTGTTTAGATCGTAGCATATCCTATCATATCCATATCATAAAAACATACTTACGTACCGTACTTAATCTGTCATGCCTCTTTTTTCCCATCGGGTAGGCAGAGACTACTTCCCTCCACTTGCTACCATCCAAACACACGTTTTTCTCTTCATCTACATTTATCAGTCGCCTCATACATGCACTTCGATTTAGAAACACGGTTCAAATAATGGTCTATCTACAATTCTACACAGATCCGGGCCGCGTCCATGAAGTGTCCGGGCCGTGGCCCGTCAGGAGGGAAAACAATATGTCGTCATGACAACGTGTGTCAACGAATCCATAGAAAATATATGGAATCATATTTTTTCCCTGACACGTCCCGGTCACATCCCGGGCACGGCCCGGATCTGTGTAAATAGACCTTAAAGTAACCTTTTCAAGTACCTAGCTCAATAATGACATGATTTTTTAAACAACTCTTAAAAACTGACCCAATTCTCTTTAACAAAATTCCTTTGAACAGATAAGGACAAGCCCTCATTACTACCGTGATACCTTTATTAATTCCCTCCTCAATTGAGGAATTCAAACAAAAGGGAACCAATTATTGTCTGATCACTGATCTGTGAATATTTAAATGTAGAGTTAGATAATTTGAAATAATTTCAAAATATCTTTATTATAAGAGAGTGAAATGTTTGAAGTTGGTTTAAGTATCAAATTATCTAAGGGCGGTAATACACGGACTGGCTTCCAAGTCTGCTAATTTAAAATAGCCTCAGTTGTGTGTCGGTAGAGTATCGATGGCATTTTTGACACATTTGGTATAATATTCTCCCAAATAATGGTTTACGCTGATTGCGACCAAATGTGTCAAAAATGACATTGACACTCTGCCGATAAACAAGTGAGGCTATTTTAAATTAGCAGACTTGGGGGCAAATACAGATATTCTGTTAAACAATGGTTTACACTGATTGTATCAAATGTGTCAAGCTTGCAAAGCTTGAACATTCGTATTCTATTAGTTCACATGTATGATCGTAGTGTGGACTTTTTATTCTTATTTTGACAGAAATTTGTATTTATTACCCGACTGCGGCAAAGCCAAAAGGAAGGCTAATGTTTTTAGCAATACCTCTTCCAAAACGCTAAACAAACTTGCACCAAAATAAAATGTTTTATTTCATAAGTGGCATAATGTATAAGAACACTTTTTAAATGTTATTTTTTATCAAAGAATAATATCGTTTTACTGTATAGCCGAGAGGAAGAAATGGCAAGAATCTTAAAAGTCTTTATCTTTTTTTTCTTTCTTTAACTGACTGCGTCTCTTCTGCATGAACTGTTTAAGACTTGGTGCTAACTTAGCGGGGTCTTTCTTTATTATGTTTGCCGCATCAGCTCGTATTAGAGATCAATACTGTTCCCTTCCTGGTTTGCTTTTGTTTACGCTGGTCTTTGCAATTTTAAGGGTTCTGGAGGTAAAATCGAGAGCTAAGTGAGGCTTCACTGTTAAATTGTTATACCTACTTAATTTCTTTATTTGAAATTACTAGTTAAAAATGTGGTTATTTTGTTAGTTATGGTTTATATGGTTAGTAAATATTTATTTATTTAACAGTTTATTGTAAGATAGTACATAGAGACAGAAAAAAAAGAGAAGTTATACAAAAGGAAATAGTACGTGATAAATAGTAGTGTGTGTGTGGTTAAATAGTATGTGATGAATGTGGATGAAGCGAAAGAGGTATGTTTGTATCGTAGCAAGCGGAGGGAAGTGGTGTCTGCCAACTCCGATGGGTAAAAGGCGCGACAGATGTGTACCTATGTGTGTTATTTTTGCAGTTAAATTATATAACTGCCTTTGCAAAATGGCAGAGTTATCCTTGTAGATTTAACAAATACTACTTTTTTCCTTAGTAAGGAGATGCCATACCGTCTGGATCTGCGTGCCTGGTCTGGTGCAAAATGGCTATCTTTTTGTATGGAATTTGACAGGTTATTTACCAAGAACACTATGAAAAACTTGCGCCAACCTTGGCACGCTGTCATAAACTCATTTGTATGAAAAAAAAAATGTGGCACCTCCTTATTGTATATTCTATACTCAAAGCGTTTTTCTATCTACCAACCAAGGTTCAAAAACTTTGAAATAAAACCACAAAAAAAAACAAAACAACTAAAACCTATCACTCTAAACCTCACGAAAATAGAACTCGATTGTGAAACCGAAATAAAATGTTTATGACCTCAGAAAAAATAAAAGTCAGGGCTTAAAAACTTTGGCAGTTGGCACTTTGCCAGTGAAAACCACTGCCAAATCCACTAACGACTGAAATAGTGATTATCTTTTAAGATATCACGTTTTTAGTACGCAAACTAGCACTTTGAAAAGGTGTTTAATTAAATTTGTAATTCAGTTAGCCTCAGGTTTGCAACTTCTGTTTTAATTTGATTATCTTTTTTTGCGGTGGTGAATGTTTTTTTTTTTAGTTTTATAAATCAGTGTCTGTAATGCTTTCTACACACCAAAGCCGCCGACATGCCGCCGGGCTAGGCCGGCGGCATTACGTCATACGAATGGCAGCTGTCAAAAAAGCCGCCGGCTTTGGTGTGTAGATACCGTATGGGATATATTTTAGTACGAATTTTTTTTAAGGACTAATGGATAACATTGAATGATTTCAACAACGATTTCAACCTGTATGTGTACCTTTATAATAAACTAGCTGTCCCGGCGAACTTCGTCCCGCTTAAAATGAACTTTATTGTGTAGGAATAAAGTTCAAATTGACTCTACATTTTAGTAAGAAAACATTTGTATGGCAAAAAGAAAAGGTCTGTTTTAGGGCTTTCCCGGCAATTATTCGAATTTTTCTCACCGTAAAAACCATCCTTGGACTTCAATGAACATTTTAAAAAAAGAATTAGCGAAATCGGTCCAGCCGTTCAGGCGTGATGCCGTGACAACGGAAAACGGGTTTCATTTTTATATATATAGATAGATAGATAGATAAATAAATGCGATGCCTTATTTGTCTTTAATATTATGTAAGATTATGTAAATTAACTTTATGTTTTTTGTCGTAGTTTTCTAAATAAATAATATAGGCGCTTGTTATATTTAACATTTGTATTATAATGTCTAATGTACGGAACCCCTTGCGCGCGAATACCATTCGCACTTCACCAATTTTTATCTACAACAAGAGATAGTTCATGCCATCGGAAGTTATTACTAATAACTCAAAAGTACTAAAAACATCCTCATAAAAATTATCACTTAAAAATATATTTTAAAAAAAGCAACCTGAAATATTTTACAAAAAACTCAAGGAACATGAGCAGTCATACAAATGAGGACTCAACTTATCTCTGGTTTATATTGCAGATAGTAAAAAAAGTAGCGAAACTATAGACTATAAAACGCAGAGTGGACATAAACATTGAGTGAAGATTACTCTTTACTTTGGGTGGCCTTTTTAGGTTATGTTCCAGTTAAAGGTGCCAGGGACGTGTCCGGGCCGTGGCCCGTCAGGAGGGAAAACAATACGTCGTCATGACAACGTGTGTAAACGAATACATAGAAAACGTATGGAATGATATTTTTCCCTGACACGTCCCGGACACGGCCCGGACACGTTGTCATGACGACTTATTGTTTTCCCTCTTGACGGGTCACGGCCTAGTAGATAGCCTTTACTATGGGTGGCCTTTTTTAGCTTATGTTCTATTTTATGCAGCGGCTTCGCTGGTAATATGTTTTATATGCTTAAAAACTATATTTTTTAGCCTCTTTTCAGTTATTTGTGCATTATTATAGTTCATAACAGAGTGAAAAGAATGGCTAAGTGTATGAGGCGGCTGATGAGTGTGGGTGGGTCGAAAGAAATGTGTTTGGATCGTAGCAAGTGCAGGGAAGTGTTCTCTGCCTGCCCCGTTGGATGAGAGGCGCAAGTATATGCTACCTACGAACCAAACAAACTTCCTTCGTTTCATCCACATTCATCAGTCGCATTCGCATTTAGATGTTTGTTTCATTCATTTTTTAATTATTGATCTTTAATATTTTCATAACATTTTTTAACGTTTTTCTCGAAAAACCCCTTTTCTTACATAAATAAAAATCATTATAAATTATATACCTACATAAAGCTCCTTTTAAATGTTATGGTGTCTACACACGATAGCCGCCGGCTTTTTTGACAGCTGCCATTCGTATGACGTAAAGCCGCCGACCTATGCCGGCGGCTTTGGTGTGTAGATAGCATCAAAGGTTACAATTAATACATTTGACAGTATTTGAGACCTAAATATGAATTCATTTTTGAATTTTTACTCATATTTTAAAGAGTTTTACCTTTGAACTTTCACGTTACATTTACAAATATATGTTACGCTTCAGAAACACCCAGTCACGTGTATGATTAATGCACTCAAAACCACAAAACGACAGAGCAAATGCGTTCAGGCTTTTAAGCTCGATTTACTTGCAAAAGACCCACTTAATATTATATTTGAATTTGTATTTTGATTTCATTGTATACGTTTTGGTTAAAAGCATTATATATTTGACTTTTAAATGTTATTTTGACGTATAAAAGCATAGCCAATAAGATTTTGAATGAACTCTTTTCATTGCAAATAAAAAAAAAATATTGGATTAGTTCTAGGAGTTTTACGTAATATCGTCGGTATGCATTTAAAAATAATATTTACGATATAATTTTTAAAACATTATGGTGCCTACACCCCAAAGCCGCCGGCATACCGCCGGTCTAGGCCGGTGGCTTTACGTCATACGAATGGCAGCTGTCAAAAAAGCCGGCGGCTTTGGTGTGTAGATACCATTATATAAATACCTACTTATTATTGTTTGAAAACATTTCTTTTAGGTACTTTTTTTTTGCAACATTTA
This sequence comes from Anarsia innoxiella, assembly GCA_947563765.1. Lineage (NCBI taxonomy): Eukaryota > Metazoa > Arthropoda > Insecta > Lepidoptera > Gelechiidae > Anarsia > Anarsia innoxiella. The sequence continues at coordinate 6,895,152 of OX387413.1, forward strand.
ACGTTTAACGTCGTGTCGTATCAAAAAGTTAAAGCACTGAGAGGATAGGCCTAAATGGCGAAGACTCCACCGACAAGAGTCTAACTCTTAAATTAAATGATGATGATGGTGGTTGCAAAGGTTGTTTTTTTTTGTTTTTCTATTTAATTTCCTTGTATCCATTGTTTCTTTTATACAGGGTGTAACAGAAAGGGTATATAAAGCCGAAACACAGCGATAGTCCTCATGAAACTGAACAACTTTCCCCAAGGAACATGGGTCGTAACTCGAAAAAATTTTTTGGATCGCCCATACTTACTCGATCAGCTGATCGGGCATTTTGTATGGGGAGGCGAAATTTTTTTTTCGATTTACGACCCATGTTCCTTGGGGAAAGTTGTTCAGTTTCATGAGGACTATCGCTGTATTTCGGCTTTATATACCCATTCTGTTACACCCTGTATAATCAAAACAAGTTCAATCTTTACATCTCACAGTTCCTTTAATACTTTTATTTCATAGATTTTCCTCTTTCCTTTTTTCCTTTAATACCCGTAACTTAAGTCAATAAGCAAAAAAAGTTAACCTGACAATATTCCTTTACGCCCATTCAATTGATAAAGTATGCCAAACGGTTTGATACAATTGGCAGAAAGCTGACTCTCCTAATCAACATAATTCGTCTTTCCAATTTTGTTAAAAGACAGACAAAAGAAACGCGAGATGTACAGGGTGTAGCTTGTTACTTTTTTGGGTAACAGTTTTAGAAGCAAGATGTATTCATACTTTTTTCACTCGACTGCGCCAGAAGGAGGGTAATGTTTTTCAAGAGTATGTATGTTAGTTAGTATGTATAATAGGGATGATGACTACGTTCAAAAATTCAAAAAATAATTAGTCCTTCTTTTAGGCTAATAAAAATATTTGAAACACATTTTTTACCTGATCAAATACATAAATAAATACAAAGATACAGCGCATAAAAGTTACGGAGTGAGGGGGTGGGTATTGACGTCACTCCTAGGTAAAAATCGTACTTAGGCGTGACGTCACGAGCAACTTTAACCCAGTGTATCTTTGTCATTTTTAATTTAAGAGAAAAAAGTAAAAATACGTGTCGATTATTTTAAAATAATCTATGTAAAAATTTCTTTTTAGTCATCATGCCTATTCTTTGGCACGCCCTACAACCTAAACGGCTTGATTGATTTTAGACAAGACTTCCCATCATCCTACTAACATTATAAATGTGTTTGTGTCGATGGACGAATGTATATGAGGATGTTTGTTACTCTTTCAACCATAAACCACTAAACAGATATTAATGTTTACAACATTATAGCTTGCACATCAGAATAACACATTGGCTATATTATTTTAAGATATTGTGTAAGTTTTTTTGTGATATGACGATAAATGCGTACGAAATCGCAGACAGCCTTTAATATTTCCATTATATATTCTCCATCCTGTATATCCCGGAAAAAAAATCAATCAGCCGAAAGTGTTCAACGAATATTAGAGCGAATTCGTCAAGCGTGAAGGGTCTTGGATTATAGTGATTTGATTTTGTAATACAGAAGGGACAGTAAGACTACTGTGAGGTCAGTTCGATACACGTTCAGTATTCTTTACTTGGTAAACAAAGTAGTGAAAAAACATTGTCATCGTTTATATGGGAGTCGACCACGCAACGGACGACGCAGTGTGGGAAGGCCTCCAACAAGATAGACTGACGACTTGGTTAAAGTTACTGGAAGCCGTTGGATGTGGGCAGCGCAAGACCGGTCGTTGTGAAGATCCTTGGGGGAGGCTTTTGTCCAGCAGTTGACGTCCATAAGCTGACATGATGATGATATGGGAGTTTATGTATTTCTAGCGGCCTAAGTCTTTTAATTTACAATATTCCCAGTTATGGGTCGGCAGAGTGTCAATGTAATTTTTTGACACATTTGGTCACAATCAGTGTAAACAATTGCTTAGGATACCAAATATGTCAAAAAATCCCATTGACAATTTGCCGACACACAACTGAGGCTTTATCTATATTAGCAGACTTGGACCCCAGGTCCATTTCAGTAACCACTATGTAACAGAGTCGTTAAATATGTTATCTAATAATTTAATTTAATACAGTAAGGGTCTGTTGCACCAATTACAGATAAAATTTATCTGACAGATATTTTATACCTGTCTCTGTCTAAAAAGCCTTGTATTATGAAATAGACATAGGTTTATCTGTCAGTTAAATTTTATCTGTTGATCGTGAAACCAGCACTAAATAAAACAATATTTTCCTACACCTGACACCCTGCCGACACACAACTGAGGCTAATTTAAATAAGCAGACGTGTATCCCACTGGATGGATGTCAATAATTGACATCTATTCAAAAGTAAAGAATCCTCCTTCACGCTAAAACCACTGAACAGCTTTTGATGAAACTTTACAGTATTATAGCTTGCATATCAGAACCAACTTCACTCAAGTAAAAGAGAAAGTTAACGTCATGTCGTATCAAGAAGTCAAGCACTGGCAGAGGATAGGCCTAAATGGAGAATGCTCCACCTACAAGAGTCTAACTCTTAAATATGATGAAGATGATGCATATCAGAATAACACATAGGCTATGTTATTTTAAGATATTGCGTCAATTTTCCAAGATATGACAATGAATGCGTACGACGTTGGAAGCAGCCTGTAGTACCTATTTATACAAAGAAATATATACTGATTGTCCCCTAAATAGGCCGATTAATCTATTCTATATATATAAAAATGAAACCCGTTTTCCGTTGTCACGGCATCACGCCTGAACGGCTGGACCGATATCGCTAATTCTTTTTTTTTAATGTTCGTTGAAGTCCAAGGATGAAAAATTAGAATAATTGCCGGGAAAGCCCTAAAACAGACCTTTTCTTTTTCCCATACAAATGTTTTCTTACTTAAATGTAGAGTCAATTTGAACTTTATTCCTACACAATAAAGTTCATTCTAAGGCGGGACGAAGTTCGCCGGGACAGCTATTGAATATATATACGCTCTCTGATACAAAAACCATCTAATAGTGGTTATTTTTTCAAAAATCACTAAAAAGGGTCTAACTCAATACTCACAACACTTTTCTATGGGCATGTTAGGCTTATTTGATGCACCTAGAGTCCATCTACCTCCGGTGTCAGTTTGTCGGCCTATTTACGGGACATCCTGTATATAAAAATCTGTCATAGAGATATATTTCAAAGACATAAAAGATTCGAAATCTCAAAAGAAAAACAATTTAATATTTATTTATTAGAATCTTGTCAACCAGAAATACAAACAGCAATTCTGACATACCATTAAAGGTAACATCTAAAGAGTTTTCCTTATTAAAACGAGAACAAAAATAATAAATAATAAATTCCACTTTTTTATGGTTCCGTACTTAAAGGGTGAAAATGGGACCCTTTTACTGAGACTCGGTTGTCCGTCTGTCCGATTGGCTGTCTGTCCGTCTGGCATCAGGCTGTATCTCATGAACCGTTATAGCTAGAGCATTGAAATTTTCACAGATGATGAATTACCGTTGCCGCTATAACAACAAATACTAAAAATAGAATATAATAATAATTAAGGGGGGCTCCCATACAATACACGTTATTTTTTTGCATCTTTTGATCGATATTAATCATGGCTATCGGTAGCTATTATTGTGAGGCTATAGGTAGTTGGCCAAGTGAATTGTACGGAACCTTTCACTCGAGTCCGACTCGTACTTGGCCGTTTTTTTTCTATACGCGAGTAACATCATAAAAAGCTCATTTCAGTGTTATAAGAGAAGTAAATAGCTTTTCATTTCTGTGATATTAAATTCTACACTAGGACAAAGTGCGTAATAAAACTCAGAATTTCATGTTATAATTTTTATTCAACAAAGGCCGGGTAGCGTGGGTTGGGTTTTAGATGGGACGGTTCCGTAGGAATGGTTCTGATATTATTCATACTTTAATATATTTGTTTTACTTTACTTAAAATTTGGTCAAACTATCTACTTTATTAGGTTATCGTTTAAGAAATTTTAGTTTTGACTGAAATATTTGGTACTCAATTTTTTGTATCGATTTTTGTGTGATGAAAGTGCAGTTCAATCACTTTTTTAAATACCTTACCACATATTGTTGACATTAATATTGAAACAAAAAAAAAAACTCTTTTTGGTTCAGACATTTATTTACCAAAAAACTTATAGTTCACTTAAAATACAGAACTTTCGTAACAGAGTAGGCTCGTACTCGTGTCCCTGTAGTGGGGACGTTAAAAGGGCTGATAAGGACAGGACTCACTTTTTTAACAAAAACTGTTTTTCATTTGACGGAACCCCAGAACCAACATCCGCCGCCATTTTGTACTCGCCCGCGTTTTACGATGCGCCCACAAATTATTACATAATCTATGACCATAAAAATATAATGATGTGAAAATAAAAAGTATGTCGTTATTCCTCTCGGTGCTGTGCTGCAATGCATTTTAAATTACGCCGTATTGCACATCAAAGGGTGATATGAGCGTGTGACGAGAAGCATCCAATTTTTCGTGTTCATTACGATGTGATGTTGAAAATTTTTTAAGCGTGATTTTTTAAATTTAATGTTGATGGCATTGTCAAAATATGTACCAGTTTAGTAGAAGTTTATTTCTAAAGCTATGTACACACCAAAGCCGCCGGCATGCCGCCGGGCTAGGCCAGCGGCTTTTCGTCATACAAATGGCAGCTATCAAAAATCGCGCGGCTTTGGTGTGTAGATACCATAAGGCTCGCGCAAATGAGCCACTGACGGTCGCTGTCGCGCGCTACCGCCACAATGTCAGAAGCGAGCAAGTATCGCGCGAGCTTGCGAGTGAGCGAGCAAGCACTACTGTAGCGAGTCGCCGCCACCGGCTACACGTGTGCCACCATACAATTCATATGAAAAAAGTTAGGTGGCTGTGGTCGGTGGCTCGTTTGCGCCTAGCCTTATTCTGCGAGTGACATTGACTATGGCTTTCTAATATAGGTGGAAATTTATTATTTCTAATTATTTCTAATATATAGGTGTTTATTTCTAATATATAGGTGGAAAGCTATCTCTTATTTCCTTATTCAAACTTTTGTATCCCACTACCTGGGCAACAGCCTCTTCTTTCTTTTCTTATGAGAGTAGGCTTGTGCCCCTTCTGCAGTGAGGAAATAAAAAGGGGGTGTCCCAAGTCTGCTAATCTACAAAATTCTCAATGGTGTCAATGTAATTTTTTGACAGAGTTTTTGACAGGCAGAGTGTCAATGTAATTTTTTGACACATTTAGTCGCAATCAGTGTAAGCCATTTTTTAGCAGAATACCAAATGTGTCAAAAAATGCCATTGACACCCTGCCGACACACAACTGAGGCTATTTTAATTTAGCAGACTTGGGCTCTTGATCATAATGATAGCTATTTAAGAGAACAGGGATGATGACTACATTCAAAAACTCAAAACATAATTAGGCCTTCTTATAGGCCATTAAAATATTTGAAACACATTTTTTACCTGATCAAATACATAAATAAATACAAAGATACAGAGCATCAAAGTTACGGAGTAGGGGGTATTGACGTCACTCCTAGGTCAAAATCGTACGTTAGGCGTGACGTCACGAGCAACTTTAACCCAGTGTATCTTTGTCATTTTTAGTTTCAGAGGAAAAGAAAAAATACATGTCGAATATTTTAAATTATCTATGTGATGGACTAAAAAAATTTTTTAGTCATCATGCCTATTTAACTTTACAATAAAATGCTTATTACGTTTCTACTAACAAATTATTCGGCAAAACTTTACATACGCCGCATAGATAATAGCTATGACATCACCCGCTCATGTCGCCTCAATACATAAATAATGTAAACATACATTTACGCATAAACACATAAAACTTTATTACAGTCCTGCGGAGCCCTAAATGGAAATATATTTACATTTCTAGATAAAGTCGGGGCTCTATTTGTCGCGGTACAGTGCAAGACTATACAGGGTGTTAGTAAAAATATCATTTTCCTTTTAATCAGGTATAGTGTTAGTGACGTAGAATATATTCCACGAAAAAAAAAATAAACTCATTTTTAATTAAGAATTTCATTATTAATAGCGCCGCCGTAAGTTGAATGACCTTTGCGTGAGAGCGCGCTATTAATAATGGAATTCATAATTAAAAATGAGTTCAAAAAATTCGTGCAATGTGTTCTACATCACTTACACTATACCTGGTTAAAAAGAAAGTGATACTTTTCCTAACACCCTGTATAACATGTTATATTACTTGAGTTAGTGAGGCAACGCACTATGCTGCCAGCCGGAATGCGGTTAGACGTCTGGCTAACCGAAATCAAAAATGAGCCGGCGGCTGGCCGCATAGTGCGAAGGGGCGTTTATATGACACGCATGTATTAACATGACACGCCTCTCTCCCATCGGGGTAGGCAGAGACCTCTTCCCTCCAGTTGCTAGGATCCAAACACACTTCTTTCGTGTCATCCACATTCATTGACAGAAAATGACATTGACACTCATTGACACGATGCCGACCTCGGAACCTAGTTATTGTGTCGAGATGCCGACACATACTTAGCTTGCCCCTGCACAGTTTTATCGAATGTCCGACCGACTGTTTAGTTTTAAAAAATCGTAAAAACTGCGCAGTTTTTATCACAAAAACGTTCCGAAAAACTCTTTTTGATCATATACACGTGGTATTGGTGCCTATAACATTTACATAAAAACTAAATATTCTCTCTAACTGCAACCCGACCCTATAAAACAGTTAGTTTAACAATACAAACAGATATTTTGTGTCGCCAACAGTTTTTATTTGAAAACGAGCACAGTCGCGGGACAGAGCTTGTTTTGTTGGCAACTCATATGTGTGATACAAGTTATAATATTTTGGGGTCCCTTGGTGGTTTGGGGAAGCGATTTTGAAAACTGTTTAAAAGTTTTATCGAAAAAGAAATGAATGAGCAAAATTGAAGACCTCCTTTCTTTGCTTGGATTATTTTTAATTTGAAATTGGTTAAATTTTGATAATGTAAAAAACTAAAACTAATGCTGTCTAAACATCAAAGCCGCCAGCTTTTTTGACAGCTGCCATACATATGACGTAAAGCCGCCGGCCTAGCCCGGCGGCATACCGGCGGCTTTGGTGTGTAGATGCCATGGTGTCTATACACAAAAACCACCAGCCCGGCGGCATAACTGGTCAGCGGCTTTGGTGCTTAGACTCCATACAGATATGAAATTACCTACCAGTGGAAAGATTTTAATTTAAACTATACAAATGAATAACAAGCAAGCGGAGAGAAGTGGTCTCTGCCTACCCCGATGGGAGAGAGGCGTGATAGATATATATGTGCGTATGTATATCAGGGGGCTTAGCACGGCGTGCCGCGACAATTATCTCACGCATGCTGTCCTTATCACGTTTAAAACTATAGACAGAGACGTAAGCGTGACAAACGCATTGTCACGGAGTGCCATGCTAAGCTAGCAGTTTTACCATAAAACCGTATACTTTAAGAAGGTTTAACGTATTAAAACATGTTATTTAGAACGCCGCAGCCATCTTCAAAGTGAAAACTTCGGAGATTAGTCAAATCTGAACGAAACTTTTGCAATATACGAGAAGTATATGTCTTCGTTTCACTTATTTATACGGGGTATAAGCTTTTAAAAAACATATCTGTCACGTCTTCTTCCCACTGAGGTAGGCAGAGACCACTTCCCCCACCTGCTACAATCCAAACACACCTATTTCATTGCATTCACATTCATCAGTCGCCTTGTTCCTTGTGCACGACGGTTTAGACTCTAAAACTATGTGCATATACAACTCTAAACTTTATAGTATTTTACTTGCTTTCTTTTAAATCTTTTAGACCCAGAACACTAGGTCTAAAAGAAAAAAAAGGTAAAGGTCTAAAAGAGAAACTGAAACGAAACGTTTCAAACTAGTTGCGTCGTGTGTGGTTTTCTAAGGAAGTCTATAGTACAAACTGCGATGCAACTCAAAAGTAACTAGCAGTTTTAGTTGCGTTGCATTTGCGTTTCACCGTGTGTTTTGACGCTTAGATAAATAGCTTTTGTTATTTGGGGCCAAAGTCTAATTTACAATATTCTTACTTGTGTGATGGCAGCGTGTGAATGAGAGAGTCAATGTCATTTTTTGACACATTTGGTTGCAATCAGTGTAAGTAAACCATTAGCAGAAGGTATTCTGCTACTGCCAATCATCATCATCGTCATTTAACTTAAGAGTTACACTCTCGTCGGTGGAGCATTCGCCATTTAGGCCTATCCTCTGCCAGTGCTTGATTTCTTGATACGACATGATGATAACTTTCTCTTTTACTTGAGTGAAGTAGGTACGTTGCGGTCTTCCTCTGCCTCTCTTCCTCTCAACCATTCCGTCAATGACTCAAATCCATGGGGTTGACCTGCTCTTCTGTCAAGCTGTCTCTATTTGGCATAATTATTGAAATGTTAATTTTAATGTTGGTATCTAAGTGTTTTTGTCTAAGAATTTGTAATGCCAAATTTGAAAAGAGCAACCCAACAGAGTTTCTTGCTAGATTCTTCTCTGGGGAAAACTGCACTCTTGCGAATGCGAAATAATGACCCGTCTTATGTGATGTCAAACTCTTCTTTTTTCATTTTCCTTTTTGATGTTTCTCAAAAAACCGTCATGTCGTATCAAGTGCCCTATCATTTTCCCTCTTTTATTTTCTATAGTTCTTAACAAATGTGTCAAAAAGTTCTGTTGACACTCTGCCGACACACAACTGAGGCTATTTTAAATTAGCAGACTAGGGGCGCTGTACATTACATCCTGTATGTTTATACATACTTATACATATAATACATAGTCTAACGAGCTCCTTTGGCTGATTACTTTACCGCCCGTGCGTGACACAGATGTGTGACGTCACGCACTTAATGATCCGACACCTTGCTATTGTACACTATTGTTAAATGATAGACAATGTGTGGGTGAAACGATGTTACTTACTTAAGCAGTTAAGCGATGAATTGAAACATAAGTACATATATAACTGAGGTATTACTTTTGGTGTGCTTTGCCCAAGAATTTTCTATAAGTTATATTCACGTCTGCCGCATTCCAGAAGACTTATGGGTTAACACAAATATGCAATGGCTATCGAAACGGCGTCGCGGCAGACCACGGAAAAGGTTAAAAGATGAAAAAATAGCTGGATACCTTCTTGAGTACCTGGGCGGAGGAAAATCGAGACAGAAAGTCATGGCGGATGAGGAGAGAGGCCTTTGCCCAGCAGTGGGACACAAGTGGATAGATTAGATTATATTATATTCAGGAGGCTGCCCGCGACTTCTTTCGCATTTATCGTCATATCTTCAAAAACTCACACAATATCTTAAAACAGTGTAGCCTATGTATATTTTTAATGTTCAAGCTACAATACTGTGAAGTTTCATCGAAATCGGTTCAGTAGATTTTTTACCCGACTACGGCGAAGCCAAAAGGAACAGTAATGTTTTTGAAGTGAAATTTTCCTTATTTTTTTATTTAACCTTTCAAAAAATCACTCAATACCTATTTTAACAAAAAATCTAACTATCTACCTGTCTGTCTAAAATTATACGTATACGGAACCATTATTACCTCAATAAAAAATACGCTTATCCAATTTCCTTGTATTCAAGCTTTTTTCCCGCGACTTTTACTAACGGTTAGGCATTTCTATTCATGTTACGTAAAAAGCTTTCTTTACTTTAAAAGCTCGTGAATGTAACGTTTACTCAAACGACTGAACTGGAATGACTTACATCTTTCAATATCTGTTGGTTTTATGAAAAAATATGTTAATGTTACATTGTTCTACAGGACGTAAAAAAGATATATCCCCACCAGTGGCTCTTCAGTTTTCGTTTTTAATGCTTGCGTTTCATCTTTCATTTTGTATTGCCATTGTTTGACACATTTTGAGGCATGCGCTATAGTTTTTCGGGCATGCTTCAAATGAAAACGCAAGATTAACGATTTTATTAAAGACAATAGGGCTTGGTGTGTAAATGCTCTTGCTCCACACGATCATATTAATATAAGTTGTTCTTTTGTAAACACATGATTGTAAACAATATTTTTAAAAAAGAGCAACCTCTAGAGTTTCTTGTTGGCTTCTTCTCTGGGGAATCTGCTTTCCGAAGTCAGCGTAGCTTCCCTCCTTCGAAAATGAAAATGGAAATGAAAAGTGTTTATTCAAAAATGGGCAAAATTCATTACACTTTTTTGATGTCACTTTTTTGATCTAAAACTAGTGCCGGTTCACTACCTGTATAGCCGAGAGGAAGAAAACGGCAAGAAACCTTTAATGTTTTTCCCTTTTTTTGATTCTTCGAATTCATTGCTATTGCTTTTTTTTTATAATTTTTACTTTGTGACGAATTCAAGTATAAATTTAATGTCACCTACAAATAAATTGTTTTTGGATTTGAATTTGAAAAGATGAAAATGAAAGCGTACTGGTGGAGACATACCTAAAGTGTGTTTGAATTCCGAAATATTTGACACTTTATACAGGTGACTTTTTATAAGTGGTCGAAAGAAAAGGATAGGTATGGACTCGTGATAACAAACAACTTTTACTCTGGGACCAATGTTCTTCCATACATTTAACACTATTATTCTGTTACAGCTCACCAATGAGTACCCAGCTTTAGTGACAAAGATATTTTTTTAAGGAAATAAAACATACACGTGCAGTACGTTTCAGTTATTATACATATCCGTCACGCCTCTCTCCCATCGAGGTAGGCAGAGCCCACTCAGTATATTATAACTAAAAATATCTTGCACGACTTTTACGTAATATAAATTATCCTTTTCTTTTTGCTTTTGAGCTGGGTTAAGGTCACGTTATGTTTTATAAAAATTACATTTATTATTATGAAAGGAAGGTAAAAAATAGAAACAGATTGTCATAGAAAGATAGTCTTACTCGTGTAAGAGTTTATTCACTAGTTGCTGCCCTTAACTTCGTACGTGTTTGGAATATCTTGGAAAACTTACATACATACATACATACATACATACATACATACATACATACATACATACATACATACATACATACATATCCGTCACGCCTCTCTCCCATCGGGGTAAGCAGAGATCACTTCCTTCCACTTGCTTCGATCCAAACACACCTCTTTCGCTTCATCCACACTCATCAGTCGCCTCATACATGCACGTCGGTTTAGGGTACTTTCTTGAAACTTACATAAGGTATAAAATAGCTATATTATTCTTATGTCTAAACTCAATATTGCCAAGTTTCATCAAAAACTGTTGAGTAGTTTTTGCGTGAAAGAGTAACAAGCATCCATTCATCGGCACAAACATTGACATTTGATTAGTCGTTGTTATCAGCCCATATAGGTATGTCCCCACCGAGGGGCACGAGCCTACTCTCATACACAGAGTGATTAGGCCGTAATCCACCACGCTGGCCAAGTGTGGGTTGGCGGATTTCACATACACCTTCGAATATCTTCTCTGGTGTATGCAGGTTTCCTCACGATGTTTTCCTTCACCGTTAGCAAGTGGTAATCAAGTAAATTGATCCTTACGTGAGAAATAAACTCAGAGGTACGTGCCCGCGACAGGTTTTGAACCCGCGTCCTCGCCGTTTGTATTAGTAGGATAAATATAAAACCGCAGATGCGGTTTAAACGCTTATGCGTAAAGGCTTTAATATACAGAAAAGTAATCTTCACTGAAATTTTTAAAAATAACTTTCTGAATTAAACTTTAAGCTCGTGAGAGTGTTTAAAAGTTTAAAATACAAAAAGTACTTATTTAAGATTTACCAAAGTCATATAGAACTTAAAGCTTACAGAGCTTACAAAGCTTACATTATCCTCTTATCTTTGCTTTTCAGACTTTTCCTAATTACCTAAAGTTTTGTAGAACTTTATGTTAAACTTTTAAGGTTCTTTAGGAAATTATATAAGCTTTGTTATTTTATTAGGCTTCAACTTCTGTGCTTACGTTTTATAAATAAAGTGCTATTTAGCAATAAGGCTGTATCTAACTACTTCATTGCTCGTATATTTTTCGTAGGTTTAAGTTGAGTGGTTTCTCACCAAACACTAAACAACAAATTGCTACGACCGTAGCAAAATGCTACGACAATCGTAGCAAAGTGCTACGATCGTGTAGCAAAGTGCTACGTTCGCGCGGAAAAGAGCTACGAGAATTTCTGCTACAAAATATTGAACTATATTTCTACCTATAGTCAATAACTTAGTATATTTGAAACAAAAGACGGATCAAGAACAGACGACAAAGTGAAATGAGCTTGATTTAAGTGGAAATACTCAAACAAAATGAAAAGAAAAATAAAAGCGTATCGAAATAAACAAAGACCAATCATACGCGTTCATTCATTGTTCCAATCATGAAATATGGACTTGAGTTCAAATAAAAATTCAATAACCGAATACTCCTGGATATTGTTCGTTCATTCCCAATTTTTCTTTCGCATAAACCATCCGAACTAACGAATATAAAACAAAAAAAAATGAATAAAATTTTACAATTTTGTACTATTAAAAACTGTAAAATATTCAAATTTCGAATATTCAAATAAAACACTATCAATTTCAAGTTCAAACTAACAATTCAATATTCTACTAATATTATAAATGTCAATGTTTGTGCCGATGGATGGATGTTTGCTACTCTGTCACGCAAAAACTACTAAAAAGATTTTGATGACACTTGGCAATATTGTAGCTTATTCATCAGAATAACACATAAGCTATAGGTATTATTCTACGATATCATGTTTTTTTCTACAATATTCCGAGAAATGCGTACGAAATCACGGGCAGCCTGTATGTTTTTTATCGCAGCAAAATATATGTTTTTTATCGCGTCAACATAAACAATTTATTCCAATGAAATATGCATGAATATTTAATGCATATATTTTGAATCAGTGGCATTATTAATTGTATGAAGTGTTTAAATGGGCATGGCGGCAATTTTATTCCGATTCAGTGAAAATACGAGCATTGGGAAACATGCCTCGTTTATTCGCGGCGAGTACACTTAATCACTTGCTATATATTTTTATCTGGATCTGGATCTGGATGCATTTTCACGCGAATGGCGGGTCGCTACCGGAGACCGTGTTAAATGGAAAGTCGCGGGGGAGGCCTTTGCCCAGCAGTGGGATCTTATTAGCTAACAAAAAAAAAAATTATTCTTTTCGGAAAAACAACAGCTTTAAGACAAAACTTAACAGCCAATTTACAGTTCTTCATTGTTAGAGAGATACGTACATACATATCCGTCACGCCCCTCTTCCATTAGGGAAAGCAGAAACCACTTCTTTCCACTTGCTACGATCCAAACACTTCTTTCGCTTCATTTACATTCATCAATCACCTCATACATACTTGTCGGTGTAATGTACTCCTGACTTTGCCTTTTGTTACTTACTATATGATGGTCAGTTTACTCCATTAACTAGCGAGTAAGTTAAAAAAGAAAAAAATGTTTTATTCATTGTTTGTACACTTGTAAGAATGTGTTTACACTTTTTGACGTATATCTCTTGTCTAAAACTACTAGCGTTTCACTATTTTTACAGCTGAGAGGAAGAAACGGCAAGAAATCGGCACAAATCCAAAGCGGCCTATGCGGCCAGCCGTCTCAATCAAAAATTTGTACGATAAAGTAGTTTACAACCGCACTACGATGCGGTTTCTGCTCATACTGTGGTTAACCGGAATGCGGTTAGCCGTCCGGCTAGCCGCATAGTAAGAAAGGGCGTTAAAATAATCGCTTATAATATCTTTTGGCAAAACGTCAGCGAAGTCAAACACTCATTTGCTCACTCACTCTAAGCGTTCATTTCACTCGTCAGATTAGTACCGTCGTCGCCAAATACTGACACTTGACTAGTTCTATACATTTTGTTTTGAGCTAAAAATGTATAATGCAAAGTTTCAACAAACTAAAATGTAACATAGTTAATAGTTAAATCACATACATATCCGCCACACGGTCATACCTCTTTCCCATTGCAGTAGACACTTTGCTTACTCCTCTTCCCTCCACTTGCTTCAATCCAAACACACTTCCTTCGCTTTACCCAAATTCATCAGTCGGCTCATTTTGTTTTAAACATTTATCTCAAGTAGCGATCGAAGCCACGCTTGTATGGCAAGCAGGGCAATTACTACTTGCCAGTGAAACAACTTCACTTGCCAAAACACTTAACTCAATCTAAACAAACTACCAATAGCAAAAGACAGTGTGACAACACGAAATTGAAATACTTCATATCGAATTTATTCCAACGAAAATGTTTCACGGAATATTACCTAATAGCTCGACTCATGTAGGTGTTTGGCAGAATATGTGAAAGAGAAAAGAAATATTCTGGTTTTGTTTTTTAGGTTGAAAACAAGACCCTATTAATAAAATAAAACACTATAATAAACGGTTCATGAGATACAGCCTGATGAATAGACACACAGACGGTTAGAACCAAGTCTTAAGGCCAAAACACACCGGATGCGTATGCGTTGCGTGTGCGTAATGCGTACCCCTGAGTTGTAATGTATGGGACTGTCACCGCTTGAGTCTACATCTACGTTACGCAAGCGGTGACAGTTCCATACATTACAACTCAGAGGTACGCATACGCAACGCATACGCATCCGGTGTGTTTTGGCCTTAAGACTTGGTTAACCGTCTGTCTGTCTGTTCACCAGGCTGTATCTCATGAACTGTTATAGCTAGAGAGTTGAAATTTTCACCGATGATGTATTACCGTTGCCGCTGTAACAACAAATACTAGAAATAGAATAATAATAATAATTAAGGGGGGCTCCCATACAACAAACGTAATTTTTTTGGCTTTTTTGTTCGATATCAATAGTGAGTGGTACGGAACCCTGCCTGCGAGAGTCCGACTCGCACTTTGCCGGTTTTTTTGCTGGCTTATTTCAAGTATTCTTTTATGTTACATTTGTGTCGATCTTTCTTTAGTACTTATAATAGAGACTGTCAGTGACTTCGTAGTTTACTGTCATATCTCGGAAAATATTTTCAAAACAATTATAGACTACTAGCTGTCCCGGCGAACTTCGTCCCGCCTTAGAATGAACTTTATTGTGTAGGAATAAAGTTCAAATTGACTCTACATTTTAGTAAGAAAACATTTGTATGGGAAAAAGAAAAGGTCTGTTTTAGGGCTTTCCCGGCAATTATTCGAATTTTTCTCACCGTAAGAACCATCATTGGACTTCAATGAACATTTAAAAAAAATAATTAGCGAAATCGGTCCAGCCGTTCAGGCGTGATGCCGTGACAACGGAAAACGGGTTTCATTTTTATACAGGGTGGCCCGTCGATTGACGTCCAAAAGGAAAATTTGGATTCCTCGTGTCGTGGGGTATCCGAATCACCCCCATCTATGTTCCGCGATTTTTTACGGTTTCCGAGTTATGACGTGTTTTCTGATTTTTTGAGATTTTTTAACCAATCACCCTAAAAAGGTTCGTAGAAAAAAAAGTACAACACTTTTTCATAATTTTATTTTTGCATCAGATGCTTCATGACGCGTACTTTTATGCATAAAATATTCAGCTTCGTAACTTTAATAAAAGTTGGAGAAATGTAGGTCGGAAGAGGAAAAATTTTATTGACTGAAAAATAATTGAAATCTTTAAACTTAAATTAAGAGGTTAAAATGATGGCTTTATGGATTTTAAGCTAACTTAAAAACTGCGCCAACTTCTCAGCTTTCATAATCATCGAAAAAAATTGGTACTTAATGGGGTACTGTTGCTAGAATCAGCCTTTAAAGAGAGCAAGGTGGAAAAATTTCATAATTGGACGCATGAGTAATTTTTTTTTTCTTTCATATTTTATGATCAGCTAAGCTTCAGTAGGTTTAAAGACAGTGATATTTTACCAAAAAGTACAAAAAAGGAGCCAAGATTGACACATTTGGGGGTTTTAGAGCACCTGTAAGAGATGAGTTACACCTTGAGAAAATTATGCAGATATCCCGCATTTCTAAGGGGTTGCAGAAGGAAACGGCCTTGAAGCGGCACGACTGTATCGCAAACAAGTTCATAGACGTGGTGGGCTGCAACCTGAGTCTTATCCTGACCTTCGTATTTTTTTTGGCATACGCCTAACCTTAATGGAAGGCAGAACTCCTGGTCAACGCAGGGTCCTGAAGGGATCCCACTTCGTAGAAGCTGGTTATGATACAGTCGTGCCGCTTCAAGGCTGTTTCCTTGTGCAACCCCTTAGAAATGAGGCGTATCTGCATAATTTTCTTAAGGTGTAACTCATCTCTTACAGGTGCTCCAAAACCCCCAAAAGTGTCAATCTTGGCTCCTTTTTTGTACTTTTCGGTAAAATATCACTGTCTTTAAACCTATTGAGGCTTAGCTGATCCTAAAATGTGAAAGAAAAAAAAAATTACTCAAACGTCCAATTCTGAAATTTTTTCACCTTGCTCTCTTTAAAGGCTGATTCTAGCAACAGTACCCCATTAAGTACCAATTTTTTTCGATGATTATGAAAGCTGAGAAGTTGGCGCAGTTTTTAAGTTAGCTTAAAATCCATAAAACCATCATTTTAACCTCTGAATTGAAGTTTGAAGATTTCGATTATTTTTCAGTCAATACAATTTTTCCTCTTTATACCTACATTTCTCCAACTTTTATTAAAGTTACGAAGCTGAATATTTTATGCATAAAAATACGCGTCATAAAGCATCTGATGCAAAAATAAAATTATGAAAAAATGTTGTACTTTTTTTTCTACGAACCTTTTTAGGGTGATTGGTTGAAAAATCTCAAAAAATCAGAAAACACGTCATAACTCGGAAACCGTAAAAAATCGCGGAACATACATGGGGATGATTCGGATACCCCACAACACGAGAAATCCAAATTTTCCTTTTCGACGTCAATCGACGGGCCACCCTGTATATATATATAGATAGATATGATAGATAGACGACTGTGTTAATTTCAGAGATCACTTCCATCCACTTGCTACGATCCAAACACACCGCTTTCGCTTCATACACACTCATCAGTCGCTTCATACATGCCCGTCGGTTTAGGGTACTCTTGACTTGACTGGCTCTTGAAAGTGGTCTCTGCTTACCCCAATGGGAGAGAGGCGTGACGGATATGTATGTATTTATGTGTTAATTCGATGTGCAGGCTACAATATTGCAAAGTTTCATTAAAATCTGTTCAGTGGTTTAGGCGTGAAAGAATAACAAACATCCTCACATCCATTGGCACAAACATTGACATTTATAATATTAGTAGAAAAGTTTATCATATTCAAAATTAAATGAGTTGTAAATATACAAAGCCTAGTTTTTGGCAACCATTCACAGACAATACAACCAACATGAATTAACTAAAGTCTTTAACAGTATTTCCGCTCATATAACTCAAGTATCCAGTTCGTGCTTATTGTACAAGCTGCACAATCTAGAGACTTTGGTAGTATAACCGCAGATACAACTCGGGTATCAAGTTAAAGTTTGAGTCGTGTACAATAGAATAACATAGAACGTGTGGAGTGCATTGTTTTGTTTTAATGTAGTGTTGAGTGTTAAAACTGTTTCTGAGTGATTTTATGTTGAGTATTTGAGTGCTATATGATGAGTTTTGAAAACATTTAGTAGTTTTTATACTAGTTTCGTATAATTCTAAGCAACTTTTTTGTGTATTACCTCTGTTCATTTGGCTTAAGGTCTAATTTTCTGATCAGTGTAACACTACTTATATTGTTAATTTAATCTTAGTACCTATGAATGTCCTATCTCAGATTTTATCTTCTCTAAACGTTGTCCCACTGCTGGGCAAATGCCTCTCTCCTCCTTCTCCACGACTCTCTATCCTGAGCCGTCTCTGCCCAGTCATCCATGAAGGTTTCTAGCTCATCTCCCAGGGTTTTTTATGCGGCAGACGTGACCAGCGTAATCCTATTTTAGCTTGGCAGCTGTTTAACCACCACATCAGCAATACGTGTCTTGGAACGCAGTATGGTGTTTCTTACTTTATAAGTAAGCTTTACACCAAGCATAGGTAGTAAAGCACCAAGCCAAGCACCATCTCACATAAAGGTCTATCTACACAGATCCGGGCCGTGCCCGGGACGTGTTCGGGCCGAGGCCCGTCAGGAGGGAAAACAATACGTCGTCATGACAACGTGTTTGGGCCGTGTACGTTACTTGTCAGGGAAAAAATATCATTTCATACATTTTCTATTGATACATTCACACACGTAGTTGTCATGATAATAAACAACATTTTTATCAAATAACGCGGTGGAGAAAAGTTTGTATAGGTACTTCTGTTTCAAATCGGCTTAAAGTTCAACCGCTAATGCCCTATACCACCAACGCTAAGTTAGTACTTAAAATGCAATACACAAAGCATTTGAAATTCCACGATGGCATCTTGCCCTTAATATACTGTGAGCTTTGAATTTCAATTAGATGAGATCGTTTTATGACTCCTAGATATGAATTATTTAGTTTTCCGTTGATTTCAGTTGACTTTGCTGTGTTGAGTTGAGTTTGGTACAAAGAGCATCCAACCTAATTGGTATAGTAAAAATTTCCGGTATCAATTACGCTCAACATCCCCTATTCGAGCTAGTATGGAGAATAGGGGATTTGAGTTGAGTCTAATTGATACCGTTTTTTTATTATACCAGGCTCCATACAAATATGTTCGATGCCATTTTATTTATTTATCTGTCAGTCACGTTCTCGTTTGTCGTGGATTTTTGACGGATTTTTACCGAGAATTCCAGTGGCAGAACTTTTTATATAAAGTAATTTAAGCGACCTGTAACCATAACCATTATATTATGTACTGTAACCAAAAAACATAATAATTTAAGTTTGTACTAACGTTATTTGTTCGCTTAAGCGGGCCGCACATGCTAGGTTATAAGTACCTGACGGTTATGCTTGCACAGTTGAACTGTATAAGCATAACTGAACGTTTGTATTTAAATTTTGTTTGCGCAGGCCAAAAAATATATCATACACACGTTCAGTTATGCTTGAACAGTTCAATTGCACAAGCACAACCGACAGGCATAGCCTAGCGTGTGTTGCCTGCTTTATAATTCGCGTACCATTAGCAAACAACGTAACACTATGTTTTTTTGGTTCCAGTCTATGCAACAGTTACGATTACAGCTTGCTAATGAGTACCTAGCTTAAAACTATTTTTACTTTTTAGGTGACGGCGTATATATAAAACCTAATCTAATCTAATTTAGCCATTTGTGTCCCACTGCTGGGCAAAGGCCTCTCTCCTCTTCCGCCATGACTTTCTGTCTCGAGCTTAAAGACACCAACATATTGCAAATGAAAACCTAATCTGACGCTAATATCACACCAAATCCCATAGCTCTTTATCACCATGAAAATAAGCCAGATAATACTTTGGCAATCAAAAGCGAAATTGTTTTTCGATCGCAAAAAAAAGTTGACAGAATGACAAGGCATCGTCGCGGATTAGTTCGCGAATGTCGATTGAAATAAATAGGATTAAGATAAGCTGGATTTGTCAACACTGTGTGTCACTAGTTTTATAAATAGAATTGTGAATTGAGTGTAGGTTTATTACACATTTCTGTTAGCGCCAAAACACACGGTGAAACGCAATTGCAACGCAACTGAAACTGCTAGTTACTTTTGAGTTGCATCGCAGTTTCTGCTATAGACTTCCTTAGAAAACCACACATGACGCAACTAGTTTGAAACGTTTCGTTTCAGTTGCGTCGTGTGTGGTTTTCTACTACAACTAGGAACTACAACTAGCAGTTTCAATTGCGTTGCATTTGCGTTTCACCGTGTGTTCTGAGTCTTATTGTTTATTGTAATTAAGGAAAGGCCAAGTCAGAAGTACCCTAAACCGACGAGCGTGTATGAGGCGATTGATAAATGTGGACGAAGAGAAAGAAGTGTGTTTGGATCGTTGCAAGTGGAGGGAAGTGATCTTTGCCTACTCCAATGAGAAAGAGGCGTATCGGATATATTATGTATGTATTTTTTTTTTTTTATTATTGTATGGATGAAGTGAAAGAAGTATTTTTGGATTGTTTGTAGCAAGTCGAGGGTAGTGGTCTCTGCCTATCCCGATGGGAAAGAGGCGTGTCAGATTTGTATGCCAAAAATAAATAAATAATAACATTTTTTTTTTTAATTTCAGGTCGTGAACCCACGTCAGTGATGTCGGTGGAGGGGCAACGATGCTTCTGTATCGTCGTCCTGCTCATACACACCGTCAGAGGCGCTGGTGAAGGTATTGTTGGCTCTTTCTTACATAATCAAGATATCTTATACCAATTTTTCTCTCATTTAAGTAGGTACACTCCTGGACATATCAACCTATTCACCCAATATAATTATGCTACAGTATCTACATAAAATCGTAAGCGAGGCATAAAGATACCTATATTGTGCGGTGCCCAGTGCGTGACTAAGAAGAAATAATGAACTAAACTACTTGTTTAAAAAAAATCGTACTGTGTTTAAAAAACGCTTTTTTTTAGTTTGATGTAGCCAGCGTACCAAAGAATTATAAATACATACATAGACACATATATACTTTCGAAAATATCACCCTCCTTCTGGCGCAGTCGGGTAAAAATATATCGCACACTTACACGTATCTCCGCGAGCGTCTTCTAACAGTTCAAAGTCCAATAAGTCTAAACTGATGTGTCCAAGGGTGTACATAATTAAAATCATCAAGCTACGATGAATATTTTATGTAGGTATCTCATTACTCTTAATTCTTACTAATGAGGCTTTGATTTCCGTTTTGATTTTATTAATCAATTTGTTAAAACATCAGGCTTTTATTATTAGCGAAAATGATTTCGTCTTCCTTTCCGTCTTGGAAAATTTAATGATTGAACTTGTTATTCCGTTTTGATGAAACTTGGTACTTATAACGACAGGGGCCCATGTTTAATAATTTAAAATAGCCTCAGTTGTTTTATACGCGCGTATACGGGAGTTTTTTCAAGCGCGTTTACGCGCGTATTTTGCTCGTAAAGTCCAAGTTTATACTGACATGACACCACCGGTTCAAGCACTGATCTGTCAAACTTATGGATATGAAATACCGTCTGGATCTGCGTGCCTCTATCTGGCGCAAAATAGCTAATTTTCGTAGGGTTGTCTGTCACTAGGGATGAAAAATGCGAACGAAACACTTTTGTTTTTTTCGAAACATTCAATTTTACATGTAAAATACATGAAACTTTCGAAAGATTCAAATTTCGAGTGGTTTGAAAATTACACGTCAAATGTGTAAAAAACGTATTTTTTTCGGAAAAACGTGTATTTTTCAATCTGTCTTTTGAAGCGTGTATGTAGCGCGCGTATAAAATGTTGCTCTGAAAACACTCTTAAACGAAAATAATGGTCATGATGACTTACATTTTTTTTTTGTCTGTCACATAGATTATTTTAATTTTAAAATATTTGGCATGTATTTTTCTTTTTTCTCTTAAACTAAAAATGACATAGATACACTGGGTTAAAGTTGCTCGTGACGTCACGCCTCAGTACGATTTTAACCGAGGAGTGACGTCAATACCCCCCACTCCGTAACTTTGATGCTCTGTATCTTTGTATTTATTTATGTATTTGATCAGGTAAAAAATGTGTTTTAAATATTTTTATAGCCTAAAAGACGGACTATTTTTTTTTGAATTTTTAATGTAGTCATCATCCCCATTGACTAGAAAATGAGATTTGCAAATTAAGGATGACTGAAAATTATTCAGAAAGAATTTAACGATCTGTTTTACAAGATTCCTTCCTACCCAATAAATTTGGAGATAATTTCATTAGTGCGTTTCCTTTCCTTATTACTTCGACTTTGTCGGGTATTTTTTTTTTATTTGATTGATATTTTTCCCATCGAGGTAGACAGAGCCTACTTTCCTCCACTAACTGAGATCCAAATACACCTCTTTCGCTTTATTGACATTTATCAGTTTCGTCATAAATTTCTTTTTGGTTTTGGGTTCTCTTGGCCAGGCCTTATATTGTATTTTTAGAACCGGCGTACATCTGACGGAGCGCAGCGCAGAGTATTTTTGATTGTTAACATTGTCCTCATTAGAATAATATTCAAAATCTGTTGGCAAAACAAATGAGCATCGGAGCATCGAAGCGACTAAATGCGAATAGTGTGCCGCGTCTGTAAAATGTAAATTTTGTCGTAAAAGTCGCACAAACAGACATATACACATTCCTTATATAAGTAGGTAAATATGCATTTTCAAACATCTGTCTAACTTCTATTTTCAAAACAAACTTTCTAAACGTACTCCATAAAACCAGTGTTAAACATAGCTCAAAACATAAATAACGAGGTTAAAGTAAACAGAAAAAAATGTTATGTAAAACCACAGTCAGGTAGACCGCTCCCGTTTTTCATATTTCCTTTATTTTTTCGTGACACCGCAAAACTTTTATGTTGGTTCTAGAGATGCGCTGAAGTTTAGGCATAATTATTCGGCATATTCGGCACCACAACCGACTGTCGACTTCGACTTTGGCTGAGTGTTCGGTTAAAATGACAATTTATTCAGTCATTTTGTTAAGTAATAATTTGCTTAATAAAAAAAGGATATTCCTCATCATCATAATCATGTCAGCTTATGGACGTCCACTGCTGGACCCTCCTCCCCCAAGGA
Source organism: Anarsia innoxiella (assembly GCA_947563765.1). Classification (NCBI taxonomy): domain Eukaryota; kingdom Metazoa; phylum Arthropoda; class Insecta; order Lepidoptera; family Gelechiidae; genus Anarsia; species Anarsia innoxiella. Next base: position 6,917,958 of record OX387413.1, read on the forward strand.
TCTCCACGACGACCGGTCTTGCGCTGCCCACATCCATCGGCTTCCCGCGATTTTAGCCAAGTCGTCAGTCCACCTTGGTGGAGGCCTTTCCACACTGCGTCGTCCGGTGCGTAGACGCCATTCGAGAACCTTTCTACCCCATCGTCAATCGATTCTACAACAAAGATAATATCCTATTAAAATATTTTAAATCCTAAGAGCACCCAATCTCATTGTCACATTACATATTTCATGAGTTAGTAGGAGACGACGGTAAAAAGAAAAAAAAGAGTGATATGCTATTATGTGATACTCAAAAATTTCATTTAAGAAACTTAAACATCCTCTCTATTTTAAGACTCTTGGTGACCCTTTTCTTCATAAAAATAATCAAATAAGGTATGTTTACGTGTCAAAATTGCTTGTAACGGAAGAACTGAAACTTCAGCCGAACTATTCGGTTCGGTTTTAAACCGAATAATATTCGGTATTCGTCATTCGGCAAACCCCATATTCGGCTCATCACTAGTAGGTACTACATTTGCGATTTAAGTACTAAAAGTCTTTTTCCTTTCAGCTATTTAATGGCCTGTTTTAATGTCCCTTTAAATATACTTCAAAAGAATACTTGTCTTTTGAATGTTTCCTGCGATTTAGTTCCGTTTATGTTTTCACTGAGTTTTCGCTTTTAAATAGCTTTGTTTGGTTTTTAAATAAGTGCTTGAAGATTTTGTTTTCTTTTGTGGAATGGGGATGATGACTACATTCGAAAATTAAAAAATAATTAGTCCGTCTTTTAGGCTATAAAAAATATTTTAAATATTTTTTTTACCTAATCAAATACATAAATAAATACAAAGATACAGAGCATCAAAGTTACGGAGTGGGGGGTATTGAAGTCATTCTTATGTAAAAATCGTACTAAGGTGTGACGTCATGAGCAACTTTAACCCAGTGTTTCTGTGTCATTTTTAGTTTAAGAGAAAAAAGAAAAATACGTGTCGAATATTTTAAAATAATCTATGTGATGGAGTAAAATAATTTTTTTAGTCATCATGCCTATTATTAAGAACTAGCATCTGTTTGATGTACTCGTATATGGTTACACAGATTCGTTCAACCTGTCACGACCCACTGCTAGATGCAAATTCTACCCTCCTCTCTCCATCCAGAGGCCCAAATCTGCTAATTTAAAATAGACTCAGTTGTGTGTCAGCAGAATGTCAATGGCATTTTTTGACATATTTGGTTGCAATCAGTGTTAGCCATTGTTTAGCAGTATATCCAATCGTGACAGGGACACATCTATTCATTTTTTTCGGCACATTTATGTCTCTGTTGCAAGAAGTAACGCAAGTATTGACAGGCCAGTTAGCGTAGTCGGTAGTGAGTCTGCCTCATACGCACGGGTCGCGGGTTCGATCCCCGCCGGTTAACAAACATTTGTGTGATGAGCATAAATGTTTGTTCCGTTTCTGGGTGTTATATAATTATTTATCTATGTATATTTATCAGTCTCTAATACCCATAGTACAGTATTTGCCTAGTTTTGGGGTCAAGTGACGGTGTGTGAAATGTCCCAAATATTTATTTTATTTATTTCTCCCAGCTTTAAAAGCTATTATTGATAAAAGATAAGCCGTCTTATCCAGGCAGACCTCTATATAAATACCGCAACACAACATTTTATCTGTACAGTGCGTAAAAGTCCCTCATTTATTTATTTTACTGATAGAAACCGTCCTTGACACCTTCAGGAAAAGACGTAGAAAAGGTAAGGCCACACTAGTAACAAATCTCAATAGACATTACAAGATAGGGGATGTCACGGCGCACTTTGTACCAAATAAAAACAAATGTACGGGACTATCCAATCTTGTGCTCTTACCCGTTTGTTAGGTTGGGTTCAAATTATAGTTGCCGAGCGGTTTTTGGGAAAGGCTAAAGGCCCGTTTCACTATGTATATATATCATTTATCTGACGGATATTTATACCTGTCTCTGTCTAAAATGTCATGTTTTAAGAAATAGACATAGGTTTATCTGTCAGTGACATTTTATCAGCAGGTGGAGAAACGAGCACTAAGTCAAGAGTACCCTAAACTGACTTTCATGCAGGGATGTTAGGGAGCTCCGTAACCGTAACCGAAACTATCGGATATCCAATATAAAAAATCATCCGTAACCGTAACCGAATCCAAAATAAAAGTTTCGCATAGTATCGGATAGGGGCGGAGCCTATTTGAGACACTTTATTTGTATTTTACTTTTGAAATTCCTTAAAAAATTAATATCCGTAACCGAAACTAACGGATAATCCGAAATAATTAATTATTCGTATCCGTAACCGTAACCGGTATAATAATCATTCCTAAATCCGTATCCAATCCCTATCCGAAATTTCATATCCATAACATCCCTACTTTCATGTGTATGAGGTGGCTATTGAATGTGAATAAAGCGATGATGTGTTTGGATCGTAGCAAGTGGAAGGAAGTGGTCTCTGTCTACCTCGATGGGGAAAAGGCGTGACATATAAGACGTGTATACATACGAGAGGGTATGCATAAGAAGGTATGGATAAGCATCAAAATATTTGACACCCGTACACCCGTTTTAACGTTTATACGTCAAATTGGTAGTTATTCAGCAGGCTAAATTTTATAGAATAGAATAGAATAGTTTTTATTGTATAGATTATAGGTTACATTATGCAGTTTACATAGCATTGTTAAAACTAGTCTCACTATAATCATACCTTTACAGGCGTATACAATTTACAATATACCTAGTTACAACCATTTTCAACCATTGAATTATATGACGGATGGGCGAGCGGAATATCATGCGAAAAGCGGGATTCTTGTCTATCCGCCATCAGACTTTCATTAAGTATCCGAATTACAGCCTAACTAGATGTACGCTTTGTGAAACGCGGAGAGTTCTGCACTCCACGTTCATTCGATCACATAGCTCACGTTGTTCACATATCAGCCATTACATGAAGCATAGACCACTCCCAAGCAATGACAGTGACAACTATCATCACTTGACGTTTCACAGATAATACTTAAGAAGTTTGGTTGATGTTATGACCAAAGAGACGCCAACACGCCGACATATAAATCTCTATAGGTACTTAATCTAAATCCTACAACTATAATAATTAACTATTTTACAACAATATTACCTAAAACTTAACATTTGTAATTCAAAAACTCTAAAACACTGTAGAAACATTTCTCGGCAAGCCATAGTTACAACATTAAAACATGCTGTGATAAATTCTATAATCATCAGTTGCCTCTACAATTATAGAATCCCCGGATGTAAGATTGATTCAAAACATGGCTTTTCTTCTATTAACTTCGTTTATTTTTCCACACAAACTCAAAATCTTCTCAAAAAACGTTCGTCATCCACGTCGTAACTAAGCAACCTTCTAACATTCGAAAATACAAATTACAAAGTAGTTACAAAACAGCTCCAAGCAGTTCCGTTCCTACATTTTTGTTACTTATCTTCTTAAGTAGTAAGTAAGGTAGCTCGAGACCGAAAGTTATGGCGGATGAAGAGAGAGACCACAAACACAAATGGCTAGATAAGATTAGACATTTCAAAATCTCGAATTCTATATTTTTATACCAAACCTGACACAGGACGCTATCCAGTGTAGCGAAGTGTGACGGAAAAACCGTAAAATTAATTGGAATTCAGGAAACAACTTCCGCCGGCCCTGGTATTTAAATGGCGCTCAAAAATCTCGAGAATTTCTTTATTTCGTTAACACTTGTAATGAGAAAATAAAAGAATGCGTCTCAAATGGGATTGTAGATATTTTAAAAAGAAAATTAAGTAAAGTATTAGGTTTATGGATATTAGCTTTTTTTTATTTGTTTTTTTATTTGTTTTAATTTGAACGATGCAGATTCTTGTTAGATTTAATGTCAGGCCATGATAACATTTGAATCATTTTTATGGCATCTACCTACTAACAAACATAACTTTAAAAAATAAAAGTGACAATTATTTCAGTTGAATATAAAATAATCCTATGAAATAAAGATTATTTTGATTTTGATGATTTTTTTTTAACTTTAGTATTGAAGGGATTGTCATTATATTTAGAAATACATACATACCTACATACCTGCAACGCCTCTCTCCCTTTGGGGTAGACAGAAACTACTTCACTCCAATTGCAATGTTCCAAACAAACTTCTTTCTCCTCGTATATGAGGCGACTGATGAATGTAGAATGTGGATGAAGCCCGTCAGTTTAAGAGAAATAAAACAAGTATGTTACTTGTTTCTAATAAAACATTACTTGTAATTTAATAAAAGGCTATCTACGCAGATCCGGGCCGTGCCCTGGACGTGTCCAGGCCGTGGCCCATCAGGAGGGAAAACAATAAGTCGTCATTACAACGTGTCCGGGCCCTATCCGGGACGTGTCAGGGAAAAAATATTTTTCCATACATTTTCTATGGATTCGTTCACACACGTTGTCATGACGATGTATTGTTTTCCCTCCTGACGGGCCACGGCCCGAACACGTCCTGGACAAGGCCCGGATCTGTGTAGATAGACCTTTAAGAGAAATAATCAAAATCAAATCAAAATCAAAAATTATTTATTCGTAGGTAACATTAAATTTACACTTGAATTCGTCACAAAGTAAAAATTATAAAAAAAACATACTTAATGATTAATTAAAAGAACAAAAAAAAAGAGAAAAACAATAAAGGAGAGAAGCTACGCTGACTTCGGAAGGCAGATTCCCCAGAGAAGAAGCCAGCAAGAAACTCTAGAGGTTGCTCTTTTTAAAAATATTGTTTACAATCATGTGTTTACAAAAGAACAACTTAAATATTATGATCGTGTGGAGCTAGAGCATTTACACACCATGCCCTATTGTCAATAATAAAATCGTTAATACTATAATACGCTCTTTGTAAAAGAGTCCTCTTGATACACCGTTTAAACTTAGTTTCCGTTAAAATTAGTACATTATCAGGCAGTTTGTTGTAAAACCGTATACAGTTCCCTTCAAATGAATTATTGATCTTAGCTAGTCTACTACCAGGCAAAACAAGTTTATTATTATTCCTAGTATTAAATTTATGTACATTACTATTCTTCTTAAATTTAGATAGATTTTTTCTTACAAACATTATATTCTCATATATATATTGACTTGGAAATGTCAAAATATTTATTTCTTTGAACAGTTCTCTCAGGGAATCACGACTATTTAGATGGTAGATGGCTCGAATAGCTCTTTTCTGCAAAACAAATACTGCCTGGATGTCAGCGGCATGACCCCATAAAAGAATACCTATGAAAGTAGCTGAAGTATACAAGTCTCGCTGTAGGTATATCTGTGAGCTGTCTGATTTTTCTGACAGCGTAGGCGGCGGAACTTAGCCGTCCACACAGTTTATCAATATGGGGTCCCCATTGTAATTTCGAGTCTAGTGTCATCCCCAAGAAAACAGTGTCATCAACAAAGTTTAACATTTCATCATCAATACATATATTGCTAACATTATTGACTGCATTACAAAGCGAAAATTTAATACATTTAGTTTTTTTCGCATTTAACGCTAAATTATTTGTACTAAACCAATCATGAATTTGTTTTAGGGTACTATTTACTTTGAAAATATCTAAATCTTGACGTTTAAAACAAGTATGTTACTTGTTTCTACTAAAACATTACTTGTAATTTAATAATACTCAACCTAAGTAAGTCGATCCGTTTACTTAGCTAAGAACATATAATTCTCAGATGAGTGGTTGTTTCTCAAATTAATTAGATTATACGCAAACATAATATAAGTACCTACCTATATTTCGAAAACGTAGATATTATTTAGGTATGATATTATAGAAATACGTTGGGAAATGTATACCTACATATTTCTAAAAATAATATCCTAATATTTATAAGATTCTTAATGTATCTGTCACGTCTATCTCTCTCATCGGGGTGGACAGAGACCACTTCCCTCAACTTTCAGTGTTTGGAACCGATTCAAACACTTCAGTGGTTTTTGCGTGAAAGAGTAACAAACATCCATCCATCCATCGGCACAAACATTGTCATTTATAATATTAGTAGGATATCTTATTAAGTAAACCCCATAGGGATATCTAGAGCCACTTTTCATTATCTAAACAGGAATATCTTTTTCGAAAGCTCTCTATTTCAACAGTGTTGATTATTTATTTATTTATTGTGAAGCTAAGCGAACAACAAAAACAAAGCGAGTCACACCAACGAAGACATTTTATTGGAATGACACTTTTTAAAATTCATAACAAAACCAAAGACAAAAAATACAAAACAGATAAAAACTCTTTTACAAACACTAATGCGTAGTGTTACATTATTTATTTATTTATTTCTTTTTTTTATTTTTTTTTCATTTATTTATTTTACAGTTTATTGTAAGATGATAGTACATAGAGACAGAAAAAAAGAGAAGTTATACAAAAGGTACAGCATATTTCTAAAGGAAATTTCTTCCTGCAGACCCCACAGAGAGAGAAGTGATAGCATGAAGGCAGGATAGTCACTTAACCTACAACAAACAATAAATATATAAGTATAAACCTACACATATATTATATTCGATAAATACACATACATAAATATTATAATCTCTTCTCTTTAGTTAATTACGATCGAACCAAGTTATGAAAGATTAAATAAAGCTTATAAAAGCTCATACACTTTCCTAATTAATTTACGTTAGAAGCTTTAGAGGTAAGGATTTGTCTAGGTGTTGATTGAATAGTAAGGCCTGGGGAACATGTCTGCTAATTTAAATTAGCCTTAGTTGTGTAAGTAAATAAGTAAGGGAGTAAATCATTTATTCCCAGTTAATTTTCATAAAACAGAGACCCGGGTCGCGTTCGTGTCTCGGCAGAGTGTCAATGGCATTTTTGACACATTTCATCATGTCAGTTTATGGACGTCTACTGCTAGACAAAAGCCTCAAGGATCTCCACAACGACCGGTCTTTGCGCTGCCCACATCCAACGGTTTCCAGCGACTTTAGCCAAGTCGTCAGTCCACCTTGTTGGAGGCTTTCCCACACTGCATTTGACACATTTGGTATTCTGCTTAGCAATGGCTTACCCTGATTGCGACCAAGTGTGTCAAAAAATTACATTGACACTCTGCCGAGACACGCACTCGACTGAGGATATTGTAAATAGCAGGGCCCCAGCACTCACTCTTCACACCTTTCTTATTTTTTTTATTTTTTCTTACTTTTTTCAGTACTTCTTCGTTTCTTTTAAGTAAGTTAGTAAATATTTATATAATTTTTTAATATATTTAAAGGCACTAAAGACACAGAACCTTTATCAGAGGGTGCTCTGTCGTCGTCAAATATAACATCCATGCTTGGCGTGGATTAGCGGACAAGGAGATTGATATTGACCGATCCTAACACACACATTAACCACTGAAAATTACAGCCATTGCAATAGCTTTCACAAACGCAATGTTCTGCTGATCATAAACGCTCAACTGATTGTATTCTGGTAAAACAATGAATAATCCAAAAATAACGACTCCCATGACATTATGACAGTCTCTGTCGCTAGTGTCAGTGTTACGTTTAGGAATCAACTTAACTTACACACTTCGTCCAAAAACTCGTAAATCGATTAACTATTCGTATTATAATTACGAGCAACTTAATCGATACGCTGCGCACCGACATTTTTTTTTCTTTTTATTCCCTTTCCTTTTTTTCTTTCCCTATCATCTCCTTTTCTTTTTCATCTTAGACAAAAATCTAAACACTCCAATATTGATGACTCCAACTTACTCCCATTTCTACAACAGATTCAACTTGAAATCATAACCATGTTTAATGCTTTTACGTGACTGAATGAGATTAAACGAGCACTTAATTTATTTAGCTTTGCCTGTTCGAGTGAACGTTTGCGGCCTAAATAGAGATGGGAATTTGGAGGAAGTATTTAAGTAGCTGTTACTTTTGTACTTGTTACTTTGAGACGCAAAGTGTAAGGAAAGTTGACTGATAAATTACATTAAAGATTGGTATTTTTTCTTGTTTATAATGTGCGGATATTGATTAAAAAATATTTTTTAACTCCATATTTTTAACCTGTACCTATTTTGCAGGTTAGCAACCAAATTTTTGAGTATTAATTTGACTTTGAATTGTTTAAAAAAATGTACTATACATAAGCAAATAGTACCTATATCTGTGGGAGTTTTGCTAAGGTTATACGGATAAAAAATACCCCATTTCTGCACACACTTTCCAACTCCCCAACAAGCCCGAAAATAAAACTGCTTTACCTAAACTCTCCAAACCACAAAAGTAACAGCTACAAAATACAAGCTCATCCCAACACTAGAACCTAAAACGTTGCGGTGCCCAGTAATTTCATCTGACTATGCAAGCGAGTGTTTCCTCCTTCAGTATTCAATTACGGCAGCTTTTTGAACTCGCGTTAAACAACAAAATACCTGTTACTGACAATTTTGTATTTATAGTTTTAAGGTGTTGTGTTTTATGAATGTGAATTTAAATCTGTTTCTTTTTTTTTTGAAAGATTTACTACCTGTAGTTACGGTGGTAGTTTTAGATTAAAGAAAAAATTGTGAAAAAGTGTTGGACTGAAGTTTTTATTGTTTGTACTAATACGTGTTTTAATTTTAAAGACCAAAACACACCGGATGTCTATGCGTTGCGTATGCGTCGCGTATGCGTCGCGTATGCGTCGCGTATGCGTTGCGCAGGCGTTGCGTAGGTATGCGTTGCATATGCGTTGCGTATGCGTAGACGTTTTCGTACCTCTGAGTTGTAGGATACACCGCTTGCGTAACGTAGACGTACACGTCGACGTGACGCGTAGCCCGGTGTCACTTCGGGTTACACCGTAACTACTCGCGTGGCTACACCGTGCTTACGTCTACGTTACGCATGCGCATCCGGTGTACTTCAGCCTTTAATGAAACATTTAATCTTTGCTTGGCCAGTTGGATTGGTTGGTGGTGGTCTGTTGGTCATAAGTTCGATTCTGATCATAGAAAATTTATTGTTGCCACAATTTTGACCGTTTTTTGTTTTACGCACCTAAAGAAGAAGTTTTTGTTAATGAAAACCCGGACTTTTTAAATTAATATTGACTTAATTTCTTGCTTAGCTTGACTTTATTCACTCCTATGTGAGAAAAAAAATACAAGTTGAAATATTTAAAAAAATCTAACAGTTCTATTTTCTATTGTTTCAGCTACATCTCCCTCACCATTGGCGTCTCCTTCAACAATAAAAGCTGAACAAAACGAACTTACAGTGACATTTCCGCCACTGGATGACCTGTACCCTCACAGTCCAGAGAAACACTTCGGCACTGAGAACAACACTGTAGTGACGTCACAGACTGGCTCCACTGCACTACTGCCGTGTGTTATTAGGAATATCGGCGATGGCATTGTAAGTATTTTTTTTATTTGCCTATTTTGTCCCACTGCTGCTGCTGGGCAAAATGGGGAGAATGAATGGATGGATATAATGATGTTGGTTACTCTTTCACGCAAAAACTCAACTAATGCACTTACTTATTATATCGTCTGAAAAGATTTTAATGAAACTTTACCATATTGTAGCTTGCACATCAGAATAACATACATACATACATATCCGTCAAGCCTCTCTCCCATTGGGTTAGGCAGAGAACACTTCCTTGCACTTGCTGAGATCCAAACACAACTCTTTCGCTTCATCCACACTCATCAATCGCCTCATACATGCCCGTCGGTTTAGGGTACTCTTGATATCGCCTTTCTTTAGCTAGTCCCCGATTTGATCGAGGTACGTTCGTCTTGGCTTTTCCCCCTCAGCATTTCCATCCACTCTTGCCTTGTATATCTCTTTTTTAATCTCCTTTCGCTCATTCTTTCTATATGCCCAAACCATCTAAGCACCCCTTTCTCAATTCTTGTCACTGCATCCTCTTTATCAGAATAACATAAAGCCTATATTTTAAGATATCATGATTTTTTCCCCAAAACAACGACGATAAATTTGTACGAAATCACGGACAGCCCTAGTACCTAAAGATATATACAATATTGTCATTTGATCTTTCTTAATAAACAATCTTGTCTGCCTGGAGGCGTAAACTTTCATTGGATAGTTTCATCTGATATTAATTTACAAAGTAAGCGATTCGGAATATTCTCAGAATCTTGTAAATTAAACCTTTAGTTTTTGAAGGTTTCAAATTTCAGCTTTTAAATAAAATTGTTGTTCAATATCATTTTTGAAATCATTTTCTGTGAGATAGAAATTTTGTCCTGCTTAAATGTCAAAATTAATGCTGCTCGATGTTGGTATTTTATCTTATCTTATCTGGCCATCGCTGTCCCACTGCTGGGCAAAGGCCTCTCTCCTCTTCTTCCATGATTCCCTATCCTGGGCCGCCTCTGCCCAGACATCCAAGAAGGCGTCCAGCTCATCTCGCCACCTTTTTCGTGGTCTGTCGCGAGGTCTTTTGGCTGTTGGTTGCCATTAGGTTGCTGTGATTGCCCAGAGATCGTTCGGCATGCGGCAGACGTGACCGGCCCAATCCCACTTTAGCCTGGCAGCTGTTTTTACCACGTCAGCAATTATGTTAATCATAATGAATTAATTTGACTGTTATATTACACCTTGCATATCAAAATGTATTATTGATAGATAAGTATTACTTAAATTTTCCAAGATAAAAATGTGTACAAAATCGCAGATATTCTAATTAGTATGGCAAAAAAGTTGGACTGAATTTTTTTATTGTTTGTTACTACTGTACTAGGAAAATGGCTTGACAATTAATATTTAAGAATATTTCCAGCAGATATTTTTGTAAATATAGGTAGTATTAAATAAAAAACGGTGGTAGCCCAGTTGGTAGAACACTTGCCTCGAATTTTGAGGGCGCGGGTTCGAAACCTGGCGCGGGCACGTACCTCTGAGTTTATTTCTCATGTACGGATCAATTTATTTGATTACCACTTGCTAACGGCGAAGGAAAACACCGTGAGGAAACCTGCATACACCAGAGAAGAAATTCGAAGGTGTATGTGAAATCCGCCAACCCGCACTTTGCCGGCGTGATGGATTACGGCCTAATCACTCTCTGTATGAGAGTAGGCTCGTGCCCCTCGGTGGGGACATATATAGGCTGATAAGGAAGGTAGTATTTACATAAATATCTGCTATATATGTACTTAATTATATTTTTTATTTTAAATTCTATTTATACCTGAATCTTTAATGAAAATCCTAAGAGGTATTCCTTTCATGAATTACGAATTATTTAAGAAACTTTCCGAGGCCATAGATAGCCTCTTAATGCTTTTAATTATTCCATCACTTATTTAAAACAACTTAAGGGGTCGTCCATAAACTTCGTCACACGTTTATAAAGGGTCCACCCGGTGTTACGTTGTGCGACAAGTCGGTCGGATGGGTTAGACATTTTGTGGGACCTTCTAAATCAATTATAGTTGATAATAGTTAATTGTGTTTATACATATAAAGGTACTTTGATTAAAAATAATGAACAATACAATGCAGATAAATAAGTAGTAAGCGGCCTTATTGGTATGCAGCAATATCTTTTAGGCAACTGCAGGGTAAACACGAAGAACTGGAAGAGCATACGTGCCGCGACAATTATCTCACGTCATGCTGTCCTTATCACATTTAAAACTATAGACAGAGACGTAAGCGTGACAAACCCATGACAACGTCTTGTCACGGAGTGTATGCTAAACTAGCTGTAAACGAAAAATTTGCGGTTTGTGCTCATAATTGTACTGAATACTTTATGTGTTACTAGGCTGCTTGTGACTTCATACGCAAATATCGTCATATCTTGGAAAAAAAAAAAACAAAAAAAAAATAATATAGCCTAAGTGTTATTCTGATGTATAAACTACAATATTGCAAAGTTTAATTAAAATCTAATCAGTGGTTTTTGTATGAAAGAGTAACAAACATCCATCCATCCATCGGCACAAAACATTTATTAATATTAGTAGGATTGTATTCACCTTATATGTGACGTAATTGGAATGATGACAACATTCGAAAATTCAAAAAAATAATAAGTCCGTCTTTTAGGCTATTAAAAAACATTTGAAACACGTTTTTTACCTGATCAAATACATAAATAAATAGAAAGATACAGAGCATCAAAGCTACGGAGCGGGGGGTATTGACGTCACTCCTCGGTTGCAATTGTACTGAGGCGTGACGTCACGAGCAACTTTAACCCAGTGTATCTGTGTCATTTTTAGTTTAAGAGCAAAAAGAAAAAATACGTGTCGAATATTTTAAATTAATCTATGCGACGGAAAAAAAATTTTTAGTCATCATGCCCATTTATGGAAGCCCCTTAACAAAATTTGAAGATTCTAACAAGAAAGTTGTCGATGTCCATTATATAGCAGTGTTAATTAAATTTATGAAGATGATACCTCATTTTCAAGTTTAGAATTCGCGAAATTCAAATGAAAACCTATTTATGAATGATATTTTGTATCTTGATCAATATTTCGCCTTTGCCCAGCAGTGGGATCTTAATGGCTAGCAAAAAAAAATCTCGTAGAAATCGGGGATTTGTTAAAGAAAGACCAAGTCAAGAGTACCATAAACCAAGGTGCATGTATCAAAAGACTGATGAATGTGGATGAAGCGAAAGAGGTGTGTTTGGATCGTAGCAAGTAAATATCTTAGTTGTTGTTAATGGATAGATAGATACGAGTAAGGCCTGGACTAGAACACACGGGGAAACGCAAATGCAACTGCTAGTTTGAAACGTTTAAGATTAGTTGCGTCGTGTGTGGTTTTCTAAGGAAGTCTATTGCAGAAACTTCGATGCAACTCAAAAGTAACTAGCAGTTTCAGTTGCGTTGCATTTGCATTTCACCGTGTATTTTGGCGCTAAGTTGTAAGTTCAGACTTGAGCCCTTGTAATAAATACTCCAAGAACAAAATCTCCTTAGCACCTTAATAAAAATTAACTAACCCCAGTGTTTAATTACCAAACACGTAACAACATCAAAGATTCTTACGCAAAATTATTTTCATAAAGCCTTAACTTCTAACAGGGTATTAAAATATAATGAGAGGAGCGTGTAACGAAATGTAATTAAGGCAAACTGCTTTATTTTTGCTGAATATATTCAGTAAACACTCCTTAATAAGAGAACTCTTGGGGAAATTGGGTGAGAAGGTAAAGGAGGGTAAAACATTAAATATTAAGAATATAAATGGTAGTTAATGAACATTAATGAACAAAGGCGCGTATTCATTGGCTGTAACTGTTACCGTTACACTGTAACCAAAAAACTGTGTGTGTGGCTGCGACGAACGCGACACGAGCGTATCGCAGCGAGGCGACGATTGTCGGTTTTTGCTGCTTATCAAAGGGTGTACTGAACGCGTACACACTAGAATCTCGTTACTATATCTGTTCGGTCAGAATTAAGTATGAACAGTGTTTGAGGCTTCGTTGTCGGTTGTCATCTTTGAGTATAGAATATATAAGAAGGTGCCATACCGTCTAGATCTACGTGCCTGGTCTGGCGCAAAATGGCTACCATTTTGTATGAAATTTCTTATCGTTTGACAGTTCATCTACCAAGAAAACTATGAAAAACTTGCGCCAATCTTGGCTGGCTGTCATAAACTCATTTTTATATTTAAAAAAATGTGGCAGCTCCTTATATATTCTATACTCAAAGGTTGTCATGGATTTTGACACGGATTTTTATCGTGAGCTCCAGTGGCAGAACATTTTCTATTAATCTATGAAATGAGCTGCATCATTATGCTTGATATCAAACGCATCCAAAGCAACATAGCATAGCACATCTCTGGTGGAAAGGCACCCTAACACTTGTATGGTAATGCCGCTTATTTGAATTTCGTTCGAAAAAAGAACGGTGATAAACACTAGCGGTTTGCGAGCGGTTGCGAAGCGAACACCGGCATTCAATTGTATTTCTCGCATTATAAAGTAATTTTGACACAGATTTTTTGACACAAGAATTAGATCCAATGATCCTCTTAATGCCTTAACTTTACAGATCAGTATGCCATTTACAACTGTATTTATGTGCCAAAAGGTTGTTCTGTAGCTTGTTTACGATAAGTGCCTATTAACACATATTTTTTTGGGTTCTGTATCATTTTTTAAATAAAAGAGGGAATAGAAGTTGTGTCATATCAGGTGCTCAAACGGACGGCACATAATAGAGCAGAGGGCGCAGACTCCACCGACAAGAGCGACGCTTTTTTTATGATGATCATTGTAGCTATTTTTGATAAAAAATAAGTCACATTACATGTATGAGGGGAGTGATGAATGTGGGTGAAGCGAAAGAAGTGTCTTGAAGTAGGGTTACCCGATATTTGCCATATTTAAGAGTGGAGCGTCCGCCATTTTGGCTTACTTCTGCTAATTCTTTGACTTCTTGATACGATACGACGTGAACAAATATAAAAAGTACTTATAGGTTTAATTAGTAAACGATAGTAAAATTATAAACATGTACTTATGATAACAAACCACTTTTACTATGGGACCACGATCGAAATCATTCAAAAATGTTTGAACTCCCTGTACAAAATGAGACATTTGATTGTGTTAAATGTATGGAAACACATTTTTTTAATGATGTCAAACTTGGTCTCATAGTAAAAGTTGTTTGTTATCACGGGTAAATGCATATGTTTTTTCCATAGTTCACTCATAAAAAGTCACCTTATATAATAATCCTTGCATAAGACCATCTAATTACGCAAAATAATTTGTAATTTCATACAAAACCCTGAAATTAAATTAACCAATTAACTTAGAAACACAATGCCCTAAATAATAAACAAAATAAGTAACGGAACCCTTATATTAAACGTAATATCGTACTTGACTGAAACTTTATATACGCCCGTTAATTCCGAACATGACATGATAAAACGACGTATGTACTTAAATAAGTTCACGGGATTTTCTTCCTTAAGGCTGATAAAGTGAAGGAATGGTGGGTGAAAGTTGCGTGACAAGTATTCGACCTTGGTCGTCCATGTTGTTTTGTGTCTGGCCTTGTTAACTGATATTCAGATGTCTTTCTGTATAAATTAAGATAATTGATGTGATATATTGTTAATCGATTTGAAGAAATCTGGTAGAATGCTGCCAAAACAATAATTACTTTTTTTTTAGTGGCAACTTTCCTTTTGGATTCTACCAATGTTAAAATTAATAATAATGTTTAAAAAAGTTAACCAAATGGTCAGCATATTTCAAACAGAAATTTCTTGCTGCAGACCCCACAGAGAGAGAAGTGAAAGCAAGAAGGCAGGATAGTCACACAAACAATAAACTAAGATAGACTTAAGACAAGCATATCTGTAAATCACAGCTATATTTGTATGAGAATCAAACTCACGACCTGCGACTTGGCAAGAAAGGCCACTACGAACCACGCCAACTGGCCAGTCAATATTTATTATATGGTTCTTACTAGAACCTTTTGTTCCTACTTTAATGTTAGCTCTCTATATACTAATTACTCTTTGTTAAGTTAAAGTCCTGTTTTACCGTTTACAGATATAATTTAACGGACATATAAACCTATTAGTATCTCAATTTTTTTTTTTTTTTAGCCTAATTCGTCCCACTGCTGGGCAAAAGCCTCTCCCATGCCTCTCCAAACACTCCTATTATTAACTGCTTCCCACCAATCGTCCCTAAATGAGCGTAGGTCTTCACTTCATCGTTTTTTGGGCCTAAAATTATTATAAACAATTATTAATTTTTTGGAGTTTTCATTGATTTATATTAGTCAAAAGTCATATTTTAAAAAGAACAACTATTACAAACTTGAAAACTTGATCTTGGATCTTTAGGGACTGCAGGTATACCGATGCACCATTCAAATACTACCTGTTTTGGTCCATTAGACTATTTTGCTTTAAACAGCGACTTAGTTTTTGCCTTTATCACTCCCTATTTCTTAGTCAGGCTGAAAAACAAACGCCCTACTAGATTACTTCTCTTAACTACTCGATTTTGTCAATTTAACCACCTTAACTCAACTTCTAAGTTTTTGAAATAATCCGACTTAGGTAAGTCTTCGATGTCTAATACCCCGAATTTGTTGTTTTTGCAATACATGTTATACCATTCTGGATTTGGAATAGCACAAGGCAGTTTTTAAAAACATTTGTTCATTAAGTACCGAGTAAATTTTTTTCGTGGCAGCTGCTCAAAGTCGAGTTATTGTTTTTGGGATAGAATTAAAGTTAACTTTGACAGTTAATTTGTCGATGTTCAACTTTAATCATCAACGAATTATTTTCGCCATATCATAAGTAACTATCGAAGAAGCCGTTAACGTACGTTTCTTTTTAATTAATTGAATATTAATCGCTCTCTGATACAAAAACCATCAAAAAGTGGTTCTTTTTTCAAAAATCACTAAAACGAGTTTAACTCGATACTCATAAGACTTTTCTATGGGCATGTTAGGCTTATTTGTGCACCTTAAGTCCATCTACCTCCGGTGTCAGTTTGCCGGCCTATTTTTGGGATGTGCGGAGATTCCTGCTCCTGAAACCGATACGTATTATTTTGTATCATTGTTTTACGTTCATCAAAGCCTAAATTAGTTTAGCTAAAAAGTAACACGACATTCATTGACTGTTAGGCGGTATGAAGTTCGGGGCCCGCCATGAACAATACCGAACAGCTGCTGTTATCCCCTCTATTCTCCAACCCGACCTTCATCGGTATACCTGCAGTCCCTGAAGATCCAAGATCAAGTTTTCAAGTTTGTAATAGTTGTTCTTTTTAAAATATGACTTTTGACTAATATAAATCAATGAAAACTCCAAAAAATTAATAATTGTTTATAATAATTTTAGGGCCAAAAAACGATGGAGTGACGACCTACGCTCATTTAGGGACGATTGGTGGGAAGCAGCTAATAATGGGAGTGTTTGGAGAGGCATGGGAGAGGCTTTTGCCCAGCAGTGGGACGAATTAGGCTAAAAAAATAAAAAATAAAAAAAAAATTGAGAGCGCGAAAAAAATTTTTTTTAACATTATTCTTTATACTATTAAAAACATATTTTCAAGGTTTATATTAAGATTCATTGACTGGCCCTGGATTCCGAGGTTTGACCATTTTTATGCCTTACGACACTCCACTATATGTCTATTTCATAAAAAATTACGTTTTAGAGAGACAGGTATAAAATATCTGTCAGATAAATTTTATCTTTAGATGGTGTAACGGGCACAAAGAACTTAAATCAGAAACAAAAGACTACCACTCTCGCCCATCATATTACAAACTACACCAATTATGGCTTTCATTCATAAATCGCTTTTAACACATCGTAGCAAACTGCTACGCTAGCGCTACGAGCTGCTACGAGCACGGTCTACGAGTTTTCGTGCTACGAAACTAATTAACAATGGAAAATAAATCTTTAGCACACCGTAACAAGACCTAAAGTAATTGTTGTAGTTTACACTTGATAGTGCCACTTTGCTTGTTTAAATAAATTGTTGTATTAGTTTATTTAATAGCCTCGTTCGAGGGGATAGTGTTGGGATAATTATGTTTACGAAAAAAATATCGATAAAAAGTTTTTTTTTTCGCTTTTTTGGTCCAAATACAAAAAGACTAATCTGAATTAGACATTTTCTATTAAAATTAAACTGTAAGAAATAAACTTCACCTTTGATATGAAATCTTAAATAATTTTAATGTTCACTCATTATTGGTCTGTCTACACATATCCGGGCCATGTCCGAGACGTGTCCGGGCCGTGGCCCGTCAGGAGGGGTAACAATACGTCGTCATGACAACCGGACACGTCCCAGGCACGGCTCGGATATGTGTAAATAGACCTTATTAAAGACAAAGATAAAAGATTTTTTATTCATATAAAATTACAAAAAAAAAACACTTGAAAGAGTCAAGATAAGATAAAAACCATAACTTTAAAACGGAAACTTTCAAAACAAATTCACTTTTCATTCAAAATATAAATTTGGTTACACTGCATGCAAAGGTTACAGTTACAGCTCGCTTAAGAGTGCCAGCTTAACAGAACTTCTTGAAATCAATTTGCACTAAACTTTCGAATAGTTTCTGTTGACAGGCAAAACGGTGTGAAATTAATGTATCGACTCGAAGTTTCACTGCCTCACTGAGTTGACTCACTGAGTCGTATCTTCCCAACTCTAGTTGAAGTTGAAACGTGAGATCTTGATGTTTGAGTAAGTTAATGAAGTAATGTTAGAAGTTTATAGATAGGAATTGTGGAGGAGGACAGTTAAGGGTTGTGAAATTTGTGGTTCATTTCTTTGTGTGTTTGACTGTATTTTGGATGATTTAGGCCGTGGCCCCAGTACGCAAACTGTTAGCGACTGACTAGTTTACGGCGTATCGCTTTAGTACGCCCTTCCATATATTTGAAATAGAGTGTCCACAGTCAGCTAGTTTTCGCTCACTGTACGCAGTTTGCAGCGTTACGCGCGCTGACTATCTCAGACAGCGGCCGACTCCTACCAAAACCGGTGATTTCATTGATTTGAGTTTGCAGCTAACTCTTTCAATTCGCCACAAATTTGGTATATAACTCATGATTGTACGTTATGGGTGTAAAGATGCAACAAAATTGTACCCCTTTAAACCTGGCTGCGAAGAGTCGCGGCCAGCTCAGCAGCGGCAACCATGGTTTTTCAGAGTCCTTAAGGATATCGCCGTAAGGTGGATAACATTTTATTGAAAATGCAAGTAGGTGAAGTTTCTTTCCAAGTATGAATTTTTCATATATTTTTTTAAATACTTGCGTCCACATTTTAATAGGCAACCTAGTTAATATGAATTCTCCTAATCATAAATAAGTGTCCGGATCTCGTACTAGAAGAAATTAGTAAAAAAACAAATTTAAAAAGTTCAATTACCTTTGCTATAACTCCAAAAACCGACACTTATTTTCCCTACGGCATTACTTACATTTCTAAAACATTCCGTAAAAACCAATAAAATGTCCTAATCTTCCATCCCTCTCACGCTCACATAAAAACCAATTATCCCCGTCTCATTCCACACAAGTTTCTACTTCGCACTTTAACAGGAAGGTAATTAATTAACTTGATCGTTTCAGCTAGCAAATGTACCAAGAAATGTGCCTTCAGATGCTTGTAGAATTCATTTGATGCGTAATGGAGCTTCTACAGTTATTTCTTTGTTTAGTTGTACTATTTACTTAAAAAAAAAGTAAGGCATTTGAAGATTTTTGTATGAAACCGTGCCCAAGTCTGATCATTTACAGTATTTTCAGTTGTGTGTCGGCAGAGTATCAATGAGAGTGTCGATGTAATTTGAAACATTTGGTCGCAATTAATGTAAGCCATATATTTAATTACTAGCTGTCCCGGCGAACTTTGTCCCGCCTTAGAATGAACTTTATTGTGTAGGAATAAAGTTCAAATTGACTCTACATTTTAGTAAGAAAACATTTGTATGGGAAAAAGAAAAGGTCTGTTGTAGGGCTTTCCCGGCAATTGTTCGAATTTTTCTCACCGTAAGAACCATCCTTGGAATTCAATGAACATTAAAAAAAAAACAGCCAAATCGGTCAAGCCGTTTTCATGTTATGTCGTGACAACGGAAAACGGGTTTAATTTTTATATATATAGATTATATAGTAAGCTTTACTTCACTTAACATTAGCAGAATTCACAATGATAATTGCCATTAAAAAAAACAAGTAGGCACGTAAATATCAATCCAATGTAAAAACGTAGAAAGTCTAGATACTTCGAAAGTTCAAACAGCTTAAAAACATTGTTCAGAACTATTAAAAAGTATTTTTGATTACAAAAATAACGATTTCAAAGAAAAATGATCGGTTTAGTTCGTAGACGCATTAATTTTCCTGTCAAAGGTTGTCCTTTGTGAAGGTGGGAACTAAAAGGTCGTTTGTAAGGCATTTTATTTACTTCTATAATTCAAAAAAAGTTTACTAAGGGCGACCTTACATTAGGCGTACGTGTTTCTCAAGCATGCGAGCGACGCAACCTCCGCGTACACGCTGCATTAAGGCTGATTTACATTGAGTGAGTAACTGAC
Source organism: Anarsia innoxiella (assembly GCA_947563765.1). Lineage (NCBI taxonomy): Eukaryota > Metazoa > Arthropoda > Insecta > Lepidoptera > Gelechiidae > Anarsia > Anarsia innoxiella. The sequence goes on from OX387413.1 coordinate 6,938,134, forward strand.
GTCAGTTACTGAACTGACCTGGTATTGCCATAGTGTAAATTGACCACTGACGTGTCAGTGCAGTGTCACGTCAGTACTGACTTCAATATTCGCATACGAATATTGACGCGACAGTACACTGACGTCAGTTACTCACTCAATGTAAATCAGCCTTTATGCTAGAGATTGACTGGTCCAACCTCCTGTATTTTATGACATCTTATCCCACTGCTTGGAAAAGGCGTCTCTCCTCATCGGCCATGACTTTCTGTCTCGAGCTTCCTCCACCCATGTACTCAAGGTGTCCAGCTCGTCCCGCCACCTTTTCCGTCTACTCTATATAAAAAAAATATTAACGGTCGAATTGAGAAACCTCCTCCTTTTTTTGAACTCGGTTAAAAATAATATGATTTGGAAGCACACTTGTCTTAAACACACGCGTGGGGTAGCGTTGCATGTAGCAAGTGTGCTGCAAAAATGTGAACAGACTATCTAGTTACTACATATATATAATACTAGTGATGGGCCGAGTACCAGTTTTACCGAGTAACCGAGTACCGAGTATTACTCGGTTTAAAGTTTACCGAGCCGAGTACTCGGCCGAGTTACTCGGTATACTTTAAGTAGTTAGAATTGGGCGCTAACAAATTCGGGATCAAACGGTGTTACGTCCCTCCTTCCGCACCTCGCTAATTATTCGAATGAAACTAATAAACCGCAAGGTCAAGAGAGGAAAAAATTAGATAAAACATTGTTCATGAAATTTTCTCCTAAATGATTATGGTTTTAGCAGCTTATAACATTGCTCTAACTGGGCAAAGGCCTAAATATGTACCATTAGAATGAATGTGACTATGATCTACCAAGCAGATCCAATGCGCAAGGTAGATTTATTTGTACCGAGTACTCGGCATTTTAACCGAGTTATTCGGCCGATTACGAGTAGTGAAAAAAGTGCCGAGTACGCCGAGTACCGAGTATTAACCGAGTACTCGGCCCACCTCTATATAATACATATTTACATAGATAACCTCATAGATAACCCACTTATAATAAAAATATATCTTATTAATACTATCTAATTTATGTGAAAGAATGCATTTTTGAGCCACTAACTTATTATAAAACTTATTACACCCAAGACAACATTGACTCTGACTCTTGACCTTATAAAAAACCCAAAGAAAACTAAACTTAAACCTTTTTAATTTCGTTCATTGACATTATTTACTTATATTCCTAATGGATTAAGATAATTCTTTAAAAAGTATTTAATAAGTAAATTAGACTAATTTAAGTGGATTAACATTTAGTATCAAATTTAATAACTTAATGGAATACCATTTCTGAATGATCTGAAGACTTAAATGAATATTTGTACGTTTTCTTTTTTGACTTAATTCGAAATACTAATTCTAGTAATAAAGAGGCTTAGAAACTCTTAATTATTATGTTTTAAGATGATTTTCTGGATTAACTTATATTAGTATTAAACCAAGACTGCTAATTTACAATATTCTCAGTTGTTTATCGGCAGAGTGTCAGGGCGCGTTCTCACTATGTCGTAACGACTAATTTATCGTTCGACGACTCTCGTCTCTACCTGTTCCCATTATAACTATTGTTTTGACAAAGTGTCGTCACTGCAAAAATGTCGTAGTCGACAGTAAATTGGGTCGTTCTAAATGTGAACACCTCCATTTAAACATATAAGCCACGACACTTAAAACTACACGATTATTTGTCGTCACGACATAGTGGGAACGCGCCCTAAATGTCATTTTTTGACACATTTGGTCGCAATCAGAGTAAGCCATTGTTTAGCACAATACTAAATGTGTCAAAAAACCCTCTGCTGATACACAACTGAGGCTATTTTGAATTAGCAAACTTGGGCACCAGGCTGTTTTTGAACTTCCTACTAAAATAATTACGAAGAAATTGAACAACTTTTGCTAAATAACTAATGATTGATATGACAATCAAGAGTGCATGTATGAGCCGAGTGATGAATGTAGATGAAGCGTAATAAGTGTGTTTGGATCGCAGTAAGTGAAGAGATGCTCTGCCTACCACAATGGGAGAAAGGCGTGATAGATTTGTATGTATGTATGTATGGGATTAGGTGGGAATAATTGTGTATTTTTCTAATCTACCACAATGGCCCTATAATATATTTTTGTCTGTGTATTTAACATATTTCTATTGTTTGTTACAGGTGTCATGGATCAGAAGAAAAGACTACCATTTACTAACAGTTGGATTGACTACATACAGCTCCGATCAAAGATTTCAAGCCATACATCTTCAGCACTCTGAGGTAATCGTACTAATATCATAATATCACTACAAATACTAAAATCACAACAGCGATAAAGAATGTACATCGGCAATTTCCCAATTTCCCAGTGGGATAACTCATAAGCTCTAGACTGACTCCAAACTCTAGACTGACTTCAAACTCTAGACTGACTCCAAACTCTGCACTGACTTGTAACTCTAGACTGGCTCTAAGCTCTAGACTGACTCCAAACTTTAGACTGACTTCAAACTCTAGACGGACTCCGAACTCTAGGCTGACTACAAACTCTAGGCTGACAACAAACTCTAGACTGACTCCATAGGTACTCTAGATTGACTCCAAACTCTAGGCTGACTTCAAAGTCTAGACTGACTCCATACTCTAGTCTGAATCCAAACTGGCTCTAAACTCAAGACTTTTAGTAAACTAGTGTCTCTAACAAGCATTTCTTTCACAGGATTGGACGTTGAAAGTCCGGTTTGTGCAGAAAAGAGATGCAGGCATCTACGAGTGCCAAGTGTCCTCACATCCACCTACTAGCATCTTTTTGAGGCTGGACGTTGTTGGTAAGAATCTTTATTTATTAAAATAACAATACACGAAATAGCGTGAATAAGGTGAAGTGAAAGAGGTATTTATGGATTGTAGGAAGTGGAAGGAAGTGGTCTCTGTCTACCCCGATGGAACAGGCATGCTATGACTGTCCTACGAAGGCGTCAGGATCGGAAAGCTGTACTATGCCCACTAGACCGTTCCGTCAAAGATCAGCACCGATTTAAATCTTGACGCTCCGCGCATGGCACGATGCTGTTGTGGCGGAACGGTCTAGGTCTAGTGGGAACAGTCTCATACTTTTCAATATAAACAATGTTTCTTTGCCTGACACGTTCCTAATACGATAATAGTATGATACGTTTAACGCCCGTTATTAATAACCTATCCTGATCCGATTTTTACCAAATCGAGATTGAAAAAACAAAATACAATTGTGTTCTTGACATGTTTTTGGTACACAAGTGACAATTGTGTTTTGTTTTTTCAATCTCGATTTGGTAAAAACGGATCAGGATAGGTTATTAATAACGGGCGTTAGTGAGTAGAGTAAGGACTCTACTTAAGCACCTTAAGGCAACCACTTAAGGTGCCCAGTTTATTAAATCGTCACCCGCTAGTGTTGTATCTCTGTTAACAAATATTTCATCGATAAATTAATCACAGTTTTTAATAAAGGCAGCACGCACCCGTTCGTTAGCTTCATATTTATTTCTATCTGCAAAAGAGATAAAAAATATATTATAAATATTATTTCCGCAGAGAATATAATCAAAACGAAACGCATGAATGCACTCGCATGCACAGGCTTTGTTTGAGCTTTTAAAATATAAAAATTAAAAGAAAGATACTTGTTTTGTATTCCACACGCGGTTTCTTTAAAATGAGAAGAATTTATTGTGTTTGAATGCTAAATATTGCAGCACTTCAACTAACTTGTAATAAAAGTAAATATAAAGAATATAATTAAGATCTCGCGATTATGATGCGGTTGTGGTTCGATATTTATCAAGGCCACATCAAGGCCACCGGAATTCTTTTGTAAAAAATATCATCGAAAATGTTTGAAAATGACGTAAGCCACCGGGCCGGCGGCTTTAGTGTGTAGACACCATAAAAAACACGAGCTGCGGTTGAACCGAGGTTATGATGCGGTTTCATATCAAAAGTCAAACTGCATTATAATAATCTGGCAATTAAATAAAAACTACCCTCCTCAAAGTTTCACACAGAGAGAAACCCCCAAAAAACTAACTTTCCACGTGCTAAAATAAACATTGGACCGAAAATTTTGAATCTAACAAAAGCTATGTAAATTGCGGAAACTTTTCCCTCATCCTTTCACAAAGACTGGTTTTAACCGGTTTCAACCGGTCTGGTCCAGTTGGAACTGGAAATAAAACGGAGTGTCCATATTTTAGGGATGAAAAGCGGTCTTTCTTTAATTACATATTTATATGCAAATGTGGTGACCCTACATTTAAAATTATAACAGAGGGTAAAACGAAATGCGTGTTATGATGTGTCTTTAATTTTAAGGGAGAGTTTATTGTGTCATTTAAAGGTTTTATAGAAGCTATATTTAAAATTGCCTAGTTAAAGAGTCAAAAGTGAGAAGAAATGAAATGAAATGTTTATTTAATCTTGTAGGACGAGTTTGACATCACATAAGACGGGTAATTTTTTAAAGTTAATGCTAGATTCGCAAGAGTGCAGTTTTCCCCAGAGAAGAATCTAGCAAGAAACTCTGTTGGGTTGCTCTTTTTCAAATTTGGTATTACAAATTCTAAGATAAAAACACTTAGGTAGAGAATGTTTGGATCGTAGCAAGTGGAGGGAAGTGGTCTCTGTTTATCTGATGGGAGAGAGCTAGGCGTGATAGATTTGTAGGTACAGTCTGTCCAAAAAGAGTAGAAATTTAAAAGTCCCGTTTTGCTTAGATTGATTCAAAAGGGACGACGCTACAGTGTTGCCACTTTTTAATTTGTACTCTTTTTGGACAGACTGTACCTACATATCTGTCATATAGCCTATATGTAAAAGAGCGAATTTAAATGAAAAGCTAAGGACGGCCGTACACATAATGCTTCAAGCAGTTGAGACCCGACTGCTTGAAGTCGCGACCGCGCGGTGACTATTAAAGTGGTCGACACGGCTCGAGTAATCGCGTGTACGGCAACGAATGAATATCTGTAGTTCACCGCGCGGTCGCGGCTTCAAGCCGTTGGATCTCAACTGCTTGAAACAGTCCATATACGCAATGGCCACCATTTATTTTACTTCTAAGAGACATTGCAGACGTAGGCGCGTTTGCGAAGCGTACGCGTTTTTTTTCCGCTACCAAAACGCGCAATCCATGTACACGGCGCGCGTTTTGCACGCATTTTGATACATTACAGATAGGAGCGGAGTAGTAGCTGGAAAGGGCGATGATACGCATCATAGCAAAATATTGTGTTTTTTTTTTCAATGATTTTGCGTTAACTAGTAATAAAGACTAGCCATATTAAGACTTTATTACTAAATATTAAGTATGACTATTTTTGTTTGCGTCAAAAGCACGTTGATCTTAGGTTTTAGTTATTTCTTTGAAAAATCTAAAAATGTATGAATTTAAGGAAGTTTAGACTTAATTACAGTATACCTATGTTGGGTATGCACATAGAAGAACATTCAGCTTTCCGGACGTGAGGAAGATAGGGCTCTCAGGCTCTTGGACTATCTGTCAAAACGCGAACGCTACGCGAGTAAATCGCGTGGGCGTGTTTTGGTAGTAGAAAAAAAACGCGTACGCTTCGTAAACGCGCCTACGTCTACAAAGTACAACATCACCCTTTGACATTCAACTAACATATAATTACCTAAATGTAACATAAAACAAATGAAACAAGACTCCAAAAATAAAATTCTCGTTACAAGAACAATAGAAATTCTCATCTAGCCCGAAGCAAGTGTGGTATTACATGACAAAATTAAAAACGTATTTACCTCAATGCTGGTTTATTCACAAGTGTAGGCGTATTGTGAATAGACTAAATTACGTCTAAATTTGGCTGGTTGTTTTATCTGATCACTTTTCTTGGAATTTTTGGCACGATTTTGTTTGAACTTGTATACTTTTAAAGAGATAGACGATTTAGTCTCACATTTATTGAGTAGTTAACTACTATTGTTGCTTTAAAAACCAATAAAATAAAGAGAATAAAACCAATGTTTGTGCAGATTGATGGATGTATGAAGAGATGGGAGATGTTTGTTGTTCTTTTTACAAAAACTGGGGCCTAAGTCTGCTAATTTTATGTAGTTTCAGTTATGCTACTATTGACTGTCAATGGCATTTTTTGACACATTTAATATTCTGCTAAACAATAACTTAGACCCAGAACACACGGGGGAATGCAACTGCAACGAAACTGCACCTGCTAGTTGTAGGTTCTGGGCCTGATTGCGACCAAATGTGTCAAAAAATTTGACAATGACATTCTCGTTGTCACTCTGCTGTCAACAGAACGGAGACTATTTTAAATAAGACTTGGGTCCCAGATCTTCTAATCAGGTACTAAATTAAAGTTTTGTTTTGCAGAAGCGCGAGCGCAGATTTCGGGGCCTACAGACAAGTATCTGAAGCCAGGATCCACTTTGAGGCTGCAATGTTCTGTGGTTCAGACCACAGAGGTGCCAGCGTTTGTGTTTTGGTAAATATGTTTTATTTTTATCATGATTTTTATTACTAACCTGCTGTTTCCCATTGCTGGGCAAAGGTATCCGCGTCCTTCCATCTTTCTCTATCCCCGGCGACTACTGACTAGTTTGCAGCTTGCAGTTGCAACAAGTTTCTCCATACAAGCTGCGAGCAATGCAAAAACCGACGTGCATGTATGAAGCGACTGATGAATGTGGATGAAGCGAAAGAGATGTAATTGGATCGTAGCAAGGTGATGGTAGTAGTATCTGCCTACCACGGTGGGAAAAAAATGGGACAGATATGTACTGTCTATGTTTAAAACGAGAGAAATCTTAAGGATCTAGTTAACGCAAGAGAGTTTTTTATTTAGTTATAATCTAACTTTATTTTATATCTATGGACGTCTATGGACATAACTTTATTCCTACCTATAGACATAACTTAATCGTAGATTCAAAATGGTCAATTCCCAAAACTAAACAAAATAAGATTTTCGTCCGCCCGAAATATTCATATAAAGTGGTCAAATTGGATTCTACACCTGAACGAATCTTTTCGATTTCTGATCACGGAGTTTGTGAAAACCCATTTTAGTTCGAATTGTTTCGGATTTGCCTTTTTTCAGATTGGTTCGTACTATAGGTATATATTGCAGCCCGTGTCGTATGACCTGGGGCCCAAGTCTGCTAATTTCAAATAGCCTGAGTTGTGTGTCGGCAGAGTGTCAATGGCATTATTTGACACATTTGGTATTTTGCTAAACAATAGCTTACATTGATTGCGACCAACAACCACAATGAACCACACACAACTGAGAATCCCAAGCCCAATTCTGCTAATTTACAAATTAGCAGACTTGGGAACATTATTAAATAAAGCAATTTTTAAATTCTTATTATTATTTCGTAGTCACAGTTACTCTGATTTATTTTATGCCGAAAATAAGATACCTTCATTATCATTAAAATATTTAAGAGGACGCTCTTAAATAGAGTGACGACTCTTGTCGGTGTAGTCTATGCCACTCTGCTCTATTCTCTACCGTCTACGTACGTCTATTCCCTCTTTTATTTGATCTATCTACCGTCTACCGTGCTCTCCCTCACTTCCGTCTACCTTTTAACTTTCCATCATTAATTAAAAAAAACTGTAAATTACCTTTGTCAAAATGTTGCTATAAAATTCCGGGACCATGTTTGATACTCACTAATGCTATCTACACAACAAAGCCGCCGGCATGCCGCCGGGCTAGGCCGGCGACTCTACGTCATACGAATGGCAGCTGTCGAAAAAGCCGGCGGCTTTGGTGTGTAGACAGCATAACTTTCACACCTCATAATTAGGTTGACATTATGAGGTTTGATTGAGACAAACATGTTGTGCAACAAATTGCTCAATTACTACGAATACAAGTTTTAATTGAAATTTTAAACATAGACCAGTATAGTACTTACTTCACACTCGATATTTAATGGCGAGTTCTATAGCGGAAATCTCATTTGTGGTTGAACTGGCTGGTCGAACCAATTTTCACATATTCACACATTCCGCGCCACTCTGGCGTTTCAATGGATGAAATTGTCATGCGTGTGAAATTAAGATGACTCTTTACTACATTTAATTTCGCGATAATCAAGCTTTTGTTTTATTATTTTAATATTCGAAAGAATTTAAAGCGTTGAGCGTTGATGTGAAAGGATGTGTAGCGTGACAGATGTTTACGTATGTAAGTACCTAGATGTATGTTCAAAGCGTACCTACGTATATAATTTGATGAATTATCTTTTGGGAATAAAACTAGATCTAGAACACACGGGAAAACGCAACTGCAACTGCTAAACGTTTCAGATTAGTTGCATCGTGTGTGGTTTTCTAAAGGAGTCTATAGTAGAAACTTAGATGCAACCCAAAAGTAACTAGCAGTTGCACTTGCGTTGCAGTTGCGTTTCCCCGTGTGTTCTGGGTCTGACGAAAAGGGACGCAGTCGCAGAATTTAACAGACAGATAAACCTTTACTATTTCATAAAGACAGGTATAAAATATCTGTCAGTAAAATTCTATAAGTGTTGAAACGGCCCTTGAATCTCAAAGAAACTTCCGCATATTTAACTAAAATTTTATGCCGTTTTATAAATTACGCCAAATTATTTACTTTGTCTTATATTATTTGCTTGAAAATCTAGGCTTGCATACTAAACCGTTGTTTACTTACGAGTAACTTCCGACGGTGAAGTTCAAGAAAATGCTTTCGAGTTTCGAAAACAGTCACATGAAACACTTGAGGAAGTTTTCGAGAAATTTCTACACTGTTGATGTTGCATTAAGGAAAACATATTTTTGGGGGATATTGGCAATTCTGTTTCGAAAGAGGTTTTGTTACTTTTTTTGTTTTTCTAGGGGCTATAAATAGAAAAAGAGGCTTTGACTTCGTTCACATTTATCGTCATATCTTGGAAAACTTACATAATACCTTAAAACAATAAAGCCTTTCCCTCTTTTTAACACGCTTTTATTACAACATGAAGTTTAAAGATAGTCCGAAGTTAGTTCGTTTCTTTTGACGTTTCGGCTATGGACAAAACGTCAAACTAAACGAACTACCGTCGGACTATCTTTAAACCTCGTTTTGTAATAAGGGGGTATGTGGTTATTTTGATGTGCAAGCTACAATATCGTAAAGTTACATCAAAATCTGTTCAATGGTTTTTGCGTGAAAGAGTAACAAACATTCTCACATCCATCTGTCGGCAAAAATATTGGCATTTATAATATTAAGGATTAGTAGGATACCGTTAACGTAGCATTTACTTTATTAACAAGTTCTGCAACATGTAATTTATGTATTTATACTGCTTTTACTTAAAATTATGGAAGGAATAGGTGAATCCGATAGAAAACAGGCGTAAAAGATATATACCGATGTATGTATATGGGCAGCGCAAGACCAGTCGTTGTGGAGATTCTTGGGGGAGCTTTTGCCCAGCAGTGAACGTTATTTTAACTTAAATAATAAATATTTGGAACATTTCACACACGGTCACCTGACCCCAAACTAGGCAAATCCTGTACTATAGGTATCAGGGACTGATAAATATACATAGATAAATGTATATCACCCAGACACAGAACAAACATTTCCGTCATCACATAAATGTCTGTAACCGACGGGGATCGAACCACCGACCCATGGGTAGGAAGCAGACGCACTACTGACTACGCTAACAGGCCTGCCAACTTAAACTAACTACATCTTTCTTTCCCAAAGGTACCACAACAGCAAGATGATTAACTTCGACGTGGAAAACGGAGTAAATGTCACCACGGATCCTGCTCAGAGGATATCTGACCTCCTGATTCCAGCAGCCAGTGTCGCCCATGCGGGGAACTACACATGTGTGCCAAATAATGCTGTCCCCGCCAGTATATACGTCCATATTTTTAATGGTAAGATTTTTTTAATCATATTATGTTGCTTTACTGTTGTTTTACTGCTGGGCAAAAGCCTCTCCCATGCTTCTTTTATTCATACCTATCTCCTATCCTATCATTCTCTCTTTCTCCCTTCTCTGGCTCCACTAAAAATCAGCGTCATGTCTCTGGCATTCATTGACATGACACTATGCTGAGTGGAGACCATTTTCCAGTCCATACCTACCTTCTTTCTCATTCTTGTTTCTCCGTTCTATTTTTATGTTTAGTTTTAAGATTCTAAGTCTTAAGTTCCTTTTTTATTTTATTTTTTGTTTTATGTTGAATTTTGTTAATTTAATTTTGTTTCTGTACTCACATTTATATTGGACTGGAAATAAATATTTACTTTACTTTACTTTACTTCTCCACACATATCTGTTTGTGGCGGATTCCCACTAATCTTCCCAAAATGTTCAAGTCGTCGCGCCATGGTTAGAATAATAATTAAATTAAATCATTCATCACAAATCTATCACGACATTTACATAAGTACATATATCTAATTACCCGGCATTGTGTCAAGCAAAGGACTTCTTTATGCTATCTACACACCAAAGCCGGGCTAGGCCGGCGGCTTCACGTCATACGAATGGCAGCTGTCAAAAAAGCCGGCGGCTTTGGTGTGTAGGTACCATTAGCTAGCCGGTTGGCTCTAGCTAGCCAAGTGTAATATTAAGGCGCATATTCAACGGTGACGGTTACAGCTTGCTAATGAATAGGAACGCCTTCACATTACAATTTTGTCATAATCCTGGGCCCTACTTGCCATGACTCATCTAGTTATTGGATGAAATTTTTTAAATGAGCACCGTCGTCCGACAAGTGTGAATAGCTTTATGCTTTCTACACACCAAAACCGCCGGCATGCCGCGGGGCTAGGCCGGCGGCTTTACGGCATACGAATGGCAGCTGTCAAAAAATCCGGCGACTTTGGTGTGTAGACAGCATAATACAAAATGTACTTACTGTCACCTGAGCTCATAATAAAGTAAAAATCCATGAAAAATAAATTACAACCGGAATGAGGCCAAACCTATCTAAATATAAGTTCATAACAATGTTTGTGTATAAAAATTACAACATTGACAATATTAATAGGATTCCGTTTTTATAAATATTTTATCTAAGGAACCCTAAATATCCGAATTATTTCCCAAGATACAACGAACCAGTATTATTAAGGTCACAATGTAAATAAAGCTACGCACACATCGTTTATCTTAAGTAAACTTAGTCCTCTTATTTATTAACCAGACAAAATAAGTAGACATTCGCAAAAGTAACAACCGTTGTATCAACGTATCTATCTAACTTAGCGGAATAATACTGTTTGTTTCATTTAGAAATAAGATTAGTTTAGCTAGAAAATGATTTTGTTTGTTTAGGAGATAGGACGTACTGTTTGCAGAAGTTTAGAAATTTAAAAAACTATATACAGCTTCATAGGTACATCGCTGTTGTTTGTCTTGAGTCTAGGGCCCAAGACTGCTAATTTAAAATAGCCTCAGTTGTGTGTCGGCAGAGTTTCAATGTCATTTTTGACACATTTGGTCGCGATCAGTGTAATCCATTGTTTAGCAGAATACCAAAGGTTTCAAAAAATGCCATTTACACTCTGCCGACATACAACTGAGGCTATTTTTAATTAGTAGACTTATGGGACAAGCCATGTACTCAATAGTTAATGGTATATAAATAATAATTATCGTTTGATAGAAAAAAAAATCATTGGGCACTGGGCCAGCGTGGTGGATTAGCGCCCCTTCGCACTATGCGGCCAGCCGGGCGGCTGACCGCATTCCGGTTAGCCGCAGTATGAGCCGCAACCGCATCGCAGTGCGGTTGTAAACTACTTTATCGTACAAAATTTTGATAGCGGTTATCCGGATGGCTAACCGCATAGTGCGTTGCCTCGCTTATGGTCTGTCTACACATATCCGGGCCGTGCCCGGGACGTGACCAGGCCGTGGCTCGTCAGGAGGGAAAACAATTCGTCGTCATGACAACCGAAAACGCCGTGCCCGGGACGTGTCCGGGCCGTGGCCCGTAAGGAGGGTAAACAAATGACGTCAAATTGTTTACCCTCCTGACGGGCCACAGCCCGGACACGTCCCGGGCACGGCCCGGATATGTGTAGATAGACCTTTATAGTCTTTATAGTATACTTTTCTTTAAAACAAAACCCGATTTTAACCGCAAAATCGGTCTAAAAAATTTCAAAAATTGAGACAAATGCGAAGCTCTCGCAAAATGAAATGAAATAAAAAATTCTCTTTGGATAATTGAAGCGTGAAAACGACATCGAAAATGACTTAAGGGACTTCCGTTTATGAAACTTGGACGATGCTCAGATTCAATAAAAAGTTTAGATAGACTCTTCAGAACTAGAAAGTCGGGTCATGGAATTTTTAAATTGGTTTGTGTTTTGTCGTGCCTCTGTGTCATTTTTAAAAAGACTTATTTTTTTCTTAACGTTATTAAAAAGTAAGTTATCTGATAATTATCCAAATAAGAAGATCTTTAGTAGACAACGCAATCAATATAATGATGGCTTCTCTATCTAAAAATACCATTTAACAATATAATAGTTGTATATGTTTAGTTATCTAACTAGGTATATAAAAAAGTACATTTTAAGCTCATTGTTAACCGATTTTAAATACTATGCGTAAAGACGTGCACGAGAAATTCGCATCTTTGTAACAACTATTTACCACTGTTAGATAAAGCCTAAGCTGTTACAAAAAAAACATAGTTAAGAATGTGAATCCTACTTCACTTTTGAAAACATTTATGCTATCTACACACCAAAGCCGCCGACATGCCGCCGGGCTAGGCCAGCGGCTTTCTGTCATACGAATGGCAGCTGTCAAAAAAGCCGGCAGCATTTGTGTGTAGATACCAATTTTTTCATGTGAATCGTACTATAGAATATTTAACGTGGAGAAGTATATCTAGAGTATTTATTAAATCTAAGGACTGAAGAGATAGACTTTGATTGCTTTGAATTTTATCCGTGTTCTTTACTCACTTACAAATTAAATAGATTCGAGAAGCCACAACCGCGTTTCAAGTATCATTGATTGGTTGACATCCTTTATTGATTGATTGATACTTTTAAAATGAAATATTTCATGAGTTTTTAAAGTAGAAGTAAAAATCTAGGTAACTTTTCCGAAGGGTTAGGGCATTTTCAGACTTAACGTTTCATACGGACGGTCATATATAGGTCGCGCTACGTAAAATTAACCATAGCTGACAGCTGCGCATTAGACGATTTTTGTGTCTGACGTTTAACATTTATTTTAAAATACCATCGCGCACAAAAGTGTTTAATTACAGTTGTGGTTTTACGCACAAAGGAAAGAAAAATATTATTAGTATTAGTAGGGTGGAATATAACTAAAAAAAAACACACAACTACCAATCAATATTGGATTTAGTGTAAAATGCGTAAAAATGAAAAAATAGCCGAAAATTAAAAAAAAAACATATTGTTCTTCCATTAAGTCTTCATGGGTGGCGCGAAAACCAGATGAGGAAGCGGCGTTGCTACCAGAAGTGGCCATTTTATTACCATCGTTGTCGTCACTTTCATCATCTTTTGAATCAGGATCATCATCCCCTACGTAAGTCTATAAGTCAACATACGTAACCGCGTGCGAAAGACTCTTTCAAGAATGAAATGACAAATAGCCTAACACTTTCGAGCGTAAGTGTACCCATGCGCAAAACACGTGACTTTCAATTGTTTCTAAAGTTCTTTTTACGTGGCGTGTATATGCGCTCTACATACGCGCTTCAAAACACCGGATACACTCGAATCGGTGGTGTCGTGTGTATCAACATGGAATATAGGACAACGCTCGCGTACGAGTAAAATACGCGCGTAAAAACGCTTCAAAACACGACCGTAGGTATACGCGTGTACCTATAAAACGCTAGTCTGAAAACGCCTTTAATCCAAAGTACTAGTAGTAGGTACCCTAACGCCCGTTATTAATAACCTATCCTGATCCGTTTTTACCAAATCGAGATTGAAAAAACAAAACACAATTGTCACTTGTGTACCAAAAACATGTCAAGAACACAATTGTGTTTTGTTTTTTCAATCTCGATTTGGTAAAAAACGGATCAGGATAGGTTATTAATAACGGGCGTAAACCGACGTGCATGTATGAGGCGACTGACGAGTGTGGATGAAGCGAAAGAGGTGTGTTTGGATCGTGGCAAGTGGCAGGAAGTGGTCTCTGCCTACCCCAACGGGAGAGAGGCGTGACAGATTAGTGTATGTATGTAGTAGTACCTATAGTTAGTTATACATGGTTATAATAACTATGTAGAGTAGTAAAGTTTAAATACAATCAATAGATAAGACAACGCTCCACTCTATCAATACGTAACCAATTTACAAACCGTAGAACATTTGATAAATAACTGCGACCCAAGTCTGCTAATTTAAAATAGCCTCAGTTGTGTGTCGGCAGAGTGTCAATGAGACGAAATGAATTAGTCTGTGACCAGGGGGCTTAGCACGGCATGCCGCGACAATTATCTCACGTATGCTGTCCTTATCACATTTCAAACTATAGACAGAGACGTAAGCGTGACAAACGCATGACAACGTCTTGTCACGGAGTGCCATGCTAAGCTAGCAGCTTGATCATTTACTAGAATTTATTTCATTGGTAATGTTAAAATAACTAAATAAGTCTAAAATCCAAAAAAATAAAAAAATTGAAAATTAAAGGCACGAATTACAAAAAAAAATTGCCATTATTAAAAAAATACCTACTAAAATTTTGAAAAAATAGGTCTAAAAAACTCATTATCTTGAAAATGGTTAAGTTTGGGATAGGGTATTACATAGTGAAATCTGTCAGAAATGAGGAAATCTGCCTCTCCTTATGCTATCTACACACCAAAGCCGCCAGCATGCCGCCGGGCTAGGCCGACGGCTTCACGTCATACGAATGGCAGCTGTCAGAAAAGCCGGCGGCTTTGGTGTGTAGATACCATTAAAGGGTCTAGGTTGACTTAACCTGTAACCCTGTTTAATATCCCAAATTCTCAATTGCAACTATAAATCGTTACCAACAAAACTATAACCATCTCTTTCTTTCGCAGGTGAAAACCCAGCAGCGATGCAGTCGTCATCTCCCTCTTTCATCAGCAGAATTAATTTCCAAGGATTTCTATTACCAACGTTAATTTTAAACCTAACCCTACGGTGACGATTATTGGAATAACTAAAATAAGAGTTAATTGTAAAATGTATCTTAATTGTAGACAACTGAGTTGATTTTTGCGCAGAGCTAAGTTTTCGTTTAGGCTAAAGTGAAATAACTCAAAAGTTGTATATTTCCATTTTTTTTGTCAAATTATTTGAATAAAATTTGTTTTATTATTGTGAACTGAAAAACAGATTAAATCCAAAGTATAAACGTTTCGGTTATTTTCATACAAGTACACAGTACATATATTTGTCACTCTCATTCCCATCGGGGTAGACAGAGGCGAATTTCCTCTACTTGCTACCATCCAGACATACTTTCTGCACTTTATCCACATTTATCAGTCGTAACCCACTACAATTGATCGTAATAATTGTAAGTATGTATGAATGTATTGTACTTATCCATAATGAGGAAGGAATATAAGGAGTAGCCCCATTTTTTTCATAAACAAATGAGTTTATGACAGCGTGCAGGGTTGGCGCAAGTTTTTCATAGTTTTTTGGTAGATGGCCTGTCAAACGATAAGAAATTCCATACAAAAAGGTAGCCATTTTGCGCCAAACCAGGCACGCTGATGCAGACGGTATGGCACCTCCTTAATATTCTATACTCAAAGCTTATCCATTTGTAACAATCAAGCATTTAAAAATCAGACAAAAATGGTTTACGTCAAATATACAAAAATAAATTTGGAATTGGATACCAGGTTTATACACTTATTTATAATTTATTGAAAAATCTGTCATTTGTTATTATCACTAATTTAAATAATTATGAGAAAAATTAATATTTTAGGTTACGTTACTATACTAAGAGTGTGATGTAATCAACTAAGTAGGGTAAATGTGTCTGTTTTGGCACGTTTCATGAAACTCTGCGGAACAGTTATTGGGGATTTCGATTTGCGGTTTATGAAGTTATTTGTACTATAGTGAGTGTTTAGGAATTAATTCATATACTGGGTGTAACAGAAAGGGGGTATAACGCCGAAACACAGCGATAGTCCCCATTTTTTTTCGTGTTACGACATGTTCCTTGCGGAAAGTTGTTCAGTTTCATGAGGACTATCGCTGTGTTTCGGCTTTATACCCCCTTTCTGTTACATCCTGTATAGGATATATTTTTTATATTTAACAGCTTTTTTTCCAGATATGTTAGTATGTAAAAAAATTAGCTCTGCGTAAAAATAAACTGACTAATTCTTTTGTTAAATATTTAAGTAATTGTTGTAATTGTAATTAAAAATATTAAAAAATGCTTCTAAATGTAACTAAACTAAAATTTAAATACTTATTACAAAAATACTTATTATTGTTATAATTATGATTTTGAGTCAGTAAACTGCTCATTATCTTGTTTATTTTATAATTGTTTTTATTAATATGTAAATAAAATATATAATTAGCTATCGTACTTTTTATAAAACCATTTAAAAATGGAAGTTAATTAAAATTAAAATCTTGTACAAAGTATGTATAGAAAATAAACTTTTTAAAACATCAATTGATACGCACATAATATTTTTATTAATTGTTAATTTACTGTTATTAAATTAAAAAATCATTATATATGCAAAAAAAAAAATTAATGTGTTACATCATTTTGAAATGAATATGTATCTACTTACTCTTTTTTTTATATATATTTCTGTTTGTTCTTTGTTTGTATAAGCAAAAAAAAACAATGAAAAATGTGTTAAATACTTTTTGAAATAAATATGTACCTACTTAAGTTATATATTTTTAAAATATTTCTGGATTATGTATCAAAAAGTCACTCAAACAAATAAAATAAAATAAAATAAAATCTGTAAATAAATTAGAATAATTGTGATAAAAACAAGCTCATAAGACGTCATTGATATAATTTGTAAATATATTAAATGTAAAATGAAAACACGTATTAAATATAAATAACTGTTCATTTTTTATTTGTTTTATTTCAAGTGAATTTATATATTTTAGGCCTTATTCCCACTTATCATTATGCTATCTCTACACACCAAAGCCACCGGCATGCCGCCGGGCTAGGCCGGCTTTACGTCATACGAATGGGAACTGTCAAAAAAGCCGCCGGCTTTGGTGTGTAGGTACGATAAAAAACACCTTAAAGGTCTTCGCACATTATAACAACTCACCGGCGACTCGACTCTATGCTAGACATTGAAATTTAAGCCCTGTATCATATGTTCAAGGTTCAATTTCAAAAAATGATTATAAAGTAGTGTACAACGAGTGGCCTACGCATCGTACACTAGAGGTCAACCCCGACACGTACTACTCAACGAGAGTGTGAGTAGAGTTGCTGCCGCGTTGGCGTGGAGTTGTTATAATGTGCGAAGACCTTTAAAATAACTAAAGCTAAGTCTGAATTCGTTAGGTAGCAATTCTCTCCAAATAAAAATCTAGCAAGAAGTCTCTTGAGTTGCTTTTTACACGCTTTATATTAGCTTCACTTGTAACTAACTATGTATGAAAACAAATCTTGGAATCTTAATTTGACCCACTTCCCAGTCTTCGAATACGATGAATTTTTGCACACGCATTGAGTTCTGATGACAATACAATAATATGGTACTTTCGAACTGATCTGATGATGGAGCATGTTTAGTGCGAGCTAAAACGTGTTTTAGTTTTTTAAAATACTTTTTTTTTTAAATTAGGTTTTACCTACAATTGTTACCTAGATATACCTATAGAATTTCACAATTAATTCACGGCTATCTGTTTATACAACAACCTAACCTTAAACATACCTTATATCCTAAAGAAAGTCTTCTAATGCGCCAAGGAGGAGCCATACCGTCTGGATCTGCGTGCCTGGTCTGGCGCAAAATGGCTACTTTTTGTACGGTACTACTTATCGTTTGACAGGTCATCTACCAAGAAAACTATGAGAAAACTTGGCGCAACCATGGCACGCTGTCATAAACTCATTTGTATATGAAAAAAAAATGGGGCCACCGTTCATTTTCCTTCCTCATTGAATGCGCCACAATAAGGCAATATAAAACTAAATCCTAGAATCCCTATCGCTTATAATCTAGATGCAAATCTAGGTACAAAAATAAACTCTATTTCAAACCTAACAAGACCTAAAAGGTGTATTTATCTATCCTTCAAGTAATAGCACTTTATGTATCCTCTTTAAGCGGAGCGTGGTTTGAATAAGATTGTATTTGTTTTTAGGGTTCCTTTGGGTAAATGTTTGGTAAAAACTTTTTAATAGCTCTTCACTTTTTTGTAAGACCTCAAGATCCTACTGCTAGAGAAAGGCATCTACTGCATCATTCTGACTTCCATAGGAAATTAATAATAATATGTTTTTATTGTTCGCGTGTTAAATTATAAGGCAATTGAAATATTTATTTACTTATTTAACAGTTTATTGTAAGATGATAGTACATAGAAACAGAAAAAAAACAGAAATTATACAAAAGGTACAGCATATTTCTAAAAGAAATTTCTTCCTGCAGACCCCACAGAGAGAAATGAAAGCAAGAAGGCAGGATAGTCACTTAACCTACAATCAACAATAAATATAGAAGTATAAACCTACACATACATAAATACTATAATTTATATAAATATATATTGATTTTTATAAATATAGATATATACCGGGAAAATGTTTTTTTTTTCTTTCAACTGTAAATATGGCAATTTTATCCAGAGAATAATCTAGAAAGAATCTCTCATCATATCAAAATCATACAAAATCTATATTTTTGGAAAGTATTTTCAAAATTTTTACAAACAACAATTTTACACCCTACAGAACCATCGCTTTACAAAAGCTTACCACGATTGTTCGGTCCCAGCTTTATTCGTTCGAAACAAGCGTCACTAGGAGAAATAAAATAAACTTTATTCAGCTTCTTTGCTAGAATTTATATTAAATATGTAAGATACATTTCCGATAAATGTTCCTTGTAAAATGTGCTTATGTTACTGATTTAACTGTAACATAAGCATTATTAAGCATATTTTATCTGCTATTATACAGGAAAGGAAAACATCTTGAGGAAACTGGGCTCAAGTCTGCTAGTTTAAAATAGCCTCAGTTGTTTGTCGGCAGAGTGTCAATGGCATTTTTGACACATTTGGTATTCTGCTAAACAATGGCTTAGGCCGTGGCCCCAGTAGGCAAACTGTTAGCGGCTGTCTAGTTTTCGTCGTGTCGTGTCGCGTCGCGTCGTGTCGCGTCGCGTCGTGTCGCGTCGCGTCGTGTCGCATCGTGTCGTGAATTTATGTTTTAGCCCTTAGTACGCCCTTCCATATATTTGAAATGGAGTGTCCACAGTCAACTTGTTTTCGCTCACTCGCGCTGACTATCTCAGACAGCGGTCGACTCCCACCAACACCGGTGATTTCATTGATTTGAGTTTGCAGCTAACTTAAACAGTTCGCCACAAATTTGCGGCTCACTCGGCCGGCCGCTAACAGTTTGCCTACTGGGGCCACGGCCTTACACTGATTGCGACCAAATGTGTCAAAAAATATACTTTATCACGCCCCTCTCTTATCAGGATAGGCAGATACTACTTCCTTCCACATGCTAATCCAAACACACTTCTTTCGCTTCATCCACATTCATCAGTCACCTCATTCAACATTAGTTCCTTACCGCAGACATAGGCGGTTGACTAGCTTGTGTATAAAAGCTTCCAATCTACCTAGATGCCTAATTTACGTAGCATACCTAGACAAATCCAATTCAGCCTAGACCTAATTAAAACTAAGAACTTCTATTAGCAAGTCTAGAAAGTTATAGACAATCTAGAACTTGGGTTAACATACACTGTGGTAGGTAACTCTTCTCTTGTCTTGTATTGCCTACTAATATTATAAATGTCAATGTTTCTGCCGATGGATTTATGTGAGGATGTTTGTTAGTCTTTCACGCAAAAACTACTGAGCAGATTTTGATGAAACTTTGAACTATTGTAACTTATACATCGGAATAACACAGACTGTTTTTTTTTATATATGACACATAGTCAAGAGTACCCCATATCGACGTTAATGTATGAAGCGATGGTCAATATATAGATGAAGCGAAACAGAAGCCCAACTCTGCTTATTTGAAATAGTCTTAGTTGTGTGACTGTTTAGTGTCAGTGGCATTTTTGAGACATTTAGTGGCAATCAATTGTTTAGCAGAATACCAAATGTGTCAAAAAACACCATTGACACTCAATCACACAACTGCGACTATTTCAAATTAGCAGACTTGGGCCCCAGTATGTTTGGATCAAAGCAAATGGAGGGAAGTGGTCTCTGCCTACCCCGAATGAGGCACGACAGATATGTATGTAGGTATGTAGGTCAATAACACAGGCTTCAACAATTTCAAACTTACAAAGAAGTTGCAATATTCATGCAACTTAGAGTAGGCCTACTAAAGTAAACAAACTACCGTATTCCAATCAGTTTGAACTCTCCAAACATTATTATACAGGGCCTTGTCTCATCTGGGTAATGTGTCAATCGGTTCACTATAGTATTACTTTACTATAGCTAGGTTAAACGGGAAATACACGCTAGGTTTATGCCTGACGGTTATGCTTGAACAGTTGAACTGTGAAAGCATAACTGAACGTGTGTACCAAAATTTTTCTTGCGCAAGCAAAAAAATGTATCATACACACGTTCAGTTATGCTTGCCTCCCCATACAAAATGTCCGATTAGCTGATCGTGTAAGTATGGGCGATCCAAAAATTTTTTTCGAGTTAAGATTCATTTTCCTTGGGAAAGTTATTCAGTTCATGGGGACTAACGCTGTATTTCTGCTTTATACCCCCTTTCTGTTACATCCTGTAGAAGTTGTACTGTACAGCGTACAATATCCAATAAAAAACGGTCTAAGGTCGGCCGCGTACGGACTGCTTCAAGTAGTTTGAGGTCAGACTGCTTGAAGCCGCGACCGCGCGGTGAACTATAGACATTCATTCGTAGCCTTATATGCGACTTCTAAAGCAGTCGCGACCGCTTCAATAATTTACCGCGCGGTTGCGGCTTCAAGCAGTCGGATTCCAACGACTTGAAGCAGTCCGTGAACGGCCGTCCTCAGCCTTTCCCTCCCAATATTTCCATCAACTCTAAAAAAGAGAAAGTAAAAGAGAGAAAGAGGTACCTATCCTCTTTTGTTATTTTCCTTTCGTATGTAAAATAATTGTCCTAAAACCACAAAAAGGTAAGTACACAAAGTATCCACTTAAGTAGCGTCTCATGATGACAAATCTCGTCTTTAAGAAAAACGCGGGAAATCTCCGCGACAGTGTACGCGTCACGTTCAAGATAACGTTATTAAAATAAGCCTTGATCTATACGAGGATCTCAAACTTTTTTACGTTTTTCTGAAAAAGTTTCAATAAATGAGCAAAGAGATTCTATCTCACTTAATTTTATTTTTTAATGCTGTTTTTTTATTTCCTTGAAACGTAGCATCGTTTTATATTTGGAAAATATTGTTTATAATAATATATACTATAATTTAGTACGAGTACATACCTAAATTTATAACCAATATATGGAGATTATGAAGAGCATAACATTCTGTATTTTTATTAAGGATTCTACATTAGTAATTATCGAAATCAGACAGAAATCGTGCCTTAACTGTATTAAGCATTTGCAGTCAACGGTGGAGGCTTAAGCGCTAATAATAATGCGTGAGAGCCCTTAAAGTCCCAGACCTAGACTATCACTACAGATTACTAAATAGTTACTAATCTATCACGTAAAATATTCCGGACCAAAGCCATTCTTTTGTATTTAAAGTGGAAAGTGTAAAGGCATTCAGTTTATCTTTTTTTATTCTAGATCTTAATATCATAACTTACCTAAATAGCTTCAATCTATCACTAAACTACCTTTCTTCTTTTCATAGAACCCTCTAAATTCCTAGTACATAATTTACTTCAAAAAATCTCAAAGAACCTTTGAACCGTAAAAGAAACTTACCTGCGTAAGACGGGAGCAAAATTGAGTGAAATAAGATAAGATTTATACCCGAAACTGAAGTCCAAGGACTTGTAGCCCTTAAACATCTGTGTTTACTTTAAGGGGGTTTTTATACTTTGCGATTTATGGTAGAAACTGACATGGGCCGAAGTCTGCTAATGGGCATGATGACAAAAAAAAATTTTTTAGTCCATCAAATAGATTATTTTAAAATATTCGACTCGAATTTTTTCTTTTTTCTCTTAAACTAAAAATGACACAGATACACTGGGTTAAAGTTGCTCACGATGTCACGCCTTAGTACGATTTTTACGTAGGAGTGCCGTCAATACCCCCCACTCCGTAACTTTGATGCTCTGTATCTTTGTATTTATTTATGTATTTGATCAGGTATAAAACGTGTTTCAATTATTTTTTAATAGCCTAAAAGACGGACTAATTATTTTTTGAATTTTCGAATGTAGTCATCATCCCCATTTACAATATAGTCAGTTGTGTGTCAGCAGAGTGTTAATGTCATTTTTTGACAGATTTGGTCTTAATCAGTTTAAACCATTGGTCAACAGAATAACAAATGTATCTAAAAATACCATTGACACTCTGCTGACACACAATTGAGTCTATTTTAAATTAGCAGACTTGGGACGCTGGTTTCTGCAGTCACTCTTATGACTTTGGCGCTTTATCTTCAAAGCCTGACACTTCGTAGTGTCAAAAAAAATCACAAAATCTCGTGATTTTGTCAAACTGTAATTTGTGTTTGTATTGAATAGATCTATGGATTTTTGGAGGTTTAACTAATGGCCTTCGTTTAAAAAAAACTAAAACGTGTAGGTAAGCCAGGCTTTATAAAAAAATCTCCCGTCTATCCCGTCGATTATCAAAACGTCAACTAAGAAAATCGTACTAAAAATTATCATTATCTGACATGATGACATGACAGTGAAAATTATCATCATCTGACATGATGACATGACAGTAAAAAATATCATCATCTGACATGATAGTAAAAAATATCATCATCTGACATGATAGTAAAAAATATCATCATCTGACATGATAGTAAAAAATATCATCATCTGACATGATAGTAAAAAATATCATCACCTGACATGATAGTAAAAATTATCATTATCTGACATGATAGTAAAAAATATCATCACCTGACATGATGATATTTTTTATGGACATTCACTGCTGGAAAAAAGCCTCCCCCAAGGATCTCCACAACGACCGGACTTACGCTGCCCACATCCAACGTTTTCCGGCGACTTAACTAAGTCGTCAGTCCACCTTGTTGGAGGCCTTCCCACAATGCGTCGTCCGGTACGTGGTCGCCACTCGAGAACCTTTCTGCCCCATCGTCCATCGGTTCTACGAGCAATGTGCCTAAAAATCGTCCAGTGTAAATCAACTTAGAATTTTCTCTCGAATACTTGTATCATATCATTTTATTTATCTTCAGTATATATATTATTCGGGTTTGCACAGAGAAGGGAAGTATTTGTTGCGATCTATTGTCGTTTTTATTCAATCGTTACAAGTATCGTATCGCAAAAATAGTAATAATTTATTTACCTGAATAGCACTCACAAGTTAGGGACTATTTTTTACCCGACTGCGCCAGAAAGAGGGTTATGTTTTTCGAGAGTATGTATGTTTGTATGTACAATTATTTGGCACGCCCAAAATTCTAAATGGCTTGATGGATTTTAGCTTGAGAGGTGTCGATAGATTTGTATTTACAGTGAGACACTGGGTACATTCAAGTAAAAAAATACCTAGTATGTTTTTGGTGTTTAGGTTAAAGGCCAAAACACACCGGATGCATATTCGTAGAAGTATGCGTACCTCTGAGTTGTAATGTATGGAACTGTCGCCGCTTGCGTAACGTAGACGTACACGTCGACGTGACGCATAGCCTGGTGTCACATCGGGTTACACCGTAACTACTGGCTACGCCGTGCTTACGTCTACGTAACGCATACGTATCCGGTGTGTTTCAACCTTAAAGGGCACTAAGGTAAGTAAGCTAAAGAACACTCAACTTTTTCTTCAAAAAAATCGCCAAGCAAAATCTTTTTTAAAAATAAAAGGTATTATTTACCGTCATCTCAAAGGTTGACAGCCACTGGACCCGGAAAGTATAAAGATTAATAGTGGCGTGTCATCATAAAATGAGGTTAGAGGTAATATCAACGGAAATTCGTTTCTTTCGGAGTAACTTTTAGAGAATAGTCAAGTTGTGGTGTGGTAAAGTATGTTTTTGTGTCACACACAGTGAGCGTGAGTGTGTGTTTAGTGTGGGATAAATTAAATTTATACTAAGTACGAATATAAAGTTCAAACACACCTCTTTCGCTTCAGAAAAGGAGGTGTGTTTGGATCGAAGCAAGTGGAACGAAGAGGTCTGTGCCTACCCCAATGGGAGAGAGGCGTGACGGATATGTAAGTATGTATAAAGTTCAAATAAAAATACCTTGAAATAAAAATATAATAAGGAATACTATCTTACGAATAAGTACATATTACAAATGTCAATCTTAAAAATAAAATAAATGACATCTAATCGACCCACGGCAAGAAAAAGCTCATACTCGACTGATGACTGAAAAAAAAACACGAATACGAGTAGATACTTAAATCCCACGTAAGTTTTACCTTAAAGCTACTAATATAAATATCAATGTGTGTGCCAATGGATAGATAGGGATTGATGAATTTAATTAATGTATCGATGGATGTGTGATAACATTTGTTGCTCTTTAAATAAAACTACGGAACAGATTGCTATGCAACAATATTGTAGCTTGCATGTTAGAATAACATAGACAAAATTTTCCAAGATATAATCATGAATGCACACCTTCACGAACGACTGGGCAGAGGCATCTCAGGATAGAGAATCATGGAGAAGGGGAAGAGAGGCCTTTGCCCAGCAGTGGGACAACAACGGCTAGATAAGAGAAGATAAGATAAGATAAGAATCATGAATGCGTACAAAATCGCGCAGCCTCTCTACGCAAATGAGGAAGGAATATAAGGAGTGGCACCCTTTTTTTTATATACAAATAAGTTTATGACGCCAAGGTTCCGGCAAGTTTTCTCATAGTTTTCTTGGTAGATGACCTGTCAAACGATAAGTAGTACCATACAAAAAGACGCCATTTTGGGACAGACCAGGCACGCAGATCCAGACGGTATGGCTCCTCCTTATAATATATTCTATACTCAAAGCTCTACACGTAAAATCTCCTAATGTGTTAACCTTGGAACTCTCTAAAGGAAAATCATTCGCATTTACCTCTAAACAAATAATCGGATTAGCTAATAGGTAGCTATGTACCTACAGAAATGTTGACGATATCTCAATTAGTAAAGCTGGGGAGCGATTCTGATCAACCTGATAATTTCTCTTGTTTAAAATTACTGTCAAAACCATTCAAAATTCTTTTTTTTCTAAAGCTACAACAGTTTGGCTACATATCATCATCATTATATCAGCTTGTGGATATCCACTTCTGGACAAAAGCCTCCCCCAAGGATCTTCACAACGACCGGTCCTGCGCTGCCCGCATGCAACGGCTTTCTACGACTTTCACCAGGTCGTCGGTCGACCTTGTTGGAGGCTTTCCCACACTGCGTCATTCGGTGCTTGTTCGCCACTCGAGAACCTTACTGTCCCATCTATACAGAAATCTGAGATACAGAAACGGCAAGAAACCTAACGGCACAACGCCCAACTTTCACGTTATATCTCTATTAACCCGATTAAATTCAATTTGATATCGATAATATGAACGTTAATTATTATTTTTAGTTTGTTCATCTTACATTTTCATTTAACTTATGTCAAGATTACCTACTAAGAGCAATAATGGCGAGCCTCATAAAGTGATTAGAATTGGAGAGAAATTCGAGTATTTGTACATAGATTACAGATAGACAGAGCTAATCATTTGTGAAAGCATGTATTTAGTGTTACAACATCAAATTGGCAGGTTTTGTAATGTATTCTGATATATTTTATTAAACACTTAATTGATTTTAAGTATGAGAGACATATGTCTATATCTGAATTGAATTTTCTAGACCTAATTATTTGAAATGTCAGAATATTTGAATAAAGCAAATAAATACTGAATTAGATATATAGATTAACGTAACATTTAAACAAGATTTATTTTAACACTAGCTGTCCCGGCGAACTTTGTTCCGCCTTAAAGCAATAAAGTTCAAATTGACTACAATTAGTATGGGTAAAGAAAAGTGCTGTTTTTGGCCTTTCCCGGCAATTATTCGAATTTTTCTCATTTATTCCGCAAAAACCATCCTTAGACTTCAGAGAACATTAAAAAAAAAGAATTTATATAATTCCACGCGTTGTTGAGTAATGCGCTTACCAACACATTTTGCGATTCATTTTTATATTATAAGAAGATAAGCGATATTGGATCGGTACCATCCACCGATATCGATTCGGATCAGTTCGGATAGTGTAAAAAAGCTTTACATAAGATTCGAATGTAGTGCGTTACCGCTCTTATTCATATATTTTCTTGAATAGGTATATTCTTTTTTAACCGACTGCGCCAGAAGGAGGGATATGTTTTTTGAGAGTATGTACCTATGCATGTATAACTTTTGGCACGCTCTACAGCCTAAACGGCTTGATTTTAGCTTGAGAGCGGTCGTTTAGATTAGTATTTACAGTGAGAGTGATACTGTGTACATTAAAATAAAATAAAAAGTACTTTTAAACGCAATCGGGTCTTTGAAATAAAAATATTAGGTTATCTAACATTTCATATTCAATCAAATCACAAATATGGTTATACCAATTGGCAATAATAATGATAAGCAAAACCCACTTACGTTTACGCGGTATATCAAATTCTCTTAAGTAGGCACTTGAAGTCAAACTGCCGTAATAATATCCCATACCTATTTAGGAAGTACACGTTAATAGTGATGCTAGAGTTTTTTGATAATTTTATCGATATTTTTTTCTTTTAGTATTGTACCTATTACTTCCATTTTTAATGATGTTTGTTCGATATCAATAAGATTTTAATTACTTTCTTTTCCTTTTGTATCGCTTGCATTTGTAATATTTTTTGTATAAATACAACCTTTAAATAGGTTCTCAATGGGAAACAACACCACGGCAGATGTAAATGAAAGAACAGATGATTTTGACTAATATTATCAGTATAGATAAGTTAATCATAGCTCAGATTATACTGAATAAATACAACTTAAGCCAGGAATACAGGATCTTCAATTTAAAAATAATTCAGTATCTACATGCTTTGACGTGTGGTTTCTTATCTTATTAAACTAACTTAGTAAATTAGTTAAACCTACCAAATTCACTTCATCTGCAACTGCAAATGAGTTAAGTTAAAGTTGTCGTAAACTATCGATAAAATAAAAAAATGTTATCGACACTATCCCATCCCTAGCTCAACCAATATTACACGTTCCAACAGCATATCGGATATATTTCAGTAATCGAAAACCCTTATATTTGCACACCAAACATGACTAAACGTACTACGAGGGTCGGTCCTAGTATTTACATCTACTTTTAGATAGAAAAATAGATAGAAATACTTTATTGCACACAAAGAAATACAAATAAAACGTAAAACTAAAACATTGTGCGCAAAGGCAGCCTTATCACTATAAGTGATCTCTTCCAGACAACCTACTTTTTTTTTTAAGTTATCTAGAATTAACTTTAGAAAATGATTCGTCCTAAATGTTGTCAAACTTAACCTACAGGATTAAATGTTTTTTTCATTTTTTCCTACTAATATTATAAATGTCAATGTTTCTGCCAATGGATGGACTTGAGGATTGAATGGATGTATGTAATGTGTGAAGATGTTTTTTAGTCTTTCACGCAAAAACCACTAAACAGATTTCTATGAAACTTTACATTATTGTAAAAAAAAATACTAACTAAAATAAAAATAAAATACTAACACATACACTACTACTTCTAGTCTAGTCTTCTAGTCTTCTTCTTCTTTCTTTTCTTCTTTTCTTCTTCTTCTTCTACTTTCTTCTTCTTCTCCTACTTTATTATGTACCTATTTTAAGACATTGTGTAAGTTTACGTCAAGATATGACGAGAAATGCGTACAAACTCCGGGCAGCCTTTAATCGATACATAAAATATCAATAATGAAATGAGCATTAGATCCATAAATCATTTACTTTTGTAGCATAAGACTTAAACAAGGTAGGTACGGTCAGCATCATAAGTCGATGAACACAATCAGGTTTTCAAAAGTAAAATACACCATAATTCGACGAAAATCGCTTAGCAAAAATACTCTAGAGTTAAATGAACATCCAGTAAGTTTCAAAATAAGGAAAATAAGTTGGTTTTACGTCTAATATTGGTGTAGGTATTACTTTTGAAAATCTGAATGCGTTCATCGCCTTATGATGCTGACTGTACCTAAGTTAGCACTATGTACTTAGGTACGAGTATTTACCGCAAGACGAAAGTAGGTACCTCGATCAAATCGGGGACTTATTCAAGAAAGGCCAAGTCAAAAGTACCCTAAACCGACGGACATATATGAGGCGACTGATGAGTGTGTATGTAGCGAAAGAGGTGTGTTTAGATCGCAGCAAGTGGAAGGAAGTGGTCTCTCTCTGCCTACCCCAATGGGAGAGAGGCGTGACGGATATGTATGTATGTATTTACCACAAGCAAAATAAAAATCATAATTTGCACCAGTTACAGAATACTGGTTCACACCCCGTTAGCTAAATGTGTTAAACGTTTATTTAACACATGGATTTTGATTCTCTAAACTGGATATAACTGGTTATTTGCGGATATTACTGGATTAATTAGATTAATATATTGTAATGGGGATGATGACTTTAATTAAAATTTCATAAAATAATTAGTCCGTCTTTTAGACTATAAAAAAATATTTGACAACACGTTTTTTACCTGATCAAATACATAAATAAATACAATGATACAGGGTATTGACGTCACTCCTACGTAAAATCGTACTAAGGTGTGACGTCACGAGCAACTTTAACCCAGTGTATCTGTGTCATTTTTAGTGTAAGAGAAAAAAGAAAAAATACGAGTCGACTATTTTAAAATAATCTATATGATGGACTAAAAAAAATTTTTTGGTCATCATGCCCATTATGATCATTTTCACAACGCATATTATGGTTAATCTAGTACCTACAGTTCTGATATAAGTAATTAAATATGCTCATTTGACTATAAATATTTATTTATTTATGAAAAAGTCTCGTTCTAAATCCAATATTTAAACGGTTAAGCTATAATTTACATACATACATATCTATCACGTCTCTTTCCCATCGGGGTATATCATGTTTTTTTCTTCCAAGATATGACGATAAATGCATGTAAAGTCACGGGCAGCCTCTAGTCAATCAATCAATCAAATCAGCCCGTTTCTCCCCACTGCTGGGTATAGGCCTCCCTTTGTGGTGAAACCCTTCCCTCCAAGGTGCTGCTGTGGCGGCTGGTCATGTTATGCTGTCTCAACCTATCTTTACTTTTTAGCTATTTACACCTTGTGGTTTCTTTGAATGCTGCAGGGTCAAAATTAATTTTTAGGGACAATAATTATAATATAGAAAATATGTACCTTTATACCTGTGTAACTGTTTATAAGAATTGTAAAACTTTATTTGAAAAGAGCAACCTCACAGAGTTTCTTGCTAGGTTCTTCTCTGGGGGAAACTGCACCTTGCGAATCTAGCGCTAGCTTTAAAAAAATTACCTATATAATAATGTAACGGTTTCAAGAGCATTTTTTGTGCCTATGAAATAAATATATTTTTTTTTTTTTTGACTTTTTCCGCGCCATTCACTACGGTCCTGTGCCAATCTAACCCATAGCGCCCCTGTGGATCTGACGATGTCATCTGCCCAGGGAGCGGGTGGTCGACCCACTGATCCACGTCCCAGTCTCGGCCACCACGCTGTGACTGCTTTCGTCCATAGACCG
Source organism: Anarsia innoxiella (assembly GCA_947563765.1). Lineage (NCBI taxonomy): Eukaryota > Metazoa > Arthropoda > Insecta > Lepidoptera > Gelechiidae > Anarsia > Anarsia innoxiella. The sequence goes on from OX387413.1 coordinate 6,968,353, forward strand.
TCTTTTCTCCTAGCTATGTGTCCTGCCCGTTGCCATTTTAGTGACAAGATCCGCGAACCGACATCTTCGACCTTAGTTTTCCTTCGAATTTTAATGTTTGGTACGCGGTCCATCAGCAAAATTCCTAGCATGGCACGCTCCATAGCACGTTGTGCGACTTGTATTTTGTTCATATTTTTGCTTTGTGAGCGTCCAATTTTCGGATGCGTAAGTTATTATTAGCCTCTAGTACATTCATAAATATCTGTCACGCCTCTTCCCCCATCGGAGTAGGTAGAGACTTCCCTCCACTTGCTACGATCCAAACACACCTCCTTCGCTTCATCAACATTCAACAGTCGCCTGATACACGTGGGTTTAGGGTACTCTTGACTTGGCCTTTTGTAATCATTATCATGATTTAACTTATTGGGCATGATGACTAAAAAAAAATTTTTTGTCCATAACATAGATTATTTTAAAATATTCGACAAGTATTTTTTCTTTTTTCTCTTAAACTAAAAATGACAAAGATACACTGGGTTAAAGTTGCTCGTGACGTCACGCCTCAGTACGATTTTAACCGAGGAGTGACGTCAATACCCCCCACTCCGTAACTTTGATGCTCTGTATCTTTGTATTTATTAATGTATTTGATGAGGTAAAAAATGTGTTTCAAATATTTTTTAATAGCCTTAACCTCCTGAGACCCAGAGATTTTTTTTGCTTCGATTTTGATAAAATTTGTCATAATAACTTAAAATACCATTCCATAAACAAAACTGGTGAAAAAAGAAAATTTCAATGGAAAATATAGATTTTCGCAATGTCATATATTTACGACAAGAGTTCTCAATGATAACTATTAATTTAGAATTAATATGTAAAAAATACTTGCATTTATTTGTTTCTGAGGCTAATTATATTTGATTTAATGTTTTAAAATAGAAAGAACATTTATATTGTGGAAAATTATATTTTTATTCATAATTTTAGTACTTAAACTCACAAAATGTTATTTTTTCTCCAAACTAAAGATGGACTCTATTTCTTAAATTTTAATTATTTTTAGGTACTTTATTAATCGCAGACAGGCGATAAACTTCAGTTTATAGATTTAGTTAATAAATCTTGAGTTTCACTCATATAAATCAATTAAATCAATTGTTTAGTCTTCATCTTTTTTGTGAAAATGTAAAAAACACTTGTGTTATTTTGTACTGCACAAATGTACTTCTTCTATCTCGTGCTCGCGTTATAATTCTTCTTTATCGTGCTTGCGTAAAACTGAAAAAATAATTCTTCAGAAACATTGTTTACTACTAAAATATAATATGTCATATAGGTATTACCCGGGGATTTACTATTTCACAGTAGTTATTGAGAACGCATGTCATACCTGTATTACATAAATATATAGCAGGTTATTTTTCCATAATCACGCAAATATTGACAAATAAAAATGTTTAATCTTAATTATTGCATATTAATACACAAAAAAAACACCAATGCAAGTTACGATATTCGTTAATTAACAAAAATTCAAAAAAAAACTTACCGCGTTCATTCGACCGCGATGACATCCTTCACTTACAATTAGAAAAAATATATATATTATGACAGTAATTCAACCAATGGCAAGTCTTGTAAAGGCGGAAGACCCTTAATATTCGTTAAACAGTAAAATTTTTAAAGAAATTGTCTAGATGGCGGTACTACGAAATGTTTTTTTAATGTCATATATATATTACGGAAAGTCTCAGGAGGTTAAAGACGGACTAATTATTTTTTGAATTTTTGAATGTAGTCATCATCTCCATTATTTGATTCTAATTTTTGTAAAGTCACAGTATTTCATACAACAATCCAGCCAGCATTGTTTTTCAACTGAATACTGAATAAAGATCTTTTTAACCTCCTGAGACTTTCCGTAATATATATATGACATTAAAAAAACATTTCGTAGTACCGCCATCTTGACAATTTCTTTAAAAATTTTACTGTTTAACGAATATTAAGGGTCTTCCGCCATTACAAGACTTGCCATTGGTTGAATTAATGTCATAATATATATATTTTTTCTAATTGGAAGTGAAGGATGTAGTTGCGGTCGAATGAACGCGGTAAGTTTTTTTTGAATTTTTGTTAATTAACGAATATCGTAACTTACATTGGTGTTTTTTTTTGTGTATTAATATGCAATAATTAAGATTAAACATTTTTATTTGTCAATATTTGCGTGATTATGGAAAAATAACCTGCTATATATTTATGTAATACAGGTATGACATGCGTTCTCAATAACTACTGTGAAATAGTAAATCCCCGGGTAATACCTATATGACATATTATATTTTAGTAGTAAACAATGTTTCTGAAGAATTATTTTTTCAGTTTTACGCAAGCACGATAAAGAAGAATTATAACGCGAGCACGAGATAGAAGAAGTACATTTGTGCAGTACAAAATAACTCAAGTGTTTTTTACATTTTCACCAAAAAGATGAAGACTAAACAATTGATTTAACTGATTTATATAAGTGAAACTCAAGATTTATTAACTAAATCTATAAACTGAAGTTTATCGCCTGTCTGCGATTAATAAAGTACCTAAAAATAATTAAAATTTAAGAAAAAGAGTCCATCTTTAGTTTTGAGAAAAAATAACATTTTGTGAGTTTAAGTACTAAAATTATGAATAAAAATATAATTTTCCACAATATAAATGTTCTTTCTATTTTAAAACAATAAATCAAATATAATTAGCCTCAGAAACAAATAAATGCAAGTATTTTTTACATATTAATTCTACATTAATAGTTATCATTGAGAACTCTTGTCGTAAATATATGACATTGCGAAAATCTATATTTTCCATTGAAATTTTCTTTTTTCACCAGTTTTGTTTATGGAATGGTATTTTAAGTTATTATGACAAATTTTATCAAAATCGAAGCAAAAAAAATCTCTGGGTCTCAGGAGGTTAAATAAGTGACAGCAAAGAGATGGAATATCAAAGAGTCACAAACTTTTTATAGTTTCAATACAGTTTCGCATTTGTTTTCTAAAAGCCACATAAGCGGTTCAACTGCTTCCGTGGTTAATTTAAATCGTGTAAAAACGCCAATCTGATTTAGCTTAATAACCGTTCTTTTAATATCAAACGTGAAATACCAGGCCAAGCCAAGTCAAGAGTACCCTAAACCGACGTGCATATATGAGGCGACTGATGAGTTTGGATGAAGTGAAAGATATGTGTTTTTATCTTAGCAAGTGAAAAGAAGTGGTCTCTGCCTACCCCAAACAAAGAGAAACATGATACTTATCTCAAAATAATGTAGCCTATGTGTTATTCTTATATATGTAATCGCTAAAATTATTGAGTAGTTTTTGCGTGAAAGACTAAGACCCAGAATTATTTCTAAAGGAGTCTATAGCAGAAACTTCGATGCAACTCAAAAGTAACTAGCAGTTTCAGTTCCGTTTCATCGTGTGTTCTGGGCCTAACAAACATTCATCAATCCATCCATCCATTGGCACAATTATTGACATTGTTAGTGGGATGTAAAACCGCGAGAGCGGTTTAGCCGCAAATGCGTAAATGCCCTTAAAAATGTCAGTAAAAGATTTATTTCCAACCTCTGTACAAGTTTTCTGATTAATTCCTGTAGTTTCTTAACTGGATAACAAGAAAGTTCGTTAATGTTTGGTCTTTAGGTAATTTCTATATTTAGTTATTTGCTTTTCATTTAGTAAGTATAATGAAGAGGAAAAATTACATAATGAGTAGCCTGATTTTTATTTCTTTTTTTTAACGGTTTTACAAACGTTCATAAATAAGGGCCTATCCGCACAGTGATTTTTTTTTCTCAATATTGAATCACAAGCAAGTAGCCGCGTCAGAACAAAAAATCGCGCGGACAAAAAAATTGTGAATTGATGCTTATTATTATTAGGCACATATAGGTCTGTCTACACATATTCGGGCCGTGCCCGGGACGTGCCCGGGACGTGTCCGGGCCGTGGCCCGTCAGGAGGGTAAACAATTCGTCGTCGACATGACAACGATATGAGTAGACAGACCATAAGGCGTATTGCGGCGTAATTCCAACCGCGAATTATGATTCGCGCAAATAAAAAACCACGCCATGAAAAATCGCTGTGCGGACTGTCCCTAACTGTCACTAATCTTTCACATCACGGTAGACAGAGACTGGGTGATCGGAAGAAGTGGAGAGATTTTGAAGAGGCATATGCCTTGCAGTGGGCAAATAAATGCTGCTGAAGAAGAAGAAGAAGAAGAGAGAGACTTCCCTCCACTTGCTACAATCCAAACACACCTCTTTCACTGCATCCACGTTCATCAGTCGTCTCATACATGCACGTCGGTTCAGGATACTTTTTATCCCACCAAAAACATAAATGTGAAAAAGGGTGGCCAATTCAATATGAAAATTATGTTGAGAGCTTTGCCGTAAAAAGTATGGAGATCTAAATGAGTGCCAATTCATAGGTATGCAAAATAGAAATATGTATTTTTATAGGAAAAAATTAATGCCTATTATGAACAAGTATTAATAAACTCTATTTCTTTGCTTTGTTGGATAACTTAAAACTTAATTGCTGTTATTAAAAAAAAATAAGATCTTAAAGGAGGTTAGTTTTATTTGGCCAGTTTTCATTAAATCAGTCATTTTATTTATAAACTTATTCAATATTTTAATTCTGATGAAAACTGGCCAAATAAAATTAACCTCCTTTAAGATCTTATATTTTTTTTAATAACAGCAATTGTTTTAAGTTATCCAACAAAGCAAAGAAATAGAGTTTATTAATACTTGTTCATAATAGGCATTAATTTTTTCCTATAAAAATACATATTTCTATTTTGCATACCTATGAATTGGCACTCATTTAGATCTCCATACTTTTTACGGCAAAGCTCTCAACATAATTTTCATATTGAATTGGCCACCCTTTTTCACATTTATGTTTTTGGTGGGATATCATTACTTTTTGTACAGAGAACTGGGCAAGTAGTAAGATTAAGTTCTTTTTTTTGCTTTTCCGCTGCGTCGTAGAGTGCGTGCGTTTCATAAATATTCTTAAAAACGCACTATACAAGTACAACGTAAGTTTGCTGCTAATGACGTCAGTGTAGCGTTTTCTCACTGGAACTAGGACTGAGTGAGTGAGACAACAGCGGCAAACTTATAGTGAACGGGTTGTATAAATACCTAATGTAAGCAAATGTTTTTTTCCTTTGCTTACTCGTAATTACCGAGCTGGATTCCAAAGGGGTTTGAATACAATGTCCTACCTAAACATGTGTATGGTAACTTTTTCCACAAAAATGGCGGCAGTCTAAGGAACCTGCATTAATCGATAGTTCAAGTCAATACAAATCGAAAATATAAGTAGATGAAAAAAAATTGATAAAGCGTCACGTTTCCGAGATATAGTGTGCTTTTCCACCAGAGATGTGCTATGCTACGTTGCTACGAATGCGTTTGAAATCCACCAATCATATTCATTGTTTTGTGGAAATGGATTCAGCTAAGCTATGTTTTTCACATAGAAGGATGCGTGCTATGGATGTGTGCTATGGATGCGTGCTATAGATGCGTGCTATAGATGTGTGCTATAGATGTGTGCTATGGATTCGTGCTATAGATGCGGGCTATGGATGCGTGCTATCGAGCAAAGCTATGTTTTTTTATATTATCGAGATACGTAGCATAGCTCGAGATGCGCATCTTCCTCGCACAGCCACATCCCGCCCTCCAGTACCCCATTTAGCACGTATGCAGAGCAGCGCAGTAACAAAATAAACGGTAAGACGTATTTGAGGGGGCCATGCTTTTGGGAGTTGGTTGACATAGGTTGCTTCAAAAACTCTTATTTTTCAACCACTATAAATTCCCACCATATTTATACCTAAAATAATAAAAATTATAAGTAGTCTGAGCATCTTGGTGGGAGGGAGGGGCGTTGCTAAAATAAGCCAGGATACTTTATTTAACTGCTAGTATCAATTTCCAATACAATAGGTGCCATTTAATAACACCAAAGCACAGTTTTTCATGTTCCAATAGTTACTGGCGCCACTAGTCTATCTTTGACAGCCTATAATCTCGGAAACGTGACGCTTTATCATTTTCTATTTTCATCTATTTTTTCTATTTGTTTTGACCTGAACTATAGATTAGTAAAGGTTGCATTGACTGCCGCCACTTTCGGAAAATTAAAACAAAAAGTTGTAGAGCACTCTCCACACTAAAATCTTCAAACCCCTTTCATCCTTCTAGGTCATTTCGAAGTAGGTTAAGATAGCTACTTTAAATAGTCAGTCAATCAATTCTTACTAGTTCTAAATTTCAACTCCATGGGCATTTTGGGCATAGTGTTAGGTGGCCTAATGGTAAGCATCATGGTAAAATGTTTCTTTCGATATTTTTATATAAATAATAATAATTAAATATAAATTGTGTCTCGATAACTGTTAATTTAATGAGTTTTAATTTTTTATTACTTTTCTGATACATTTACCACTTTAAATCACTACCACGTAACGCCATCTATAAAATTTAAATCCGTAGGTACATACCAGTCTACGTTTCTGCGATAATATGTGGCGATATGTTACATTACATACATACAATGAACATACATACACTTAACGTTTATAATTTAGATTCGAGTATCAAATAAGCAGATCTAAATTTCGTAATACTATCAACGGTTATGGTTGACGCAATAGTTACGCGCCAAGTAAGAAGATACCTGAGGTCTTCGGGTCGGTGTGGTTCGATCCTACGTGGATACATTTTACTTCTTATTTTTATTTTATTTTTGTTCATTATAATCTATCTTCAAATAAATCTAATGAAAGACGCAGCATAAAACGCAATCTAATAGGCGAGTTTTTTCTAGACAACCGCGCATAACAAAGACGCTGGCGCGAGTGAGCGCCGCTAAGAGCATACTTTGGTTCGTTCGCAATTTTATATCGCTTGTTTTTTGTTTGATTGGCTGGAGTGACAGATTAGATACTTTGAATAAGCAGATCTAAATTTCGTAGTACTATCAACAGTTATGGTTGGCGCAATAGTTATGCGGTAAGTAAAGAGGTCTTCGGGTCGGAGGTTCGATCCTACGTGAATACATTTTACTTCTTATTTTTATTTTTTTTTATTTTTTTTTTTGTTCATTATAATCTATCTTTATGTATCAAGTCATGTCCTTGTTATTAAATTAAATCTAAAAGAATTGTATAATTTTTTATACCACTTTTAGTCTGTAATGCAAGTTTTTTGTATGGGGATAACAAAAAAAAATTGACTTTTTTAAAGTTTTGGATTTTTTCCTACGGTCAAATGTAATTATAGAGCTGAATTCCAAATCTCAACCTTCTAGGTCATCTGGAAGTAGGTTAGGTTTTGCTACTTTAATCAGTCAGTCAATAACATATTTTGCGATTTTTTGACCTTCATATCTTCATAACCGTTTGAGCTATCTTCATGAAGTTTGGGCTTCTTCGTGTCATTATGGATAAGATTGAACATGCGTAGTTTTATGTCTTTACGTTAAAGAACTTTTGAGTTATGGGAGGGTGAAAAGTAGTACCAAGTGGTTCGTGTAATTAAAGATACACTGTGGCGCTTTGTCTTTGAATTGGCCTGACACGCTGCCGGCGTGTCTCGATTATCATCAGCCCTTTAAATGTCCCTACTATCTACTGGGGCATAGGCGCGTGCCCGCTGGCCCAATCAAGTTAGCGGATTTCACATAGGTACTGTAAGTAATCCTTCGAATTTCCTCTCTAGTGTATGTAGGTTTCGTCACGATGTTTTCCTTCACCGTTAGCGAATGGTTATCGAATATTCACTCCGTACATAAGAAATAAATCTCAGAGGTACAGGCCAAGGATCGAAACCGCGTCTCCAAGATTGGAGGCGGCCGTTCTACCAAGTAGGTTACCGCCCACTTAATTGACTTTGTATGTTATATTATATCGAGACACGCCGGCAGCGTGTCAGGCCAATTCAAAGACAAAGCGCCACAGTGTATCTTTACACGAACCACTTCGTACGACTTTTCACCCCTCCATAACTCAAAAGTCCTTTAACGTAAAGACATAAAACTACGCATGTTTAATCATATCCATAACGTCACGAAGAAGCCAAAATTTCATGAAGCTAGCTCAAACGGTTATGAAGATATGGAGTTCCAAAAATCGCAAAATATGTTATTGACTGACTGATTAAAGTAGCAAAACCTAACCTACTTCCAGATGACCTAGAAGGTTGAGATTTGGAATTCAGCTTTATAATTACATTTGACCGTGGGAAAAAATCCAAAAATTTAAAAAAGTCAATTTTTTTTTTATCCCCATACAAAAATTTTGCAATACGCACTAAAAATGATATAAAAAATTATACAATTCTTTTAGATTTAATTTAATAACAAGGGTATGACTTGATACATAAAGATAGGTTATAATTAACAAAAAAAAATAAAAATAAGAAATAAAATGTATCCTCCTCTTAGGATCGAACCTCCGACCCAAAGACCTCTTACTTACCGCATAACTATTGCGCCAACCATAACTGTTGATAGTACTACGAAATTTAGATCTGCTTATTCAAAGTAGCTAATCTGTCACTCCAGCTAATCAAACAAAAAACAAGCGATATACGATCTTTCATTAGATTTATTTGAAGATAGCAGAAAGTCTTGGCGTATGAGGAAAAAGGCCTTTGCCCAGCAGTGGGACACGAGTGGCTAAATAAGATAAGAGATAAGATAAGATTATAATGAACAAAAAAAAAAAAGAAATAAAATGTATCCACGTAGGATCTAACCACCGACCCGAAGACCTCTATCTTCTTACTTGGCGCTTAACTATTGCGCCAACCATAACTGTTGATAGTATTACGAAATTTAGATTTGCTTATTTGATACTCTGATCTAAATTATAAACGTTAAGTATATTTATGTTCATTGTATGTATGTAATGTAACATATCGCCACATATTATCGCAGAAACGTAGACTGGTTCGGATTTAAATTTTATAGATGGCGTTACGTGGTAGTGATTTATAGTGGTAAATGTATCAGAAAAGTAATAAAAAATTAAAACTTATTAAATTAACAGTTATCGAGACACAATTTATATTTAACAAAAAAGAAAAAAGTTGAGAAATTTAATTCGTTCAAATGGGGTCGAACCACCGACCTAAAAATATCGAACGAAACATTTTATCATGACGCTTACCATTAGGCCAGCTAATACCATGCCCATGAAGTTGAGAACTAGTTAGTATTGATTGACTGACTATTTAAAGTAGCTAATCTTAACCTACTTCGAAATGACCTAGAAGGATGAAAGGGGTTTGAAGATTTTAGAGTGGAGAGTGCTCTACAACTTTTTTTTTTTTAAATTCCGAAATTGGCGGCAGTCAGTGAAACCTTCACTAATCTGTAGTTCAGGTCAAAACAAATAGAAAAAATAGATGACAAAAAAAAAAGATAAATCGTCACGTTTCCGAGATATAGGCTGTCAAAAATAGACTAGTGGCGCCAGTAACAATTGGAACATGAAAAACTGTGTTTTAGTGTTATTAAATGGCACATATTGTATTTGAAATTGATACTAGAAGTTAAATAAAGTATCCTGGCTTATTTTAGCAACGCCCCTCCCTCCCCCCAAGATGCTCAGATTATAATTTTTATTATTTTAGGTATAAATATGGTGGGAATTTATAGTTGTTGAAAAATAAGAGTTTTTGAAACAACCTATGTCAACCAACTCCCAAAAGCATGGCCCCCTCAAGTACTCCCTACCGTTTATTTTGTTACTGCGCTGCTCTGCATACGTGCTAAATGGGGTACTGGAGGGCGGGATGTGGCTGTGCGAGGAAGATGCGCTTCGAAGATGCGCATCTCGAACTATGCTACGTATCTCGATAATATAAAAAAACATAGCTTTGCTCGATAGCACGCATCCATATCCCGCATCTATAGCACACATCCATAGCACGCATCCTTTTATGTGAAAAACATAGCTTAGCTGAATCCATTTCCACAATACAATGAATATGATTGGTGGATTTCAAACGCATCCGTAGCAACGTAGCATAGCACATCTCTGGTGGAAAAGCACACTATATCTCGGAAACGTCACGCTTTATCAATTATTTTTCATCTACTTATATTTTCGATTTGTATTGACTTGAATTATCGATTAATGCAGGTGTTTCTTAGACTGCCGCCATTTTTGTGGAAAAAAGTACCATACACATGTTTAGGTAGGACATTATATTCAAACCCCTTTTGGAATCCAGCTCGGTAATTACGAGTAAGCAAAGGAAAAATACATTTGCTTACTTTAGGTATTTATACAACCCGTTCACTATAAGTTTGCCGCTGTTGTCTCACTCACTCAGTCCTAGTTCCAGTGAGAAAACGCTACACTGACGTCATTAGCAGCAAACTTACGTTGTACTTGTACAGTGCGTTTTTAAGAATATCTATGAAACGCATGCACTATACGACGCAGCGGAAAAGCAAAAAACAGAACTAAATCTTACTACTTGCCTAGTTCTCTGTACAAAAAGTAATGATATCCCACCAAAAACATAAATGTGAAAAAGGGTGGCCAATTCAATATAAAAATTATGTTGAAAGCTTTGCCGTAAAAAGTAAGGAGATCTAAATGAGTGCCAATTCATAGGTATGCAAAATCGAAAAATGTATTTTTATAGAAAAAAAATATGCCTATTATGCACAAGTATTAATAAACTCTATTTCTTTTGCTTTGTAGGATAACTTAAAACAATTGCTGTTATTAAAAATATATAAGATCTTATAGGAGGTTAGTTTATATTTGGCCAGTTTTCATCAGAATTAAAGCTGTGAATAATAAATAAAATTACTGATTTAATGAAAACTAGCCAAATATAAACTAACCTCCTATAAGACCTTATATATTTTTAATAACAGCAATTGTTTTAAGTTATCCAACAAAGCAAAGAAATAGAGTTTATTAATACTTGTGCATAATAGGCATATTTTTTTTCTATAAAAATACATTTTTCGATTTTGCATACCTATGAATTGGCACTCATTTAGATCTCCTTACTTTTTACGGCAAAGCTTTCAACATAATTTTTATATTGAATTGGCCACCCTTTTTCACATTTATGTTTTTGGTGGGATCTAAAACCTACTTAAATAAACCCATCGAATCATCGATTTAGTAACTCGATTATCTGCCTGACTAATAAGCGAATGTATTATTTATAACACGTACCGATAAATAATTCAATCGATTCCCCGATACGTAACTAGCTTGTAGTGTTGTATAATAATCGATTAATAAATAATCGATATACGGTTTCAAATATTCCAACTTTCGATGTTTATAATACCTTTTTTGTTACATTTTAATTTGATGTTTGTTAGATTATAAATCGATTATATTGCTGTATTGGTAAATAGCCGCAATGTTTTGTGAACATTGTTTTTTTTTATTTATATGACTAAAAAAGGTTTTCTTTTTTCATTAATATTAAAAAATAGCAAAAATCTATTAGCGATTTAATTTGTATTACAAATATAATTGGTATTATTCATATTCTTAAAAATTGGTTTTGAGAATACATAGTCAAATCTCTAATTTACTTACATACGTAAGTAGATTATCGTATCGAATAATCACGATTAATCGATAAAACAATCTATGTGTATTCGATTACCCACCAACACTACGTTATCTATTTTCGTATACGAATAATTACGATGAATCGATATACTTACATCGATAAAATAATCAATGTGTATTTGATTACCCGCCAACACTACGCTAGCTATTTTCGTATACGTCTGTGGTCAGGCGAATGTGGAAGCTTTGGTGAGAACAATTTCGAATATTCTAGTAGTTTGATTGATTTCCAACTATATTCGCCATTCTGCTTGATTGGGGTACTATTCTATGAATAGTGTTCAATATATCTCAGTAAATATGTAGGTCAGTGAGGGAAAATCATTTAAGTAGGGTCTGTAAGCTTAGAGGCGCGTATTCATTGTTTTTATAGCCCTTTATTCATATAATAAAAAAATTAACATTATTTTTAAAACTTAATCTACGGTAGCGGTTTCTTTATCTGTGTGCCTCTTGGCAAAGGCTTCCCCCAAACTCTTCCACTCTGCCCTTTGGCATGCCACCCTTGGCCATGTCCTGCCAGCTGTTTGGACTATCTCGTCCTCCCATCTTCTGTAGGGTCTACCTTTTTTCCTCTTCAACCCTCTGGGGTACCAGGTTGTGATGGTTTTAGTCCATTTATATGGCCCTCTCAAAACATCAGCGTATCATTAGCGAGCTGCAACTGTAACCGTTTTGCATGCACTGTAACAAAAAATCATAGCGTGTACGTGGTTTGTGAGCCTGCGACGAACGTAAAACGAGCGGCTCACAGCGAGCCGACATTGAGCCGACGATTGTCGGTTTTTACCGCGTATCAAAGTGTTACAGTAGGACTTAGAACACACGGTGAAACGCAACTGAAACTGCTAGTTACTTTTGAGTTGCATCGAAGTTTCTGCTATAGACTTCCTTAGAAAACCACACACGACGCAACTGTGTTGTTTTCTAAGGAAGTCTATAGCAGAAACTCAGATGCAACTCAAAAGTTTCAGTTGCTTTGCAGTTGCGTTTTACCGTGTGTTTTGGCGCTAACACGCGTAGTGCGTACACACTAGAACCTCGTTACTGTAGCTGTTCTTCCCCTGGCACGAGCCTACTCTCATGCGAGAGTGATTAAGCTGTAATCCACCACGCTGCCCCACGCTGGTGGAATTCACAAACACCTTCAAATTTCTTCTCTAGTGTATGCAGGTTTCCTCGCGATGTTTTCTTTCACCGTAAAAATATCCAGGCAGCAGAAATCAAGCTATCAATTTGATAAGATCAAGTCTCGACTTTTACAACTACAAACGCAGTCCCCAGCGGGTTCGCGTTGTTTCTTTTATCTGAGACGCAGGTAAGCGACGCCCATCCCTTGGGACCTAACCTGCTACCAATCATTCTATTGAGGAATGTTTTAAGATAGGGGAGGAAGCGGGAGAAAATTGAGTGAGTATTTTTTGCTTTACCTAATTTAATTTTTTTCAGGTTTTTTATGTCGTGTTTATGCGTAGGAGGCTTATCTCAGGTGCAATTTTTAATCAAGGTTGGTCGCAATCAGTGTAAGCCATTGTTTAGCAGAATACCAAATGTGTCCAAAAATGCCATTGACTCTCTTCTCTCTTTATCAGCCTATATATGTCCCCACCGAGGGACACGAGCCTACTCTCATACAGAGAGTGATTAGGCCGTAATACACCACGCTGGCCAAGTGCAGGTTGGCGGATTTCACATACACCTTCGAATTTCTTCTTTAATGTATGCAGGTTTCCTCACGATATTTTCCTTCACCGTTAGCAAGTGGTAATCGAATAAATTGAACCGTACATGAGAAATAAACTCAGAGGTCCGTGCCCGCGCCAGGATTCGAACTCGCGTCCTTGGAGTGCGAGGCAAGCGTTCTACCAACTGGGCTACCACCGCTTAATTGACTCTCTGCCAACACACAAATGAAAATACTGTAAATTAGCAGACTTGGGCCCCTCATCTTTTCCAAGACCCAAGAGAGCGTTTCATACTCGCTTACGTCCGTAACTTGCAACCGCCAAAACCTACAGATGTTTCAAGTCAAGGTAAAATTATTTAAGGTCCCTTTACTGGGCCGGATTTTTTGGACCCGGAAGCGGTTTACGTGATAAGTTAGACGTCAAAGCTTTAGGATTACCTCGTTTACTTCCTTTTACTCCTTTTGGCCTTTCAGTAGTTTGTTTTTAGTCCCTAAAGGCTGAGAAAAGGGGCTAAGTTTGAGTTCAGATTGTAAATAGACGAGAACGTTCTAGAAATATTGATTCGCTTTTGTTTTATGGTGCTCCCGCACAGCATGTTATAAAATGTTTGTAAACATTTTCTAACAAATTTTTAGTATACAATATGTTTGTTATAAAATGTTTATAAACATTTTTGTATGCAAAAATTTTGTAACAAAATGAAAAAAAAAATCAATTCAATTCAATTTTCTTTTTTTTTTTCACGACGACGACGTATTGTTTACGATGACGTATTGTTTTCCCTCCTGACGGGCCACGACCCGGACACGTCCCGGGCACGGCCCGTATCTGTGTAGATAGACCTTAAATAAAATGTAGATACTCTGAAGTAGTTAAGGATGATAATATGATAATTATGTTATCTATAAGTTGGGTATCTTAGTCTGTCATCATCATCATCATCATGTCAGCTTATGGATGTCCAGTGCTGGACAAAAACCTCCCCCAAGGATCTCCACTACGACCGGTCCTGCGCTGCCCACATCCAACGGCTTCCCGTGATTTTCACCAGATCGGTCCATCTTGTTGGAGGACTTCCTACACTGCGTCGTCCACGTCCACATCGTCGCTACTTTCTGCCCCATCGTCCAACGGTGTTAGTCAGTATTTTGTCACAATAGTACCTATCTAAGAATAAACGATTTTTCTTTGTTTCCATTACATAAGTATCTACTACTTAGGTACCTACTTATAGTGTTTATGTAGCACATCACTATCCGTCTTCCATAACTCCTAAGCTTACAAAGTTAGGTTAGAGTTTCATAGTTTCATTCTATAATAGGTTTAGGGTTCTCGCGGGATCTATACGTACGAATATGTAATTTCGTTCTGGGAAACGATTATGTTATGTTATGTACGTGAATTAAGGTATAACGACTAGGTATATTAGTTCAGGCATTCAAGCTGTTAATTGTTTAGGTGGTTATGTAAGGTAGAAGCTGTCCCACGTATGCAAAACGTGTGCTATGTTGTTGTCAGCCCATATATGTCCCCACCGAGGGGCACGAGCCTACTCTCATACAGAGAGTGATTAGGCCGTAATCCACCACGCTGGCCAAGTGCGGGTGGGCGGATTTCACATAAACCTTCGAATTTCTTCTTTAATGTATGCAGGTTTCCTCACGATATTTTCCTTCACCGTTAGCAAGTGGTAATCGAATAAATTGATCCGTACATGAGAAATAAACTCAGAGGTACGTGCCCGCGCCAGGATTCGAACCCGCGCCCTTGGAGTTCGAGGCAAGCGTTCTACCAACTGGGCGGGCTACCACCGCTACACGTGGTTACGTGTGCTATTCATTATGACATTTGTTCTGTGGAAATATGTAAGCATAATGGTTTAATTTAAACACTAATCACTAGAGGCTGCCCATGTCGTACGCATTTATCGTTTTATCTTGAAAAATCTTAGAATAGGTAGGTAATATAGCCAATGTGTTATTCTGATTTGTAAGCTACATTATTGTAAAGTTTCATTAAAATCTGTTAAGTAGTTATTGCGTGAAAGAGTAACAAAATGTCCTCATATCCACCTATCCATTCATCCATCCTTAGGCACAAACATTGATATTGATAGATATTATTTGTAGGTAAGCAGGTGGGATTTAAAAAAAAAAACTGTACGTAGGTAGGTTACCCAATAAAAACCCCGTGTAAATTAGTTTTCAAGTCAGTAGGAACTTGTAGGTAGGTAATTATAAATTCGCATATATTACTTAGATAAGTAATTAGAAGTCAGTCTTGCTGACTTGTGCACTTACCATGTCTTAATCAGCCTATAGGCCGCCTTTGCGCACAATGTTTTAGTTTTAAGTTGTATTTGTATTTTTTTGTGTGCAATAAAGAATTTCTATCTATCTATCTATCTAAGCTTATGCTGTATACATCATTAATTTCAAACATAACTTACAAAAAATCCTATTAACACAACACTTTCTTCTACCCATCCGCCCATCCGCCTATCCGCCCATCCACTCCATTTACGTCGAAACTTACAACTTACCGGCACAACTTATCGAAAAACTAACGCGCGAGTTTCTTAACTAGTGTGAACATTCATTAGGTAATTGTATAGACAAGATCGATTAGGATCTAGGTAATGGATTAGTTTTAGACAAATAGGTTAAGTAATGGGGATGATAACTACGTACATTCAAAAATTCAAAAAATAAGTAGTCCGTCTTTTAGGCTATTAAAAAATATTTTTAAACACATTTTTTACCTGATCAAATACATAAATAAATACAAAGATACAGAGCATCAAAGTTACGGAGTGGGGGGTATTGACGTCACTCCTACGTAAAAATCTTAGTAAGGCGTGACGTCATGAGCAACTTTAACCCAGTGTGTCTGTGTCATTTTTAGTTTAAGAGAAAAAAGAAAAAATACGTGTCGAATATTTTAAAAAAATCTATGTGATGGACTAAAAAAAAATTTTTAGTCATCATGCCCATTAGGTAATACTACCTTGCTGGCGGTGTGGTTAGTTAGTTCACATACTACTTCCGACTAATTTATTAACCCCCGACGTCAAAAGAGGGGTGTTATAAGTTTGACCCCTCTGTCTGTGTGTCTGTCTGTGTGTATGTCTGTCTGTGGCACTGTAGCGCCTAAACGCGTGGACGGATTTGGATGCGGTTTTTTTTTATTTAAAGCTGGTAATCCTGGGAGTGTTCTTAGATATATTATATGCAAATCGGTTCATTTTCAAGCCATTTCAAGGTCATCAGCTCTTTTGTCGGCTGTGGTAGGATTGTAAAATCAATATAACAGCAGATATGTCGTGTTTGAATTCGTTTTGATCAGCGTTTAATTCTTAGTATAATGCAATGGTGCCAGCAGATGAGGAGCTGATGATGGAGTCCAGCTCTCCACCCATTCTTGAAAAATGTAACAGCAGATATGTTGTGTTTGGATTCGTTTTGATCAGCGTTTAATTCTTAATATAATGCAATGGTGCCAGCAGATGAGGAGCTAATGATGGAGTCCAGCTCCTGCTCTCCACCCATTCTTGAAAAATGTAACAGCAGATATGTCGTGTTTGGATTCGTTTTGAACAGTGTTTAATTCTTAAAATAATGCAATATTGACAACAGGAGGAGCTTATTATAATAATATAATAAAGGTTTAAAAACTTCAAAATAAAAATTAAATTATAAATTTCAAAAACCCTCGACTATAAAAAGTAACAAATAAATTAAGTAGTATTTTGTCTACTGAACATATCGCTTAATATTTCATACAAATTGACAACTTTCATACAAACTTCATTTTGTCGGGGGACCGCTAAGTAGCTATACCTAGCTTGGTCTAGGTAGGTACGCCTATCATAAATAATCATAATGTGATATCAAAATTTAAAAATTACCTGTGAAACGTTTAAATTGAATCGATAAGTATAATTTAATATATTCGTAAGTAATAAGTAAAATAGAATGCGGTCCCCCGACGAAATGAAGTTTGTATGAAAGTTGTCAATTTGTATGAAATATTAAGCGATATGTTCAGTAGACAAAATACTACTTAATTTATTTGTTACTTTTTATAGTTGGGGGTTTTTGAAATTTTTAATTTAATAAATGTTAACTTTTGTGCCGATGGATGAATGGATATTTGTTACTGTTTCACGAAAAAACTAGTGAACAAATTTTGATGAAACTTGGCAATATTGTAGCTTATAAGTACATATAACAGAGTAACACATAGGCTATATTATCGATAACATATTTTTCACGAAAAAACTACTGAACAGATTTTGATGAAACTTGGCAATATTAGCCTACTAGTAGCTTATACATCAGAATAACATAATATAAGTAGGTACCTAAGCTAGGTATATAATTTTAAGTTTTGTTTTTTTTTTAATTTTTAAGTTTTTTTTTTTTTTTCAAGTTATGACGTTAAATGCCTAGGTACGAAGTCGCGGACGCAGCCTCTAGTTAGGTAAAATAGGTACCTACCTACCTACCTACTTAGCCAACGGTCTACAAGGAAGCTGTTGGATGTGGGCGCGCAAGACCAGTCGTTGTGGAGATCCTTGGGGACGGCTTTTGTCCAGCAGTGGACGTCCGTTAGCTGACACAACAATAACTTACCTACCTTGGCGGCTGTGTGAATTGAGCTTTAGTTCACAGCTGCTGTGTTAGTTTTGACTAGATTTTCTGCTTAAATTTCTAGACTGTTATCATGCATGACAAATCATATCAAAATCTGTGTAGTAATAGTTCATTACGTAATCATGTATTACCTAATGATATAGATAGATAGATTTAAATTATAGATATAGGTAGGTAGGTACTTAATGGTGAAAACTTGACAGCAAATATATAAATAAAGAAAATTAGAATAATAATTCCTAGGGTGACTACTTAACTTTTAGTAAATTGAACAAAATTACCATATTGCTATAGTATAGGACTCACACATCACCTCTATAAACTAGAATTATTTCAGTAAACATAGAAAACCAATATATTGAGTTTTTAGAGAGGCGAATAAAATATCTTCATATATCAGTAAAAATAAAATATATTTATTTCAATTAAATTAATTGAAAATACAACAGAAACAAACTAGGCTTAGTACTTAATACCTATTCTCAAGTTTTAAAAATAACTTAAATGACTTACTGCTTTAAAAAAATATTTTTAGTTAAGTATAGACTAATTATTAGAATTACAATTAAATAAGTCTTCAATTATAATAACTGCCTGAATAAAAAAAAAATAATTAAAAAAAAACAAATTAACTATAATATAATACAACATAATGCTAAATCTTCTTTATTGCATAATATAACAACAAGCCGCCTTATCGCTAAATAGAAATATCTTTCAGGCTTCAAAGAATAAAATAGATAGGTATCTAATTTATTAAATAATTAGGTAAGTATATTTAAATTTTGACAAAAATATCTTCCAGGCTTGAAAAGTTAAAAAATATGTACCTATTGAAATAGTTATTAAAAAACTTATTTAAATAATAATTTCTTTTACCTATTTCAGAATAATTTAGGTAAGTAGGTATCTCAAAATTTTGACAAAAATATATTCAAGGCTTTATAGATAAAAAAAAAACTTATTTGACCAATATTTCTATTGCTTATTTAAAACTGAACTTTTTGCAATTCTAATAGAAGGAATTTTGCGTTGCATTTCCCTGGCAATACCATGTTTGTCTGTCAAATGTCTTCTTACCGTAGCAGGTTTCGCATAAGTGACGTCACATTCATAACACGCATACATTCTCACTCTTTCATGCATACTATTCGCATGTGACAACATCTCGGAATGCCTAAAGAACTTTCTAGAACAATGCGGGCAAGGTACAGTTTTCTCTGTATGGTAGACTAAATGTTTCTTCCAAATAAATTGACGTCTAAACGTCTTGCCGCATTGGTCACATTCGTACGGCCGTTCTCCAGTGTGAATTCGCTCGTGTTCTTTCAATTCGAAGCGTCGAGGAGCTTTATAACCGCAGATTTTGCATAAAAAGTGACGGCCGATACCGTGGGACGCGCTTAAGTGGTATTGAAGCTCGGCGTGTGTTGCAAATCTTTTAGCACACTGCTCACAAACGTATTGTCCTTGTTTATGTCTGCGTATGTGTAATCTAAAGCTGTTTTTGTTTATTAATATTTTGTTGCAAAGTCGACATTTTACTCCGGCGTTGTTTGGTAATCTCTCACAATACATAAGGTTTTGTAAGTTCTCAGCTTCATTCTCTTTTCTTTTCCTTTCAAACATTGTTAAACCAGTTTTTGAAGGTGGTTTATTGTACTTTAAATTAGTGTTTGAAGCATCCGATGGCATATCTATGACTTTCTCTATGGTTTCTAATAATTCGTCCGCTTCAGGGCTTCTATTACTAATATTCTGAGATTGATCTAAATAATCATTAGGGTAGAAATCGTCTAAATCGGATCCTAATTCAGGAACAACAAGAATTTCTTTTTTGATATTTTTTTCACAACTAATACTTCCTTTGTCATCTTCTTGTACACTGTTTGTTGTTAAAACATCGCCATCACTTTTCGAAGGGAAATTTTGAGTGTATAACACATATTCAGACACTTTTTCTCTCAAAATCAACGGCGAATCTTCAAATTCTCGAGCCAAACTTTTTAATTGTTTATCACTATTTTCACACAATTTCTTGAACTGAATAGCTTGTTTAAGAAGAAATAGACATTTTTCACAAATATTATGAGGTAATAAGTCGAATGTTATAGAAATCTTGGCGAAGGTGGTTGCGGCTTTTCCAAAACAACTAAGTCCATCTTGAGATGACGAATCTATCAAAGATTTCATATTCCCGCTTTTATTATAAGACAAACACACACGACATATTGTTTTATAGAATTCTTCAAAGTTTTCCATTGTAATAGATTAATATTTTAAGCGAAATATGTATCAAAACCATCAAGATAAAAACAAGCCAATCTTTGACGAAAATGAAATGTCAAAATGGGTGTTGCCAGACGAATTATTTAAAAATGTACTAATGTTGTGCAAAGTAGTTTTCAAAACGTTATCCTGAACCATAATTCCTCGCAATAAACTAAAAAGCAAAATGTAAATAAAATACTTATAACTTTTTGAAGTACAACGGGATTTTTCATTCATTTCTTAAGTAAACTTTTAAACAAAAGTTGCATCCAATTATATAAAGAAAATATGTATTTTTTCATCGATTAAAAACTGATCGTCATAGTTTTATTATTTTCATTTTACACTTGAAAAATGATGCAAAACGTACACAAACATAATAGCTAGATTAATGCAAAATGTTTCACCCTGGGCACACAGCCCAGTTCACGATCATCTGACAGAAACTTTTTTCAGACTGGTTACTACAATTATTAAGCCACACAACTCAAGATTTTTATTTAACTGGCTTTTGCGCATGGCCTGCATATTTTATTAACTAATTTCATTGCTTTCTTGTTTGCCTTTTACTGCAAAATCCCATAAATAAACGAATTGCAAAAAATAAAAAAAAAGATGTTTCGTTTAAATAAGAATTCATAGATTTTTTTAAATGAAAATACCTACTTAATAGGTACCTAGGTACCTACTTATTTACCTCACGATGTTTTCCTTTCATGCATTTCCTGAGGAAACCTACCACTAAAGAAAAAAAATCGAAATTGTCTACGTAAAACCCGTTAAGCCGCATTGAACCAGGTTGGTACCTTTATTACGACCTTGTCACCCTCGTATGAGAATAAGCTCGTGCCCCTGAAGTGGGGACGTTAAAAGTTGATAAGTTAAGTATCATCATCATCATGTCAGCTTATGGACGTCCACTGCTGGACAAAAGCCTCCCCCAAGGATCTCCACAACGACCGGTCTTAGGCTGCCCACATCCAACGGTTTCCAGCGACTTTAACCAAGTCGTCAGTCCACTTTGTTGGAGGCCTTCCCACACTGCGTAAGAATACTTATCCATATATTTTACCAAAATCATTTAAAAATATATTTATTTTATTCAATACAATCCAAAATAAACCTCAATTTATGCCTCCCACATTGTACGGTAACGTAGAGAACTGAGAATAACATTTTTGGTTTTCCTCTATTCCTGGTTCAAGAGAAATCATAATTTTCCGGAATATTTTTCTTCTTATTATGTAAACGGGGACAAAGGGAAAGAATTACTTTGTGCCGGCTTTCTCTGATTGCTACGTTACTACGCTGTGTGTGGGATTGCTTAGCCTATCTGCCTACCTAAAATTAGAATAGGTACCATTTATATATTACCTACCTACTTGATGTGCCATGACGACGATTTCTTGAGAAACATCATTGAAGGAAAGGTTGAGGGGAAGAGAGGCAGATTAAGACTGCGACGTACCAACTTCACTCAAAGTGAAGGAGAAAGTTAACGTCATGTCGTATCAAGAAGTCAAAGCACTGGCAGAGGATAGGCCTAAATGGCGAATGCTCTACCGACAAGAGTCTAACTCTTAAATGATATGTTAAGACGACCTAATCTACCAACCTATGTCACTTAAGTCGGTACCTACTCATGAATAATTCCAATTAAGTTAGGTACCTACTTAGTAGGTATTTAATATTAATAATCAACATAGGTAAGTTACTAAATTAACTTAGTTTCTGTCATTGACTTACTTATACTTTAGATATAACCTCACATAAATAAATAAATTAGTAGCTAGATATAGCTACCTAATTGGTATTTTGGGTTCGTTGGTAGTAGAAATCAAAGGCGTGTTCTATAGGTAGTAGATATCGGATAAGTATAATTTTATTTACTTACAAATGTACCTACACAGTCTTATTAGAAATATTAGGAACGCAACTAGCGTATATCTAAGCGAGTGACGAAATCCGAGAGAATGACTGAATCAAAATCGATTTACGCGTTTTGCTGTTACGATATCACAATCACTTATACAGATTTACCGCATCAAACTTAAAACACCCTTCTTTTTTCGTCGGTGTTTAAAAGATGATGTCTTTTTTATTCATGTAGTGTCTAGAGCATTATTAAGGTAATGGTTTTTACACTAAAGGGCTTTTTCATCATCTAGAGTTAAAATTTAAATTCCAGATAAACCTATGTCTATTTCATAAAACATGACGTTTTAGACAGAGACAGGTATAAAATAAAAGATGGTGAAACGGATACTAAATCAATATCACTCAGGGTTTAAAAAGAAGACGTCAAATTGTTTATTCATGTAGTGTCTACAGTGTTAGTAAGTCAATGGTTTTCCTAATAAAGAACAGGCACGTGCAAACTAATATTTGAGGTGATATTAATATTATAATTGTTTTAATACAGGGGTAGGTTTTGTGTGTAAGTAGATAAGTAAGTAGGTATTAAATAGGGTTAGCTTTTAAAGTCTTTGGAGAGATAGATAGAAATGTTCTCTCTCTTTGTTCACAAAAAAAAAAGATAATATATTGGACATAACGTAGGGCCCTGTGCCGAAGGTTTCTTGCCGTCTTCTTCCTCTCGGCTATACAGGTAGTGAACCGGCAGTAGTTTTAGATCAAAAAAGTGTAATGAATTTTGCCTATTTTTGAATTAACACTTTTCATTTTCATTTTCAGAAATACTTTATTGCACACAAATACCTAGATATAGATACCTACAGACAAAACTTAAAACTGTAACATTGTGCCCAAAGACGGCCTTATCACTAAAAGTGATCTCTTCCAGAAAACCGTTGGAGCAGGATACGTTACCGTAAATATTATTTTACTCGAATGCGCCAGAAGGAAGGTTATGTTTTTCAAGATATGTTTGATGTATTTTTGTATGTAGATAGGTATAATTCTTTGGCACGCTCTACAGCCTAAACGGCTTGATAGATTTTAGCTTGAGAGGTATTTATTTACTGTGAGATTAAAATTGAGTACATCAAAATAAAAAAAAAATGTGTTTTTTAAACGCATTCGGTTTTTTTTAAATAAAAAGATTGGGGTATTTCATTTCGCCTTTCATTAAGATATGTAGGTTTATCGTAGTTGTTCTTCGCTTGATATTACCTACACACATACATACCCGCACTTGGCCAGCGTGGTGGATCACTCTCTACCTAATCACTCTCTGTATGAGAGTAGGCTTGTGCCCCTCGGTGGGGACATATTATGGGCTGGTAACGACATATAACACGTCGGAAATATCTGCGGGCCTGGCTTGATGACGTCATGCAACTCGTACGTACTCGTCACGGTACTGGATAGGCGAAAACGGGGGAAGCGCGGGGGAAAGCGCATTCCAGCGAGGTTCGCAGATATTTCCGACGTGTTATACATACATTATCCGTCACGCCTCTCTCCCATTGGGGTAGGCCGAGACCACTTGACATTACAGGATGTTAGGAAAAGTATCACTTTCCTTTTAACCAGGTATAGTGTCGGTGAGTTCAAAAAATTTTTTTCGTGGAATGTGTTCTACATCACTAACACTAGACCTGGTTAAAAGGAAAGTAATACTTTTCTTAACACCCTGTATTGGCCGAATAAAAACTGGCAGAAACCATTAAAAAAAAAACTGCATTATCAAACTTTTCAATCAAACTAAAGAGACAGTTTACGGTTCACGGCTCAACAGCAACGTTGCGGTTACAGTTACGGTTACGTAACGTAGCCCAATAAAACCGTATGCTTTACGTGGTACGATAGCGGCGCATCGCTCATGTGTGAACGACTGTGTACCCTTGGGATGGGACGGAATTATATAGAGCTGTTTTTACCACCTTTTGAAATTAACTTTTTTTTTGTTAGCCATTAAGATCCCACTGCTGGGCAAATTCCTCCCCCACGTCTTTCCATTTAACACGGTCTCCGGTAGCGACCCGCCATTCGCGTGAAAATACATCCAGATCGTCTCTGCATCTTTTTCGAGGTCTACCTCGGCGTCTGTGACCATCTAGTGGCGCCCATTCAAGTAAAAATTGGTTGGTGAGTTTTTGAAATATAAATGCTTACGTAAAACTTAAATTGTTTTTTTAAGCATGCCTTTTTAAAGGCTACGTGAAGTAAAATAATACTTTCTTTTAGTACAATTACTTTTCCGCCAAATATGAATTTCACTTCTGTTTTATTAATATTTGTTTTTGGTGGAATTCATTGACACAATATTGTATTACGTATGTTTTTTTTTTGTTTTGTCAATTGACTTTTGCATTAACTCTACTTAAATTAATTTTATATATGAATGAATCACAAAATGGCAACCGCAAATCTAAATTATAATAACTTCCAATCTTAAATATAATTATGTATTTTGATATCACATAAGTACAAGTTAATATAGGTATTGTACCTATATTTCTAACACGTAGAAATACTGCCTACGACTTTCAACAGCGACCTTCCAAAAAATATAATAAAAAACACCTTGTCACAGTGTTGTATCAGCTCTATAAACATATTAAACTTCCAGCTAGTGGCAACATTGCCGTGCGTTCCTGCAAATTGTCCACAACGTTACCCTTATTTATTTTAACGCAGTTTTGCTGGCAGCGAAAAAATTTATGCTTATATTTAAAATAAAAATATGCTTGTTTTAATATTAAAGCAAAAATATATTTTTAAAATGAAACTTTTTTGTTTTAATTTTTTATAGCAAAAGCTGACATAATCTAAATGAGCCTTCTTTAATAATAAGGCCTACGATAATTTTATAATTGTCACCCTTTGAGTATAGAATATATAAGGAGGTGCCATACCGTCTGGATCTGCGTGCCTGGTCTGGCGCAAAATGGCTACCTTTTTGTATGAAATTTCTTATCGTTTGACAGGTCATCTACCAAGAAAACTATGAAAACCAAGAAATTTATCTCTGAATTGCGAAACAGGCCTTAAATATCCTGTAATTTAAAAGCATTTTAAAACAAAAATTTTTATAAAAAATTTAGCCATCTCAAAACAATCCCACTTAAACTTAACCCTACTTTGCAAACACAAAAACGGTGTCCATTTTTAATTCGAAAATAAACGGATTAAGCACTTTATCTGACAAATATTTTGCGTGTGGCAACACTGACCTTGAGGTAAATCCTTAAATGCGGTTAGGCTTAAACTTCACCTTTATTAGGCTTAGTCCACACACGCGGAAGTTAACAAAACACCGTGAAATTAGGGAACTGTATTCTGTTACATTTTGCTAAAGGTTTGTCTAAGTACCTATTATAATAGGGATGATGACTACATTAAAAAATTCAAAAAATAATTAGTTCGTCTTTTAGGCTATTAAATATAATATTTCAAACACGTTTTTTACCTGATCAAATACATAAATAAATACAAAGGTACAGAGCATCAAAGTTACGGAGTAAGGGGTATTGACGTCACTCCTAGGTAAAAATCGTACCTAGGCGTGACGTCACGAGCAACTTCAACCCAGTGTATCTTTGTCATTTTTAGTTTAAGAGAAAAAAGAAAAAATACGTGTCGAATATTTTAAAATAATCTATGTGATGGACAAAAAATGTTTTTAGTCATCATGCCTATTTCAGGCTGTCTAAAAATATCTACACTTTGACATTTTTCGTGCGTGTCGGTGGAGTAAACGAATATTACAGTTGATCAACCGTTCATTAAACTTAATTCTCCGTTAAAACTATAGCTGACACTTTAATTTGTGAAAAAACAGGGCCCCAAGTCCGATGATTCGAAATAGCCTCAGTTGTGTGTCGGTAGAGTGTTAATGGCATTTTCGACTTATTTAGTATTCTGCTAAACAATGGCTTAAAGTGCTACAATGATCTATTGGCACTTGAGTGACATTGTCAGGAGGGCGTTGGTGGTGAATAAATAACTCAAAATAATGACAATTTATAAGGTGATATCGTTAGTTCCAATTTCCACCAAGTGCCAAAAGATCCTTGTAGCACTGTAGGTACACTTAATGACACTTAATGTGTCAAAAAGTGACATTGACACTCTGCCGACACCTATTGTAAATTAGCAGACTTGAGCCGTAGAAGTACCATGGAGAAATCTTTTAGTGTCGTAGGTAAATGCTTTTACAATTTTAAAGAATAAGGTTTTCGTAAGTAAATAATTTTTGCGTTCGCTAAAAATAACCTAAAGTAGGAAAATGTTCCGTAGGCGTTGAAAGAGGTGAGTAAAGAAAAGCCTTTCTGTTATTTAAATAAAAATAAAATGGCAAATACCATTGGGGATTCTGCCAATGTAAAATTTAGTAAAACATAGATACTTACTTTACCTAATTATACCTATAAATATAAGATATATAATTAAGGTGCCTTTCCGCCAGAGATGTGCTATATTCATTGGATATGAGGGTACTCTGAATATGATTGGTGGATATCAAACGCATCCATAGCAACGTAGCATAGCACATCTCTGGTGGAAAGGCACCCTTATACCTATAATATAGGTAGTATGCTATACCCATTATACAACACCTATTTATATGAATACCTATTTGTACAAGAGGTAAGTTTATTCATAAATTAGACACAAAATACACCTAGACTTAAGACAAACATCTCTGTACGTCACCGCAATGTTTGTCTCTTGTGGGAATAGAACCTACGACCACTGGCACGGCAAGCTCGTTCACTATCAACCACGCAAACTGAGCAGTCTCCAGCATATTTCTTAAATATCTTTCACCCGACTGCGCCAGAAGGAGGGTTATGTTTTTCTAGAGTATGTATGTATGTTTTCTCTTTGGCACGCTCTACAGCCTAAACAGTTTGATGGATTTTAAGGAGAGAGGTGTCGGTAGATTCGAATTTACTGTGAGAGTGACACTGGGTACATTAAAAAATAGTATTCTTTAAAATGCAATCGGGGTTTTTTTAATAAAAAGGTTAGGTTATTTTATTCAGACTTTTTTGACTTTGACTTTTGACACAAACATGTTTGTTTACCCATAATAGGCATGATGACGAAAACATTTTTTTAGTCCATTACATAGAATAAGTATTTATTTAAAAATGACAAAGATTTTTAGAAGACACTGGGTTAAAGTTGCTCGTGACGTCACGCCTAAGTACGATTTTTACTTAATAGTGACGTCAATACCCTCCACTCCGTAACTTTGATGCTCTGTATCTTTGTATTTATTTATTTATTTGATCAGGTAAGAAATGTGTTTCAAATATTTTTTAATAGCCTAAACGACGGACTCATATTTTTTTAAATTTTTGAATGTAGTCATCATCCCTATTTACCCATAACACGTAAATGTAAACCAATCTTTACAATAGCGCGTATGTTTATGCTTCTACCGCCCGTTAATTTGATTTACACTGACAGAGCTGTGTGTCTTTGCCTTTTTTGTTCTTTTTTATAAAAAGAGGTTACTTTTTTAAATTTATAGACTGGCTCTGAATGAGGTTCCTATCGCTTGTTCGTTATTTATCTATTTTGGTATTTTCTTTGGGTTTTTATTTTGGTTATATCGTTTTTGATGGTAGAAAAAGTTCAAAAGTAGTTTTTAGAAAAAGAAACCGCTAGAAATCAAACGGCGCAGGGTCATAATGATATTATAATTTTAATTTGTTAATGTAAAAATACTTAAGGGTACCATACCGATATCATAGAAATTTCCGGCATAAGTAAACTTAGAAAATCTTCACAGTATTATTATTTATTTTCTTCATAATATCTTGAAAAAACCTTACCCAAACCGAAAGTAATAACATTAATATAATTTCTGTTTCATATTTCATAAGGGGTGAACTCCACTTAAAGATAAGCCAAGTCAAGAGTATCCTAAACCAACGTGCATGTATGAAGCTACTGATGAATGTGGATGGAGCGAAAGAAGTGTGTTTGGATCGATGGTAGAGAGGCGTGACAGATTGATAATGGCATTTTTGACACATTTGGTCGCAGTCAGTGTAAACCTTTGAGTATAGAATATATAAGGAAGAGCCATACCGTCTGGATCTGCGTGCCTGGTCTGGCGCAAAATGGCTACTTTTTGTACAGTACTACTCAATCGTTTGACAGGTCATCTACCAAGAAGTTTAAGAGAAAATTTGGCGCAACCTTGGCACACGGCAAAAAAATGGGGACACTCCTTATATTCCTTCCTCATTGGTATGAGGCGACTGATGAATGTGGATGGTGTGAAAGAGGTGTGTTTGTATCGTAGCAAGTGGTCTCTGTCTAGCTCGATAGAAAGGCGTGACAGATATTATCAACATGTTCACGTGCAATGTATTTGCCTATCAAAATCAATCAATCAAATCAGCCCGTTTCTCCCCACTGCTGGGTATAGGCCTCCCTTTTTTCGCGCCATCACTACGGTCCTGTGCCAGTCTAACCCATAGCGGCCCTGTTGATCTGACGATGTCATCTGCCCAGCGAGCGGGTGGTCGGCCCACTGATCGACGTCCCTTAAATGCCTATGAATTAAGATAATTATTTTGAGTTTGAGTTTTGCCTATGTCACTTACGCCCGTTATTAATAACCTATCCTGATCCGTTTTTACCAAATCGAGATTGAAAAAACAAAACACAATTGTCACTTGTGTACCAAAAACATGTCAAGAACACAATTGTGTTTTGTTTTTTCAATCTCGATTTGGTAAAAAACGGATCAGGATAGGTTATTAATAACGGGCGTTAGATATGGCAGTAGTTTAGGTAGGTCTTTTATGCATTAGCCGATAGGGCCCAAGTCTACTAACTTACAATATTCTCAGTTGAATGTCGACAGATTGTCAATGGCATTGAAAATGAAAATGAAAATGAAAAGTGTTTTATTCAAAAATAGGCAAAATTCATTACACTTTTTTGATGTCACTTTTTTAATCTAAAACTACTGCCGGTTCACTACCTGTATAGCCGAGAGGAAGAAGACGGCAAGAAACCTTCGGCACAGGGCCCTATGTTATGTGCAATATATCTTTTTTTTTTTAAATCGAGACTTATATACAATTACATGTTGACTTAACTTGTTATCACAGACATATCATTTTTGACACATTTGATCGCAATCAGTGTAAACCATTGTTTAGTACGTGTCAAAAATGCCATTGGCACTCTGCCGACACACAACTAAGGCTATTCTAAATAAACCGACTTGGGCCCCAAAATATGCGGTTAAAACGCTAATGAGTAAGAGCGTTTATTATAAATACTGCATCTTTAATATAGTTTTTTTTTAACAATTCAAAGTTTTGAGCCATTAAAGATTTAAAGCAATCGCACAGCAATGGAGTCCAACCTTAACATTTTCTCTAGCCAACATTTCAGACATAAGTAATTGGAAATATCAATGAAATCATTTTTATACATAGAATTTTCGTCTATCAAACCTTAGGTCAAAGATTAAGTATTATTAAGGCATACGGTCGGTTTCAGAAACAGTATTTAAAGCTAATGTTCAATTTAATGTTTAGAGAACCTTATTTTACATGAAACGCATCTCATTTCAACACTTTTTTACGTAAAAAAACTGTTTTTTTTTATTTGGGAAACATACAGCCCAAACATACAGCATGATAAAGACTAAGCCAATCACAAGTTTTCACCAATGGTATTAGCAAGTTTGGATGAAGCGAAAGAAATGTGTTTGGGTCGTAGTAAGTGGAGCAAAGTCTCTATCTACTCGTCTACCCCGATGGGAGAGAGGCGTTATAGATATGTATAGGCGCGTACTTAAAAGCGACCTGTAACCTAACCATCGCATGCACTGTAACCAAAAAACAAAGGATGTACAGTCAGCATCATAAGTCGATTAACACATTTAGATTTTCAAAAGTAATATACACCATTACTCGACGTAAAACCGTACTTATTTTCCTAATTTTGAAACTTATTGGATGTTTATTTAACTCTGGAGTATTTTTGGTAAGCGATTTTTGTCTAATAATGATATTGTATTTTAGTTTTGTAAATTTGTATGTGTCGACTTATGATGCTGACCGTACTACGTTCGTCGCAGGTTCGCGACTGTACACACTATGTTTTTTGGTTACAGTGTATGGAACGGTTAAGGTCTATCTACACAGATCCGGGCCGTGCCCTGGACGTGTCCGGGCCGTGGCCCGTCAGGAGGGAAAACAATATGTCGTCATGACAACGTGTCCGGGCCGTGTCCGGGACGTGTCAGGGAAAAAATATCATTCCATACATTTTCTATGGATTCGTTCTCACACCTTGTTATGACGACTTATTGTTTCCCCTCCTGACGGGCCACGGCCCTCGGCCCCCGGCCTGTGTAGATAGACCTTTACGGTTCCAGCTTGCTAATGAGTAAGTGCCTTATGTATAAACCATATTTTTTTAAGTTATAGCGTTGATTTTTGATAAAATAACTCAGTCAATCACAACTGTGCCCTCCTTACCTCTACATGGCGTTCCCTCTGAAGCACACTCCTAAATCTCAATAGTAGTGTTGCCAGATAATCGTCCGAATACGAATCGATTAATCGTAGAAATAATCGATACAATGATACATAATACATAATACACAAATATACATTATACAACGATACATATAATCGATACAATAATCGATTATGCGGTTAAAACGCTTTTTTGCCAATGGTAAAAATAAGAAACAATTTTGAAACTATTGCATATACGAATAAGTACTACTTAATAAAATCGATTATGACTATAACATAGGTATATACATTTGATACATAAATGTATCCATTTTTTTACAGTTTGACAAAAGAGTAAAGAAATTAAAAAGTGGCAAAACTAGGTGTCGTCCCGTTTTACTTAGCATCGATATAATCGATTTTACAGCCGATCTCTCAATTATAATCGATTATGTATTTAATAAGTGTATGAATCAATTAAAAAATCTTCACTTTTATATGCCAAATTAGACCAATATGCACGATGACTAAAAAAATTTTTTAGTCCATCACATAGATTATTTTAAAATGTTAGACACGCATTTTTTCTTTTTTCTCTTAAACCAAAAATGACAAAGATACACTTGGGTTAAAGTTCCTGGTGACGTCACGTCCGAAAAGTGACGTCACGTCTGAAAAGTGACGTCAAAACCCTCCACTCCGTAACTTTGATCTTTGTATTTGACGGTGCCGGTTATGATTGCTGATTATTATAATCGAATTAATCGAGAAGACTATTTTAATTAGAATCTATTTTAATTTAAAAAAAACGTAGCACCGAGCGCTAGTGGGGTGGCTGGCAGTTGTGACGTAAAAGGTGGTGTGACTTCTGTCGATTTGTGACAGTTGGCGAGAAAAACAGAGAAAATCTGTTTCGCACATGACTACGTGCCCGGTGAAACGTTAAATAAGGCTAAGAACGATTGTTAATTATCTAATAGACGTTTATAAGTGTGAAGTGGTGTTTTGTTACACTATTTTAATTATTTCGGTCCATAATCTCACGCCCTACGATGGAGACTCTGACTGATAACACTGACGTGCCTATATATTTATTTATGTATTTGATCCGGTAAAAAGTGGTTTACATATTTTTTTACAGCCTAAAAGACGGACTAATTATTTCTTGAATTTTTGAATGTAGTCATTATCCACATTCTGCCAGTGTCACGCTCAATAAATCGACAAAAGCCAGCACTAGATGACAGCAGTCATTCCCGCTGTTTGCTATGCGCCGGTCGTTTCCCGCCAAAATGTGTTCAAAGGACGCCGCCAGCACGTGACTTGTATGCCCAATGCAGTCTGTTTGAAGGATACCTTACTACTGTAGTCTGTATAAAGGTGTAGATAGAAGCTTAAAATAAGTAAGTAGAGTCATCATATTTAAGAGCGTCACTCTTGTCGGTGGAGACGACGCCACTCTCTGCTCTATTCTCTTATTCTTATTCTTTATTTTGCACACCATAGGTTTTACAAGATGTTATTACATTATTTGACAGTACCTTTTATGGACCCTGATTAGGGCACGGCAATTACAATCTTAACATAACTTAAATCTAATATATTACTTAACTATGGCTAGGTATCATGTTTAGTATTTTCTTTTTTACATTCTATTACATTCTATACATCTGCCGTCTGTTAGAGTACCTTATTCCACACAACTTCTATTCCTCTATTATTAATGCAATTAAAAATAGGAATCTTTGCTCTAGATCATTTCAGTCATTCCATATATTTTGGTCATTTCATTCATTCATTTCATTCTAGCCATTCAGTATCTGATACGATACGACACAACTTCAATTCCCTCTTTTATCTAAATCTTTGCTCTAAATATTGTTACTTCGGTTCATTCTTTTCGGCCATTCCATTTGTTTCGGTCATTTCGTTCATTCATGCGATTCCATTCGTTACGTTAATTTCGGTCATTTCATTCAATTTTTTCATTTTATTCCATTCGTTCATTTCATTTATTTCGTTTATTCATTCAATATAATTATAGTTTTTCATTTAACTTAACGCTTATTCGTAATTATATTTCCTGCCACTTCTAACCCATTTTTAACTCTATTTCAGGTATTTATCGTTCAGTATCAGTTGACGGCCGCAAGGGCTTTTTATTACAGCTGTCGAAGCTAAAGAAAATATTTGTTTTATTACATCTTACGTCTGATTTTACACCTGGTATATTTGGGAATATCTGGCCGCCATGTTGGCGGATTTGTGGTACGTGATTTTTGGGGCTGGCAAGTTTTGATTATGTTTTTAGTTTGTAGGTTTATTATTTTTTAATGAATTTGAGCAAAGTTGTTTATAAACTTTCTTATCTTATCTTATCTAGCCATCGCTATCCCACTGCTGGACAAATACCTCTCTCCTCTTCTTCCATGATTCCCTATCCTGGGCCGCCTCTGCCCAGACATCCAAGAAGGCGTCCAGCTCATTTTGCCACCATTTTCGTGGTCTGCCGCGAGGTCTTTTATAAACTTTAAAATACAAAATAATCTTTATTGAATAAGGACACAAAAAATACATAAAAAGTAAGGTTAACAATAAGGTAGTAAAATACGGCCCAGCAACACTACCTTCCAGACAACCTGTACGAAAAAAAATGATGATACAGAAAAAACTAGATTTCACCACACAGACAGAGAGAGACGTAGATTACGACCAAGGCGTGGATTGTGACCTAATTTAACACTATCAGCAAAAAACTGTTATTGGCTCTCTAGTTTATATCTAAATTACTATATTGATTTGTCTGCTGTTATTTTTCCTAAGACAATAAAATAAAAATGATTAAATATCTCAACACAGCACGAGATGCGTATATCGGAAATTAGTTTTTTTCTGTTCTATTTTTTTTTAATGTTTTACAAAAGTTCTTTTTTAGGAAAAATTTAGTTAAAAAGTTACCTAAACCAGTCTCCAAGATTTTTGTGTCTTCGCTGGGATATAGGAAATCAAAAGTTTCGCCCTAATTGAACAATGGATTAGACAAAACAACCACAACTTTAAGGTTCAAACAAACAAAGGACGTTTACCCTTCGAACCATATCTCCACAAACGCATTTGACTTAATCATAACTTTGCTAAGTAATTCTCAGCGTTTGTATACGCATATTAAATTACTTAGTCAAGTTTTGAGTCCCTATGGTCTTGTCAAACGGTTTACTATGTAGAGAAATTGTTGCAGTCTCCAGAGGTTATTGTGCTTGGAAAATTAAGTTTTAAGTAACTACCATTGAATTTTGATGAAAATATATTATCTAGTTGTAATGCTATCTACACAGCAAAGCCGCCGGCATGCCGCCGGGCTAGGCCGGCGGGTTTACGTCATACGAATGGCAGCTGTCAAAAAAGCCAGCGGCTTTGGTGTGTAGATACCATTATATTAACGAGTAAAATGGGACATGTTGAGAGATATATTTTTCCTGTAAATATTTAATTCTATATTCATATTATTTTATTTATTAAAGTTTATAATATACCTCTAAAAAACGTGTAAAATTATTAGAAAATAATAAAATAGTCTGTATAAACGAGCGATAGAGAAGACCACGAAGGACTTACAAAGTTCAAATAAAAGAGGGAATAGAAGTTGTGTCGTATCAGGTACTCAAACGGACGGTAGAGAATAGAGCAGAGTGGTGTAGACTCCACCGACAAGAGCGACGCTCTTAAATGACGATGATTTTTTTTTTACCATTCCTTTATGCTCATCTATGTTCAAGTCAATGCTACAACTTAAAAGCATAATTATCCAAAGCAAAAATATCCTGAGATATTTATTTCTAATGATTTTCGCTAACGCTCAACACAAAATCAACGCTAACTGATGCGACTGCTTTAAAAATCTAATAATTTTTATTTAAAATCGGAACATTGGTACACTTTCTAAACGTTATTTTTTGTCTTATTTTATAGACCTCGCAGCAGACCACGACCACTGGCAAGATGAGCTGGCCACATTTATGTATGGAGAAGGAAGGGAGAGGCCTTTTTCCAGTGGGATACTGATGGCTAGATAAGATAAGATAAGATAAGATAGGACACTTCACTACCTGTGTGCCGAAAGGAAAACAACGGCAAAAAAACTAGGTATTTAATCACTAAGCGCTCTAGTTGCAACACTCGCATTAAGCCATGCATACATTTTCAGAATTACAAACAACTGCTGCCAAAGTAATCAAAATTGGTTCACTGATTTTAATTTGCTTTGCAATTTCCGTTTTAAACCATTATAATGTAAAATTTACTTAACAGTAGGTACACCCGACTAAATTCAAATCAACGTCAGTAGTATGAAACCTATAACAAATATAGGCGTTCACTTAAAAATCCGGTTTTTTCATGACTCAACTTATCTTATCTAACCATCAGTGTCTTACTACTGCGCAAGGGCCTCTCTCTCCTCCACGATTCTCTATCCTGAGCCACCTCTGCCCAGTCATCCATGAAAGGGTCCAACTCATCTCGCCACCTTTTTTGTGGTCTGCCCCGAGGTCTTTTTGGTTGTTCTTATCTCAACTAAAGTCATAAAAATAATTGAAATTCCTACTCACATTTTTTTATGGTAACTGATGTCGGAATGATACAAAAAGTTAGTAGGTATATTCAGTTCAATTTACTACTATTATTTCTACCAAAAATGATACCAAGGCAATACTACAGGCTCTTGCATATTTATAGCCCCAGTGGGTATTTCTACATTTTGTTGAATTGATGGAATCCCTTCATTTTCATTCACTTCACTATTTACAATTTCGTTAGCAATTACAACTGATATAGCATCAATAGGGTTTAGAATAGCACCACTCACGATTTCTATAATATCTTTATGCTCTAGTTCTGATGTTTTATTAGATTCTTGATTTATTTGTGCTATTTTTTCTTCACTGTGGTTAGTTTCTTCAGTTTTGCTTATTTCTTTATCTGTTTCAGTACTTTCTGACGCAATTGTATCGCCATCATGATTTTCTATATTTTCGTCTGTAATTTCAGTTATGGCATCAGTGTTATCTGAGCTATCCACTGTATTTTCGTTTTCATTGTCATTTTCATTAGGTACATCAGTTTCAATAGAATTTTCATCTGAGTTTGAACTGCTGGTTTGCAATTCTTCGTCCTCGTTTTCAATAACTATTGCAGATTTATCATCTTCATTTTCTTTAGAGTTTTCCGTATCATTATCATTTGCACTTAATAGTTCAGTACTGGAACTGTTTTCTTCTTCACTAAAACTATTTTGAGTAAGTACTTCATTGACTTTATGATCCTCATTACCTGCTTCATCATCATTAACAATATCTTCAACGAGGCTATCTTCATCTACGTTTTCTGCGGATGAGTTAGAACTGTTATTATTTTCTTCATTGTTATTGTCATTTTGGGAGACTAAATCTTCTTTTACAGAATTCTCAATAGCAATTTCAGGTTTGTTATTAGCTTCTGCAACCTCGTTGACAATTACTGGTAAGATTTGGTCTATAGGATTATAATTTCCAATAAGAACCGGTACATAATCATTTTGATCTGTTGATACAATAACGGGAGCTACTTGATCATCATTGCTATTTACATTATGAGCCGCTGCTGCTGCTAAAACTGGCATTAATCCAACTATTTGCTCAGGTGTGAGAGTATCTGTATTATTATCAAAACTATTATGTGTATTATCTATTGCATCATTATCTGCATCAATGTTTTCTTCTTTTTCATAGTTCAACACTTCATTATTGTCTATCAAATTGGCTCTATCTTCATTAATATTGAGTATGATTTGTACCAGTGATTTAGGAGCTCCATTGACAGCAATTGATGTCAACCCAATCAATAAGATTATAAGGTTCATTTTACTGAAACAAAAAAGGTAAAATTACTTCTGTTTTTTTTAACTATAAGTGCCCGTTTGGCGCGACGACCTGAACATCTTATCTTATCTTATTTAGCCGCTCGTGTCCCACTGCTTATATTTAGGGAAAATTGGTGGGAAGCCGCCACCTACAGAAATGTGTGGAGAAGCATGGGAGAGGCTTTTGCCCAGCAATGGGACAATAGGCTAAAAAAAAGGCGCCGTTTCACTGCCTATAAATAAATTTTAAATGACAGATAAACATAATAATATGTGTATTTCATAAAACATTACGTTCTAGACAGGTATAACATATCTGTCAGATAAATTTTATCTGAAGGTGCTGAAACTAGCTATAAATATAACATGTTCTACGTTGATATAGTGAAACTATGAAAACAGGTTGCAATGTCTGTAAGATAACATTAAAATAGAATAAATATACGTGGTGACTTTAAATTAGTGAACGATAGAAAAGGATATACATGTAGGTACTCGTGATAACAAACAACTTTTACTATGGGACCAAGTTCGAAATCACAAAAAAAAAATTGTTCCCCCATACTATCAGCTGGTGCATTTTGTATGGTGAGTTCAAAAATTTTTGAACGATTTCGACCTTGGTCCCATAGCAAAAGTTGTTTGTAATAACGAGTTTGTACTCGTTCACTAATTTAAAGTCACCCTATATGCAAACATTTTCTACCAATATTATAAAATTATTTAACTAGAGAAAAATTTCAATACAACTTACGTCAACAGAAGTCTCAACAAGACTAATTTTATCATTACCAATCTAATCGAAAGTTATAAAACTTTGCAGTAAGCTATAAATAATTGAGATAAAATAATGTTTTCGTATAACTGATAATGTTTATTTTAAATAACATAGACTTAGGGCCGATAAAATTTATCTGACGGATATTTTATAGCTATATCTGTCTATAACGTCATGTTTTATGAAATAGACATAGGTTTATCTGCCAGATAAAGTTTATCAGTAGATGGTTAAGCCCTAAGATCAACAAATTATGCTGATTAGAAAAGTGACTACTGGTTTATGATCATTATAAAATAGTGCTGTGCGTAACAAGTATTGATCATTCTATCGATATCGATTTTATAATAAAACTCTTTAATTCCACAGTCTCAATATTGGAACTAACTTAAATTTATTCTTTACTAGAGGCTGCCCGCGACTTCGTACGCGTTTTATCGTCATAGCTTGGAAAATTTATGCAATTTAAAAAAAATATAGCGTAAGCTATATTTAAATGTTATTCTGATTCTGCAAGCTACAGTATAGCCAAATTTCATCAAAGTCTATTCATTAGTTTCTGTATGTAAGAGAAACCAACATCCATTCATCCATCGGCACAAACATTGACATTTATAATATTAATAGGATAACTTACTCGTCAATATCTACCAGTCCATTTGTTTTTAATTTCCCTTATTTACCATATGCTGTCTATACACCAAAGCCGCCGGCATGCCGCCGAGCTAGGCCGACGGCTTTACGTCATACGAATGGCAGCTGTCAAAAAACCCGGCGGCTTTGGTGTTTAGATACCAATACAATATAAATAGAAACACTAACATACTGGGAATTCAAACAAGATTTACAAATAAAACTAGGATGTATTTCCAAGAAAGAAATCCTTTATGTCGTACAGAGACCCAAGTGAAATGAATTTCCGAGAATGTTATACGGAAGGCTTAAAAAGTAATGTTTCCTTTTGCATAGCTCATATCATAACGTACAATGATATTTTTTTAAATTACATCGCTCGAGACTGTAGAACAAAAAAAGATTGGTCATGATAGTGTTAGTCTGTGATAGATAAGTGACCGCTGAACGACTTTTAAAATTGGCCGCATTATACTGTATGGATGATAAATGTTTGTAATGTCATCCATAATGTATAATGCGACTAATTAAAAAAGTCGTTCAGGGGTCACGTATCTATACTAACAGACCTTATATGTATAATTTTAGCTCCGATGAACTTATAGACTATAGAGTGAATTTAACATATTTTCTCGTTGATTAGAGAGAATATTATAATATATTTTTTTAATTCAACATTATCTAATTTGACATCATAATTTTTATCTAAAAAGACGACGCTATAATGTTGCCACTTTTTAATTTCTACTCTTTTTTGCCATCATTTGTATGTAGCATGCAGAAAATAGATGAAAATATATAGAATACTTTTAACCCGATTGCGCTAGAATGAGGGTTATGTTTTTCGAGAGTATATAATGTATGTATGTTTATATATACAGGTTGTAACAGAAAGGGGGTATAAAGCCGAAACACAGCGATAGTCGTCATGAAACTGAACAAGTTTTTCCAAGGAACAGGTCGTAACTCGAAAATTTTTTTGGATCGTCCATACTTACTCGATCAGCTGATCGGACATTTTGTATGGGGAGGCAATTTTTTTTTCGAGTTACGACCTATGTTCCTTGGGGAAAGTGGTTCATTTTAAATGACGACTATCGCTGTGTTTCGGCTTTATACCCCCATTCTGTTACACCCAGTATAAATCTTTGGCACGCTCTACAGCCTTAACAGCTTGATGGATTTTAGCTTGAGAAGTGTCGTTTGATTCGTATTTACAGTGAAAGTGACACTGGGTGTATCAAAATAAATAAAAATGTATTTTTTAAAGGCAGTCGAGTTTTTTTTTTAATAAAATGGTTCGGCTAGTTGAAAATACTAAACTAATAACCTAGTTTTATAGTTAACAGTTTCAATGATTATACCATGCGTTAACTTAATTTGATTCCTATCGGACGAATCGAAATATTTGAATATCTGTACCCTCTCTATTTTCTACTTACTACGAATGCTGAGCACGTATTATAGACCTGCCAAAAGTGTCGATAGAATATCGATTATGTGTCCAAACTCTAGTTTGTGTCGAATAAACCTGTCGCTTTATTTTCATATTTCCTATTTTAGTTTTTATATATTTTGCGTTTAAAAATAGGAAGTAAAGTTTGTTACATACGTACATATAGATAAGATTTGATAAATTCATTTATTCACTGTACATAATTATCTTTCATGCCTCTTTCCCATCACAGTAAGCAGACATCATTTCCCTCTGTACAGATAAATTATCTGACAGATGTCTTAAACCAGTCTCTGTCTAAAACGTCATATTTTATGAAGTAGACATAGGTTTATCTGACAGTTAAATTTTATCTTTAGATGGTGAAACAAGCCCTTAGTTATTAAATCTCATGTTGCCTAAGTAAATATGTTTTTTAAACCGTGCCCAACAAGTCTTTACTAAATTATTGTTAGAAATTTTAATAAAAATTCCGACCATTATTATTCATCACTTTTTTTTAACAACTCGCAAAACCAATTAAAAACATCGATACCTACTCGATAAGTGTCTCAGCACATCACTAAACCATGTAAATGATATACAGCAGTGTAGTGAATGCTCGAGGGGTTATTCTGATGTAGGTATTTCAATTTAAATGTCTACAGAAAGGGTATTTCCTCATATTACTTTCTATAAGAGATAGAAAAGAGAGCAACAGAGGGAGGTTATGTAAAGTACCTTTTTTACGTTCGTTTTGAGGAAAACTCGTAATTTTTAGGGGTGTTTGTGGAGAATACTGATTTAGTGAATTATAATATTTCAAAACAGAACACATGAAGAAGGGAAATGGTCTCTGCCTACCCCAATGGGAAAGAGGGGAGACAGATTTATGTTTAAATTTCTGCAATTAAAATGAGATTAATAATATAACCTAACCCAACCTTTTTTAATGCAAAACCTAACCTAACCATCAGTATCTATCTCAAATGTTTTACATTTCCGATTGCTATTTCGGAAATGTATAGATTTCCTAGGAAACTTGTATAATATAATTTAATTTACACATTTCCGTGCCATTTTAGGAATTACATACATTTTATAGTGATTGTATACAATGACGGATTACATACATTTCCGGTAACATATGTACGGAATACACAGCCATCTGGCCGAAATTAAGCATAGACAACTGATAAACATACTTATATTTAGGTCAAATACTATATTAAACATAGAAACTCCTAAATCCAAGACAAACATCTCTGTTCATCACAGCAATATTTGTCTGTAGTGGAAATTGAACCTATGACCTACGACATAGCTAAGTCAATTTCAACCACACTGATCAATCGTCGATTGTCGGTTGTTTGTGGAATATGTAATCCACAATGATATTATAGGGGTTTTAAAATTGCCAGTTTTTTTACCCGACTACGGCAAAGTCAAAAGGAAGGGTAATGTTTTTTCAAGAAATGTATGGTACAGCAATGCCGCTTTGCTTTCACAGAACTCGGCTCCATATCTTTCAGTAACCACATTATTTTTATACACAACACTGACTGCATACTTTTTTTGTCTCGCCTCCGTCATATGCGAAGTTTTTCTCTTTTTCCCTTCTTTTGCATATCCTGCATACTTTCCTTGTTCATTTACAAACTGATTTTAAATGCATCGTTAGTTTAGCGACTATTTTAAATCAGATTTTGAGTAAAAATACTGAATGTCCTTTTGAAGTGCACTTTTGTATTGTAGGTATCTTTTTAATTTTTGGTAGCTCAGGCCATTTTCAGATTTGCGCTTTATACACGCGTATACTGGCGTCGTTTGCTCGTACGAGCGTTGACGCGCTTCTAAGCTCGTATAGTCCATGTTGATACTGACACAACAGGCCACCAGCGTATACGCGCGTATATAATGGTAGGTCTGAAAAGATTTCCTGTCGTATTAAGAAGTCAAAGCACTAGCAGAGAATAGGCCTTAATGGCAGACGCTCCAACAAGAGTCTAACTCTTAAATATAATGATGATGATGTAACTTAGAATTCGCAACTCCAAATTCGGTCATTTATTCTTAATATTTCTGAAGAAATTCACTAAATTGGCAACACTGCTCGTACAAAAACACTAGTTCTTCCACTTGCTACGATCCAAACACAAATCTTTCGCTTCATCTACATTCATCAGTCGCCTCATACATGCACGTCGGTTAAGCTAATAAGTAATTTAAAACGTGATACATTTGCACGTAATAGTGACAAAAACAAATGTGTCACTAAAAACTAAAAGTGGAACGACAAACGCTTTCTCTCGTTTTAATGTTTAAAACAAAGCGAAATAGACTAATTAGACATAGACGGGACATTCGAACAGAAAACTAACGAAACAAATGAATATATAATATATGTTTAGGTTTATACTTATTTATATTGATTGTTTATTGTAGGTTAAGTGACTATCCTACCTTCATGCTATCACTTCTCTCTCTGTGGGGTTTGCAGGAAGAAATTCTTTTAGAAATATGCTGTAACTTTTGTATAACTTCTCTTTTTTTCTGTCTCTATGTACTATCTTACAATAAACTGTTAAATAAAAATAAATAAATAAATAAATGCGAACAAAGTCACGGGTTACCTCTAGTGTGTCGGCAGAGTATCGATGTAATTTTTTGACACATTTGGTCGCAATCAGTGTACAGGTAGACCAACTTATCTGTGAAATGAACGGCAGCGCTAGTAATAAACAAAATTGTATTTCTACCAATCGCAGCAGTTCTGGAATTTGACATTTCCGTATTAGTGGCCGTAGTTGCAATAACGGCCGTTTCACAGATAACTTGGTAGCTCTGGGGGCTTAGTACGGCGTGCCGCGACAATTATCTCACGTCATGCTGTCCTTATCACATTTAAAACTATAGACAGAGACGTAAGCGTGACAAACGCATGACAACGACTTGTCCCGGAGTGCATGCTAAGCTAGATGTAAGCCATAGTTTATCAGAATACCAAAGTCAAAAATGCCATTGAAACTCTGCCGACACACAACTGAGGCTATTATTAAATTAGCAGACTTGGGCCCTCTGTATATAACTAATCTATGGACATAGTTTAGAAACAGTTAAGCGTTCAAAACGTTAAATACTTATTTCGAGAGGAAACGCTCCCGTAGCGAGTTGTGTTGTTGCAAATTGTTTATATTGCACGAGTTTTCATTATTCAATTTCAGGATAGTATTAAAATACTTCCAGCTGGTTAATTATCTTTTAAAATCACTGTTAAAACCACTCAACTGTATAACCCCATTTAATATTAATGAATGCCGGTGTTTCAGTATACATATCTACATATAAACCTGTCACACTTCTCTCCCATCGAGGTAGACAGATACCTCTTCCTTCCACTTGCTACGAGTGGTTCAGTGACTTAATGCTGTCTACACACCAAGCTAAGCTGACGGCTTTCCGTCATACGAATGACAGCTGTCAAAAAAGCCGGTGGCTTTGGTGTGTAGATACTATTTGGTGACACGAATTTGCCTACTAGTGGGTAGATAAGGGCGTTTACGCATATGCGGTTGAAGTTCGGCTTGCGGTTTTTTGTTTAATATGAAACGGCATCAAAACCGCAGCTCCAGTTAGGTATTATTTTACATACGTGTTGACTCATTCCAATTAAATAGAAACAGGACCTGTAAAAGATAAAAGTGAACTGCATTGAA
Source organism: Anarsia innoxiella (assembly GCA_947563765.1). NCBI lineage: Eukaryota > Metazoa > Arthropoda > Insecta > Lepidoptera > Gelechiidae > Anarsia > Anarsia innoxiella. The sequence goes on from OX387413.1 coordinate 7,011,537, forward strand.
AAACTTTATTTAGTGTTGTCATGCAATAAATTATAAATTCTACTATTTCCAACAAGGTTTTTCAAACTTCAACCGCTTGAAAACCGTAAATACAAAACCACCGTTAAAATCTAATCTAATTTAGCCACTTGTGTCCCACTGCTGGGCAAAGGCCTCTCTCCTCATCCGCCATGACTTTCTGTCTCGAGCTTCCTCCGCCCAGGTACATAAGAAAGTATCCAGCTCGTCCCGCCACCTTTTCCGTGGTCTGCCGTAACGCCGTTTGGCAGTTGGTAGCCATTGGGTAGCTGTTTTAGCCCATAAGTCTTCTGGCATGCGGCAGACATGTGGCCGGCCTAATCCCACTTCAGCCTGGCAGCTGTTTTTGCCACATCAGCAATACGCGTTTTAGAGCGCAGTATGGTGTTTCTTACCTTGTCAGTAAGTTTTACACGAAGCATACTACGCTCCATAGCCCGTTTAAATACTCATCAAAAATACCAACAAGCCTTTACTCAAACAAAAACGTCTGACGTCCTCACACAGATATTTAATATCACCACCATAAGTGTGGATGGTACAATTAATTCCGAGCAATATTTGGGATATAATGAAATTCCGTGGAACGTAATGCGGTAGAGGCGACGTGGTATCCTAGTTTATATCCTTTGTCTAGTCTAGATAGGTTTTAGGAATACCTAAGTATATAGGGTGCAATCTACCATGAAAAAAACTGGCCAAGTGCGAGTCGGACTCGCGCGGGAAGGGTTCCGTACCATTCACTATCGATATCGAGAAAAAAAGCAAAATAAACATGTTTGTTGTATGGGAGCCCCCCTAAATTATTATTATTATTCTATTTTTAGTATTTGTTGCTATAGCGGCAACGGTAAATACTTACATCGTCTGTGAAAATTTCAACGCTCTTGTTATAACGGTTCATGAGATACAGCCTGGTGAAAGACGGACGGACACACAGACAGACAAACGGACAGCCAAGTCTCAGTAATAGGGTCCCGTTTTCACCCTTTGTGTACGGAACCCTAAAAAACTACGCTGAATTTGAGAACTATCATCCTTTTTTTTAAGTTGGTAAAAAAAAAACATCAGTCTGTGGATTCTACTGACAAGTGCGACTAAGTTTGTGAAATGTAATTTTGGCTTGACGACGACCTAGTGAAAGCCGCAGGGTGAAAGCCGAAGGGTGAAAGCCGAAGGGTGAAAGCCGCAGGGTGAAAGCCGCAGGGTTGGATGCAGGTGGCAATTAACCGGTCGCGTTGGAGAATCAGAGAGGCCTCTGCTCATCATCATCGTCTTCAGCACATTGTAGTCCACTGCTAGACATGGCCTCTCACATTGCACGCCACTGTGATCTATCTTCGGCTGCTCGGTCTTAGCAGGAGCTAAGACCTGGTATGAACCAGCCATCTTATGCAAAACGTCAGTCCACCTTGCCTGAGGACGTCCTATACTACACTACGCTTGCCACTATACTATGCTGAGCAGTAGGCAGCTATAGGCTGAGGTGATGAAAAATAGGTCACCAAACACTAAATATAGGTCTTGTAGGTATTTAAAAACTTCATAATACATTCAACACATTCACGCCTCACGCCCTCTTTAAGTTTTGCGTCGCAACGTGTCTGAATAATTTGAATAAATTATATAAGTATGGCATTATATTTATGAAGAAGAAGACGTTTAGATCGTAGCAAGTGGAGGGAAGTCTCTGTCTTTGATGGGAGAGAGGCGTGATAGATATGTGGCTTATGCAAACATAGAAAACAAAAAAATTCTATCCTGAGATCCAAGTCTGCTAATTTAAAATTGTCAGTTGTGTGTCGGCAGAGTGTTAATGGCATTTTTTGACACATTTGGTATTCTGCTGAACAAGGGTTTACACTGATGATTGCGACCAAATGTGTCAATAAATACCATTGACACTCTGACGACACACAACTGTGGCTATTTTTAATTAGCAGACTTGGGACCCAGTTTCTGAATTTCTAAACTTAATGCATATCCGCATAATGTTTGCCCGATGTAGTTTTGGTCTGCAAAAACATTTTGAGGATTAAATGCTCCAATATCCTTAATCATCAGGAACAGGAAAGACAATGTTGAACCTAATTCTTTGTAAGACTCATGTATGTATTATAATTAATGCCTTAAATATCTAAATAATAAAACAATGTAACCAATTTTCTTCCGTCGTAATTTTACCCACCAATCTTAAACAAACTTATCTAAGTACACGTACGCGAAGCAATAAGCCTTGGTACTTGCTCTAAGCTTTGAGCTGTACTAAGGTATTTGATTTGGTTGTATAATATCCGTCGGAAGGGTCTAAAGAGACTTAATTATACTCTATGCCTCTTGGAATGTTGGGTATTGTTAAGGTTTTACAGAGGAGTTATATCAGTTAGTTGCTGAGCAATAAATTGTTATATTTTTAAGAGGCTGCCTGCGACTTCGTACGCATTCATCGTTATATTAGGGTCAAAACATAAATTCACGACACGACGCGACACGACGTCGTGCGTCGTAAAACGATACGACACGACGCTACACGTCACGACGCGACGCGACACGACGTCGTGTCGTGAATTTATGTTTTAGCCCTTAGAAATAAAACTTAACATCTCAAAATAATTATAGCCTATTTTATTAGTTATTTTAATGTGCAAGCTACAATACTGCCATGTTGCATTAAAATCAGTTGTGTCGTTTTTGCGTGAAAGAATAACAAATACCCTCACATCCATCCATCCATTGGCACAGATATTGACATTTTATAATATAAGTAGTATGTAGTTTTAGACGAACGTACCTCGATCAAATCGGGGACTTACTAAAGAAAGGCCAAATCAAGAGTACCCTAAACCGACGGGCATGTATGAGGCGACTGATGAGTGTAGATGAAGCGGAAGAGGTGTGTTTGGATCGAAGCAAGTGGAAGGAAGTCGTTTCTGCCTACCCCAATGGGAGAGACGCGTGACGGATATGTATGTATGTATGTATGTATGTATGTGTAGTTTTAGTAGGTTCTTAATGAATCATTTTGCGGATTTATTGTCGGGTATCTAAGCTTTTACTTTATTCATCGCAATATCTGACGTCACTCTTGTCGGTGTAGTCTACACCACTCTGCTCTATTCTCTACCATTCGTTTGAGCACCTGATACGACACAACTTCTATTCCCTTTGGTACACATTTTTTTTTTTGGACTTCGTTCCCCCCGATATTTATTGATCGGGGTTCTTAAATTTAGCAAAAATCTGATTTCTCTTCATCATTTCATAAAATAATAATTGAATAAATTGAAAAAAAATTGCATTATAATAGGATAAAAAATTGAATTAAAAATAAATAAAATTAAAAATCAATAAAAAGGAGATGTCAATTATTGATGACACACAATAATAAAAATTAAGTTAAAATACTTTGGTACACATTAAATATTAGAAGGATTTATTTATTACCTACTGACATATCTACACTACGTCCGCCCCTTCTTAGTCTTTGTGTCTAACTACGAATAAGAAACAGGAAGATATACGAGTGTTATGCTAACAATGACACGGCAACCATCATTCATTCACACCCATACCGCAATACTGCAGTAAATATATTGTGTGTAGAGAATTGTTTCGAATACGGAAATAGAACCACATAACAGTAGTTGGACATCGGAATATTTTTCACACAGTATATTTATTGGAGAGGCATGGAAGAGACTTTTGTCCAGCCAGTGGGACGAAATAGGCTATTTTTTTTTATTGGTATAAACATACTATACTATGGTATGTTGTGTATGTTGTACATAACAATGGGCCTAAGTCTGCTAATTTACAGAATCCTCAGTTGTGTGTCGGCAAAGTGTCAATGAGTATGTCAATTGTGATTTTTGACACATTTGGTCGCAATCAGTGTACGCCATTGTTTAGTAGAATACCAAATGTGTCAAAAAATGACATTGCCTCTCTGCTGACACACAACTGACAATATTGTAAATTAATTGACTTGGGTCCCAGTCTGTTTCTAGCTTAAACTTCTACCACCTAGGTAGGTACATCTTCTTCTTCTTTATCAGCCCATATATGTCCCCACCGAGGTGCACGAGCCTACTCTCATAGGTAGGTACATAAAAGCATAAAAACCAAAACAAAAAAATCGCATACGCCACAGCAAACATATTACACGCCTAAAACGAAAAGCCTCTAAATCAATTCACCCTTCTTTAGTACATATGTACTTCTCTAATCATTATTTTATTCTCACTTCCTTCAAAGACACAAAGGAAAGAGTGTCGTCGAATTGACAACAGATGTCACTTTGATTGACAGTAAGCTTGGATTGAACTCCGACATCGACTTTGTAAAGGATAGATAGGATTTTTTTTTTATCTTTAAAATATTTATTTTCAGAACTGTTGAAGTTTTTTTGGCAACAAATGAAAGGAAAATTTAATATATATATATTTACAATAAACTTAAATATATTTACAAAAAAATCTTATAAACTAAACTTCAATCCCTACTTACTTAATCTAAAAGACCCCCTCTGAAAGTACCCGATGCAAACGTACCCATGATACTTGTGGCATTTCCTCGCTGTATCGCAATAGATAGGATAGGTTTATTTTGACGAAGCCTGTTGCGGATTGTCACTTATGTAAGTACTTTTAATTTGAGTTTCTATAGTAAAAAGATATTTATATAGAGATGCTAAATTAGCGGTGTTAGCCCAGTTGGTAGAACGCTTGCCTCGAAATCTGAGGGCGCGGGTTCGAATCCTGGCGCGGGCACGTACCTCTGAGTTTATTTCTCATGTACGGATCAATTTATTCGATTACCACTTGCTAATGGTGAAGGAAAACATCGTGAGGAAACCTGCATACACCAGAGTAGAAATTTGAAGGTGTATGTGAAATCCGCCAACCCGCACTTGGCCAGCGTGGTGGATTACGGCCTAATCACTCTCTGTATGAGAGTAGGCTCGTGCTCCTCGGTGGGGACATATTATATGGGCTGATAATGAAGAGATGCTAAGTGTTGACCGTGACTTTGACAACTAATATTAGCATCCAATACCTTACAGCACGTTTCACTCTATTGCATAATGATATCTACACACCAAAGCCGCCGGCTTTTTTGACAGCTGTCATTTGTATGACGTAAAGCCGCCGGCCTAGCCCGGCGGCTTTGGTGTGTAGACAGCATTAGGATAAATAGAGCGAAGAGTGTTTTGGAGAACAAGTTTGTAAAAATCCGAAGGTTATTTTATATAGGGTGACTTTTTTAAAAAGAATTTAAAGTCCCCATACAAAATGCACCAGCTGATAGTATAGGGGAACAATTTTTTTTTTGTGATTTCGAACTTGGTCCCATAGTAACTGTAATAGTTGTTTGTTATCACGAGTACATGCATATCCTTTTCTATCGTTCACTAATTTAAAGTCACCTTGTAGAAGTGGAAAATAGGAATATTTTGTTTTTTATTGAACTACTTTTCGACGCATAGGTAGGTTTTTTAACAGGAGAAGAAAAGAAAAAATAAAAGTGTATTAAGTTTTAAGGGAATCGTGCCACTGGGGCCCAAGTCTACTAATTTAAAATAGCCTCAGTCGTGTGTCGGCAGAGTGTCAATGGCAGTTTTTTGATTTGGTATTTGTATTCTGCTAAACAATGGCTTACACTAATTGCAACCAAATGTGTCAAAAAATGACATTGACACTCTGCCGACAAACTGAGAATATTGTAAATTAGCCCCGGAAAAATGAAAGCGTCTGTTTTATCAATCTATCATGTTAATACATCTCTGCTCGGCCTTACTCTGTCAATCAATACATTCCAATTGATGATCAAGCTTCACAAAATTCCGCTGAATTGTTAAAAAAGAACATGAATTTTAAGATATTTAAAAGGATTTTATAAAATGCGTTGACGTAGGGATTCTTAAGAGATTTTTGTATTTTGTGTCCCAGTTTCGGATAGAAATTTGATTGAACAATATTGTAAGTAGGTTAATTTTTGTTATTGTATTAAAAGCCATCAAATATGCATTGTGTGTCGGCAGGTGTAAATATCATTTTTGACACATTTGGTCGCAATCAGTGTAAGCAATTGTTTAGCTGAATACTGTATCAAAAAATGCCATTGACACTCTGCCGACCGACACACAATGAGGCTATTTTTAAATTAGCAGACTTGGGGGCTAGGTCGTTAGTCCACCTTGCTGGATCCTTCCAACACTGTATTGTGCGGTGCGTGGCTTCATGAATTTGTAAGAAATATTATGTAAAGACAAGTAGGTATATTGGTACCTACAGAAACTCATTAAATTCCCATCTCCCAAGTAATTTGTTTAGAAACAAATTGAAAGACGAATCCACATACGGAAACCGAAGTTAAGCAATTTCATTTCCATTATTTCAATTTCCTTTAATTTTGTGTTTTTTCCGACATTTTCTTTAAAAACGTTTAGCTGCCGGCTGCCGGATATTTTTTTCTGTTTATTCAATAAGACGGCAGAATTAAATGTTATATTTACTTATGAATGAAAAAATAATGAAAATTGAAACACAGCAAAAAAATAACGTTATATTTTGTTTACAGTAAAAAGAAGACGACATCTTTGTCTATGAAAAATATATAAATCTCAAACCACATTGCTTTTTTCTTTCCTGCCTTCATGCTCTACCACTTCTCTCTCTGTGGGGTCTGCAGGAAGAAATTTCTTTTAGGAATATGGTTTTATATAACTTCTCTTTTTTTCTGTCTCTATGTACCTACTATCATCTTACAATAAACTGTTAAATAAATAAATAAACTGACACGCCATTGTAGATGAAAATGGAATGATGTTTATTTAACTAATAATGTCAGCGCAGCGTATCGATTTACTTGCTATTGTTTATAATTCGAATAGGTTATCGATTTACTAGTTTTTGGACGAAGTGTGTAAGTTAAGTTGATTCCTAAACGTAACTCTGACACTAGTGCCAGAAAGAGACTGTCATATTATGTCATAATGTCATAGGAGTCGTTATTTTTGGATTATTCGTTGTTTTACCAGAATAAAATATGGTGTGCGTTTATATGATCAGCGAAACGCTGTGTTTATGAAAGCTATTACAGGGGCTGTAATTTTCAGTGGTTAACGTGTGTGTTAAGATAAAATTCAATATCAATCTCCTTGACCGCTAACTCACGCCTAGTTCGGACGTTATATCTGACGACGACGGAGCTCCCTCTGATAAAGGTTCTGTGTCTTTAGTGCCTTTAACCTCCTGAGACCCAGAGATTTTTTTTGCTTCGATTTTGATAAAATTTGTCATAATAACTTAAAATACCATTCCATAAACAAAACTGGTGAAAAAAGAAAATTTCAATGGAAAATATAGATTTTCGCAATGTCATATATTTACGACAAGAGTTCTCAATGATAACTATTAATGTAGAATTAATATGTAAAAAATACTTGCATTTATTTGTTTCTGAGGCTTATTATATTTAATTTAATGTTTTAAAATAGAAAGAACATTTATATTGTGGAAAATTATATTTTTATTCATAATTTTAGTACTTAAACTCACAAAATGTTTTTTTTTCTCCAAACTAAAGATGGACTCTATTTCTTAAATTTTAATAATTTTTAGGTACTTTATTAATCGCAGACAGGCGATAAACTTCAGTTTATAGATTTAGTTAATAAATCTTGAGTTTCACTTATATAAATCAGTTAAATCAATTGTTTAGTCTTCATCTTTTTGGTGAAAATGTAAAAAACACTTGTGTTATTTTGTACTGCACAAATGTACTTCTTCTATCTCGTGCTCGCGTTATAATTCTTCTTTATCGTGCTTGCGTAAAACTGAAAAAATAATTCTTCAGAAACATTGTTTACTACTAAAATATAATATGTCATATAGGTATTACCCGGGGATTTACTATTTCACAGTAGTTATTGAGAACGCATGTCATACCTGTATTACATAAATATATAGCAGGTTATTTTTCCATAATCACGCAAATATTGACAAATAAAAATGTTTAATCTTAATTATTGCATATTAATACACAAAAAAAACACCAATGCAAGTTACGATATTCGTTAATTAACAAAAATTCAAAAAAAAACTTACCGCGTTCATTCGACCGCGACGACATCCTTCACTTACAATTAGAAAAAAAATATATATTATGACATTAATTCAACCAATGGCAAGTCTTGTAATGGCGGAAGACCCTTATTATTCGTTAAACAGTAAAATTTTTAAAGAAATTGTCTAGATGGCGGTACTACGAAATGTTTTTTTAATGTCATATATATATTACGGAAAGTCTCAGGAGGTTAAATAAATAATTTTAACTTTAAATGCGATTTTACAACCAAAAGTAAGTTTAACCTCTCCTAATTACCGATTTAAAACAGCTTAACTAACATTTTAACCTAGTTCAAATAGTCAAAGGTAGTAATTACACTCGCAAGAGCTAACTTGAATTCTCATTTGCGCCAACGCGTATACAAATGCGGTTCCAAATTAACTCTGCGGGTTAAACCAACGGATGCAGCAATTAAATGTCACAGAATAAATCAATCAGATGCGTCAGGGAATTAATGGGACTGATTGTCCAAGCTGGGTGGTATGGCATAGATTAAAATGTAGATAAGACACGAGAGAATAAAATAAAATAGTGGTTTACGTAACAAGGTACGAAAATATACGTAGTACCTATTAATAATCCAGTCATTATAGTAAGTTCACCTCGGAATTCGAGATACCCAGCTGTAAGTCTGTAAATACTTGTATATTGACACCCTAAAACTTGTCTCAAAACCTACATATGGTAGGGTGTACGCAACTATTAAATTTCAAGGTCAAAGGTCACAAAAATCGGCTTTTTGCACTTTTTTGTAAATATCTCATTTCCTATGGGTTTTTTGCTATTTGTATTTATTATCAATATTGTAGAATACAAAATTCTCTACAAATTTTGTTTGAAAAATTTTTTCATACCGTGAACCGTTTTCGAGATAGAGGGCGGAGAGCGCGCGGTCACAGCATCACTTCAGAGTTCAGGTCAACCGGTGCTTCCGGTCAAAAACGCGCCATATATAGTTGATGAACTATCGATTAATCAATGATTATAAATATTTGTAAATTTTTATTAACTATTATATTATATTTTATCATTTTCTTCATGCCTTAAATCTAAATCGAAATAACAAAGATAGGCTCATTAATATGCTAATTGAAAAATTACAAGCTGCAAATATTACTACTAAACAAGCCAGAGATGATGCGGATGTTCTTATTGTTGAAACTACAATTGAAGAATCAAAGTCTGCAAAAACTGCAGTTATAATAGGACAAGATTTACTCATCATTTTAATTGGGCGTACACTGTCTTACGAACAAGAAATTTTCTTTAAAAAAGTTGGGAAAGGAAAGAAAACTGAGATAGACTCGACTGAAAGTTTTGATAATTATCCTCATTCCAAAATACGCCGAGGTAGACCCCGAAAAAGATGGAGAGACGATCTGGATGCATTTTCACGGGAATGGCGGGTCGTGTTAAATGGAAAGTCGCGGGGGAGGCTTTTGCCCAGCAGTGGGATCTTAATGGCTAACAAAAAAAAAGTTTTTGAGCAACTGACAAATTTGGATGAACTAGCTGCAGCATTTGAGGAAGAAAATGGAACTCAAACCTTGTTGGCAGCCTATAATGCTCCGAAATCTGTGAAAAGTCTCGATCATCTTCGTTATATGCTTGACCTGAAGTGATGCTGTGACCGCGCGCTCTCCGCCCTCTATCTCGAAAACGGTTCACCGTATGAAAAAATTTTCAAACAAAATTTGTAGAGAATTTTGTATTTTACAATATTGATAATAAATACAAATAGCAAAAACCCATAGGAAATGAGATATTTACAAAAAAAGTGCAAAAAACCGATTTTTTGACCTTTGACCTTGAAATTTAATAGTTGCGTACACCCTACCATATGTAGGTTTTGAGACAACTTTTAGAGTGTCAATATACAAGTATTTACAGACTTACAGCTGGGTATCTCGAATTCCGAGATTCTTACCTAATTTAAGCTTAAATGACTGGGTAATTAAGTACCTAATCTAACGAACGTAACCTAGAGGCTGTCTGCGACTTTGTAAGCATAAACTGTCTGTCATGTCATGTTAAAATAATTACAACATAGGTGTAATTCTGATTCATAAGCTATAATATTGCAAAGTTTCATCAAAATCTGTTTAGTAGTCTTTGCGTGAAAGAACAACATTCTCATATTCGTCCATCCAAAGTCTCAAACATTGACTATCCGTTTTTGGCTTTTAATTTCTAGCCCTTAGGTAGAAATCAATGAAGAAAAAAAGTCCCTTCTGTACATAAATAGGTACATGTAAATCCGTCAAATGAAAAAGAAAATGAAAATGAAAAATCGTTTAATCCACTTTTGTTTTTGGTTTTGACAACACTTAGGACGGGTAACTTTTTAATTAACGCTAGATTCGCAAGAGTGCAGTTTTCCCCAGAAAAGAACCTAGCAAGAAACTCTGTAGGGTTGCTCTTTTCAATTTAGGTTTTACAAATCTTAGGCATAGAGAAACATAGGGCCAAAACATACACGTCGTGTCGCGTCGTGACGCGTCGTGACGCGTCGTGACGCGTCGTGTCACGTCGTGTCGCGTCGTGTCGCGTCGTGTCGCGTCGTGTCGCGTCGTATCGCGTCGTGTCGCGTCGTGTCGCGTCGTGTCGCGTCGTGTTGCGTCGTGTCGCGTCGCGTCGTGTCGTGTCGCGTCGTGTCGTGAATTTATGTTTTAGCCCATACAATAAAATTAATACTTCAAGGCTCTATCACATCGGAATAGACAGAGACTACTTCCATCACTTGCTACGATCCAAACTCACTTCTTCCGCTTCATCCAGCTTCATCAGTCTCCCGTCTGTATGATTATTTACTCTATACTATGTAGTAGGTAATCTCAGAGGATATACGCCAATCCTCTTAACATCAATGTCTGACTAATGTGATTTAGAGATCAATAGCGTGAACTTTGACACTTCTAGGTATTAGAGCTATTTCTTGCATATATATTATGAAGCGACTGATGAATGTGGATGAAGCGAAAGTGTGTTTGAATCGTAATTAGTGGAAGAAATTTGTATGTGTCTGACCAATGGGAAAGAGGTATGACAGATATGTATGTATGTATGTATCACGATGTCCAGCTAGCTTAGCATGGCACTCCGTGACAAGACGTTGTCATGCGTTTGTCACGCTTACGTCTCTGTCTATAGTTTTAAATGTGATAAGGACAGCATACGTGAGATAATTGTCGCGGCACGCCGTGCTAAGCCCCCTGTTCCACTTTTAGCGAGTGGTAGGTAGGGTGCCAGATGTGCTATGATACGTTGCTATGGGTGCGTTTGATATCCATCAATAATAATCATTGAATAAGACACCCTGAATATGATTAGTAGATGTCAAACGCATCCATCGTTCCTTTGCGCCTTTTTTTTAGGCCGCCTTTGCGCACAATGTTTTAGTTTTAAGTTTTATCTGTATTTCTTTGTGTGCAATAAAGAATTTCTATCTATCTATCTTCTTCGGTCTAATCACTCTCGTATGAGAGTAGGCTCGTACCCATGTAGTGGGGACGTTAAAAAATCTGACGATGATGATATGCATCCATAGCGACATAGCATAGCACATCTCTGGTGGAAAAGCACACTAAAATCATTATTCAAAAAATAAATACAGTTTTTTAATTTTGTTTTTTTTTTATCTAAGGGCGTTTTTTACGTGCGCATACGCTCGTTTTTTGAAGCGCGTGTAAGTATACGCGCGTATGTAACGCTAGGTCTGAAAGCGCCCTAAACCTACTACCGTTGTACTACCTGTATAGCCGAGAGAAAGAAACTGCAAGCTAGTGCGTAAGAGAACTTACAGCCGTTCTCAATATTCGAAGACAGATAACTGTCTAAGCAACTGTCTAACTGTCTGAGATCGGCATGTCACGAATGTTACGTAGCTGTCACTTCTGATTTATCCTTCAGATGAATCCCATAGCCTTTTTGACACCAGTAGGTTTATAGGGAAATCCTAAGACAGATAACTATTTCTTACACTGGAGTACTAATACTACTACTGGAGATAGAAATATAAATAACTATTTCTATCAACAGAATGGGCGCCACTAGATGGTCACAGACGCCGAGGTAGACCTCGAAAAAGATGGAGAGACGATCTGGATGCATTTTCACGCGAATGGCGGGTCGCTACCGGAAACCGTGTTAAATGTAAAGTCGCGGGGGAGGCCTTTGCCCAGCAGTGAGATCTTATTGGCTAACAAAAAAAAAATCTCCAGTAGGGCAAAACCAGAGATAGATAGAATATAGGGACCAGCCGGTAGTCTGTCGATTATAAGGGATCGATTAGTAAGCGATTCATAAAGTTACCTAAATTCAAACGTCTATAATATTCCCTTAGTAGTAATAAGTGGTTTGGTCCAAGGGTTCGTTTTATACGTTTGCAATTGTATGGATAAGACTTTTATTAAAAAACCTTGAGACTGTCCACGATTTTGTACGTATTTGCAGTCATATCTTGGAAAATACCCAAACTTATGTAATAAAATGAAAATGAAAATATTGTTTATTTATCCGAAATAGGAAATACAAAGGTACACACATTGAGTTACACGGTATAGGTACACAATTACTTAAATTAGTCCTAAGTAGATCCAGCCTTAAACTAAATTAACAGAGGTCCCCAAACTAGGCAGAGCCTGTATCTTGGGGAACCAGATTACAGTTAGTTTACAGAATTTGTGCAATTTGGTTTACCTAAATTATAAACAATATAATTTTTAACCAATTAGATTTTAATTTTCCATAATGTCTAAAAAAACAAAAAAAAAAAGAGTTACTCAATGGTGTGATAGTGAATAAAGTTTAGTGAATAACGTATAAAAATGCTTTTTATTGCAAAAATTCATTTAAATGTTTTGTTTGTTGTTTTTGTGTTATTCTTTCACGCGTACAATGTTTTTGCTTATATAGGGGTCCTAGTTCGCTTATTTAAAATTGTTTCAGTTGTGTAACTATTGCGTATCAATGGCTTTTTCTGATACATTTGGTATTCTGTTTAACAATAGCTTACACTGATTGCGCCCAAAGTTTCATCATTTAAATCTTTATTTACCTTCTGTGCAGATATTTTCAAAAGTAAGTTCTACATTTAATCATAAATGTAGAAAAGCATGTCCACATTATTCCCAAAGTCAACCCCACTCATTCCAATGAAGGAATAATCTGAAATCAAATGGTCAATGTTTGTCAAAGTCCAAAGTAACCTCAAAGTCCCAAGGGCCGTAAAGGTCCCAAAAGGGCCACAAAATACTTCCTTAAATGATTGTTTTGGGGACCTTATGAATTTATGAAGATTATGATTTCAGTTGAGAATATTATTTAAATTTTAAATTTGGATTCGATTTAAACTTAATATAGGTATGTACGTATCTAAGGAACAGAAAAAATCTTATTAAAATATAACGTCTCGTTTTAAATAACAGACATTAATACTAATCAATCATTAAGTGTAGGTACCTACTATGATCTGAGTTGTTCAGCTTGAGTCTGGGTGTTTGTGTGTATGTTACGGGCAATGTGATTAATTGGGCATTATCCATAATGCCCGGGCATTATGAATAATGCCCAATATAAGCGGGCAATGTGATAAATACCATGCAATTAATCAAATTGCCCGGGCATTATGCATAATGCCCGTCACCTATTGGGCAGAGTGATAATAAACTTGTTTCAGTACTTTTTTTATTTTACAATGAAACCTTATCTCACCTAAACATAACTAAAAGTCAAATAAATGTGTAGGTATTATGAAACTTAAAATTCTTATCATTTATTCATAGGTTAAGTTGGGTTTAAGTTTAGGTTAGGCCATTCCAGACTCTGATTGGTCAAAGGGTGACATGCGCTGGTTTCCCTAAAATACTTCCTAAATCCCTAAAATACTACTTCCCTAAAATATGTGGAAAGGGTTCATGCTGCTGTGATGGCCAGTCATGTACCTATGCGGATACTTGATAGCTTGATAGCTAAGCCTTTCATTTTTCAGCTTCCCATTTACTTACCTATACCTTGTTCTGGATATTGCAGGGGCAATTTATTTATTGATTTAAGCTCTATTGAAATGTAAATTTTAATGTTTGTTTCCGTGTAAGAATTTGTAAAATTGAAAAGAGCAACCCAACAGTTTTTTGCTAGGTGAATGAATGAAAAAGAAAATGAAACTCTTGCGAATTTAGCATTAACTTTAAAAAATGACCCGTCTAAAGTGTTGTCAAACCTAATCTACAGTCTTTCATTTTATTAAAATTAGAAACTTAAAAAAATCTTGCCGAAATTATGAGCATTTTTTTCCTTTAGGTACCTATGCAGCACATACATAAAGTTTCTAAAAACTTTATTGTATTGAAGTACTTAATAACATAACATACGAGTTGCCAAATTATTTTTCTACTCTAGTTCAATAACCTTAGTTGATAAAAATGCAAAAACCTAAATTCTACCTAATGCAAAGACTTGAAATTTCTAAAAAAAATAGTCCACTAATATGTCTCTGACAACGTTTCAAAAATTCGGCGACTTTAGAATTATCGCAACCTACAATTATCAAGTTAACGGACTATTATTATCAAATTGCCCAATGGTCTTTGGTCATTATTCATAATGCCCGGGCAATGTGATAAATAGCACAGTTTTGAAAGTAATTAATCACATTGCCCGATACAGCTGGGCATTATTCATAATGCCCGGGCATTATGCATACTGCCCGCATTAATCACATTGCCCGTAACATGTATAATATGCATGGGGCTCAAGTCTGCTAATTTAAAATAGCTTCAGTCACTGAAATGACTTCATTTGTGTGTCGGCAGAGTGTCAAAAATTACATTGTCACTCTCATTGACACTCTGCCGCCACACAACTGAAGATATTTTAAATAAGCCGACTTATCGTTGTCTAAGTAGTCCATACCTATCGTTGACTCATTAAAATAATTATAGTAAGCTACAGGGCCGCTATAGGTTAGACTGGCACAGGACCGTAGTGAATGGCGCGAAAAAAGGGAGGCCTATACCCAGCAGTGGGGAGAAACGGGCTGATTTGATTGATCGATAGTAATCTTTGTTTCACTTGACATTGGCTGAATCCACAATAATATTTACCATTTTTTTAAACTACACTGAAAAATTTATCAAAAATCTCAGCGTACAAAAACCCAGCAAAGTTATTTCCTGTAAAAAGCATTAAATTACAAAATTTATTCATCGAAAACCGTCGAGTGCGGTGAGTGACAGATTAATTCGGGCCGAGAATGCCTTAATTACCGACTCTCAGCTATGGATACACTGAGGAGAAGTGACTTTTTGGGGGGATAAAAGTGGGGATAAATGGTTCAAGATTTTTTTACCTACATAAAACAACATCCAAAAAAAAATCTGCTAATTAACAACATTGTCAGTTGTGTGTCGGCAGAGTGTCAATGGCATTTTTTGACTTTTGGTTGCAATCAGTGTAAGTCATTGTTTAGCAGAATACCAAGTGTGTCAAAAAATGCTTTTGACACTCTGTCGACAAACAACTGACGCTATTTTAAATTAGCAGCCTTGGGTCCTGAATTGAGAACCACGTCCTGTTTTTGGTTTTGTTCGTTTTTAGCTTGAGGTCTGTTAAAAAATTAAATACGTAAAAAAGTGTAACCTATGCTGAATAAAATATTATAGGTATTTGATTTTTTTTTTCTTTTACACTAGGTTCCTGTGTATCCGAGAGGAAGAAACGGCAAGAAACCTAACGGCACAGGGCCCTACACGTTGTATCTACATACATATATGTTTTAATCACCAAAGTATTATTATATACCGAGAGTACAGCTTAGGCACATGATTGGTACTTTTGGAAGGCCAGTCGGTCATAATCACTACTTTCGATTTTGGAATTCCCGGTTTTAATAGAGTAAAACGTAGATCCTTTTAAAGGCATGCTCGGCGCCAGGAGGATATAGGTCTAAGTGGTTTTTAAAGTTTAAATACAAGTCTTGCACTTCATTATCTTCTTAAATATATTATTCTTTAAAACAA
Organism: Anarsia innoxiella; assembly: GCA_947563765.1. Taxonomy (NCBI): domain Eukaryota; kingdom Metazoa; phylum Arthropoda; class Insecta; order Lepidoptera; family Gelechiidae; genus Anarsia; species Anarsia innoxiella. Next base: position 7,027,703 of record OX387413.1, read on the forward strand.
AATACCCCCACCCTAAGCGAACTCGTCTCAAAAGCCTCTTCCACAAACAATAACGTTCAAAAACAAATGTTATTGTTTTGTTTTGTCGCCAACTTTCACTTGTTCCCGTTGTTTTCTTCATAAACAATCGTTAATTGAAATTTGGCGGTCGCACTTCATTTTGTTTTTGTTTAAAACAATCTCGCGTCGATCGATACTGGTTAGATGTAGTGATGTAGCAGATTATGTAAGTTTTTTAGATGATGTCAAAATAAAACAATAGTAAAACTTAATATTATTTTTAGGGTTCCGAACCCATAGGTTGAAAACGGGACCTTATTACTAAAACTCCTCTGTCCGTCCGTCGGTCACCAGGCTGTATCTCGTGAACCGTTATAACTAGAGCGTTGAAATTTTCTCAGATAATGTATTACCGTTGCCGCTATAACAAAAAATACAAAAAATTGAATAATTCCTACAACAAACGTGACTTTTTTGCAATTTTTTGTTCGATATCACTAATGCCTACTGGTAAACATCATAATTAGGCTATTGTTAACCAAGTGAATGCTACGGAACCATTCACACGCGAATCAAACTTGTACTTAGAAAATTTTCTTTCCAAGTTATGACGATATAATAGCCTACAAAGTCGCAAAACAGCCTTTACTAGAAAATAATAAATGACAGTTTTAACTTATCCTAGTCGATCTTTAATTAAGTAGCTTTGACTATCATCATCATCATCATCATGTCAGCTTATGGACGTCCACTGCTGGACAAAAGCCTCCCAAGGATCCCCACAACGACTGGTCTTGCGCTGCCCACATCCAACGGCTTCCAGCGACTTTAACTTAGTCGTCAGTCCACCTTGTTGGAGGCCTTGTTGACTATATCTAATTCAAAACTAAATCTGTGTTTATGTTAAATGAGTTTATTCTTCGGTTTATTAATTAACTTTAGGCTGGATATAAGTTAAATTAGTTTGATATTTATTGCCTAAATCAATTTGTTTGTAGTTTAATTAAAACCACAAACCACGACCACTACTAGTTTAAGGTTCGGTGTAGGCAGCAGATGATGGGGCTGGTTGTTAAATGAAAGACTTCAAGTATTGAAAACGAAGGAACTGGGTTTTATTCACATTAGTTTTTTACACACATAACGCACGTAGGTACGGAGCAGAGAGAGTAAGAAAAGAGTGTTGCTACATAAAAGAAATACAAAATTACTTTCTGTTGGTGTTGCCAACATTCGGAAGTCAAAAGACATGTTTACTTTTGAAACATACATACATAATTATGTACATACATATCCGTCACGCCTTTTTACCATCGGGGTAGGCAGAGACCACTTCCCTCCACTTGCTTCTAGTATTAAAATAATGTTTTTTTTTTTTAATTCACTAAAAAGACCTTTCACGAACGTTCATAAACACAATCACAAGAAGTCAAATGAATTATTCAATTTCTACGGAACCGCGTGAAATGTCAAGGAAAAAAAAATCTTATCTACATACAGGCGGATGACGCGAAACAAATGAGCGGGGGCATGTGAACCCGCATACTTAAATATAGGGATGGGATTTATTTGATGGAAGTTATCGATACATTATCGAATTGAAATAAAACATTTAGAATTTTTGATAAAACTTTAAAATTAGGTTTTTTTAAATTAATTAGGGTGATTTTTGATAAGTGAAGGATAAAAAAATATATGCATGCACTGGTGATAAGAAACAACTCTAAAGGTCTATCGACACATATCCGGACAACGCGTCCGGTTGTCATGACGACGAATTGTTTTCCCTCCTGACGGGCCACAGCCCGGACATATCCTGGTCTATCTGACTATGTATGGGACAAAGTTTGAAATCATTAAAAAAAGTTTGCTCTCCAGTACATTTATCACTACCAGCTGTTGCATTTTGTATGGGGAGTGCGAAACTTTTTGAACGATTTCAAACTTGGTCCCATAGTAAATATGGTTTGTTATCACAAGACACATACGTTTCCTTTCGGGTGCACATTACAAGCCCTAAAATTAAAAAATCAACACTTGAAACCCCTAAGCTCAAAACCCCTAAATTCACAATCACTTAAGGTTGCCTGGAAGATATTGCTACCTAGCAATAAGGCCGCCTGTTGCTTCTTATATTCTTGTTTGTGTCTGTACCTTATATCTTTTTGTGCAATAAAGAATATTTGTATTGTATTGTACTAATGCTTTTTTCACTTAAATACAAAACATCTAAATTGTGAAATATCGAATGATCATTTCAATTATGTTCATAAAATCTAAATTTAAAATATCAACACACTTAACATCGAAATTTAAAATATCTAACTAAGACCTATCTAGGTAAATTTCTGTCTTTCTCTCATTAAAAGTCACCCTTTACATATAAAAAAAAAATACATCGATAAATACACAATTAGCTGTACAACATCCCAACCCTATTTCACACCTGTCACCCGATATCTCTTACCACCTTTGTTTCCGAAAAAAAAAAGAGATTAATCTTAAACATACCGATAATAACAAACGGAGTTTCCCCATTCTCCCCTTTTATTTCCCTTACACTTTTTTACAGAAAAATTGGCCTAATGATAACATTTCTCGAGTGTTGAGGACAGTGGGGTGAATTGATGCTTTAGAATTAATCAAGTTGAAAATTAGAATAAGTTGGCTTGAATTGAAACCTTTTGGGGCCTTAATTTTAGGAAAAGGGGGGAGTGATGTAGAAAGGGGGGGATGTAATCTGTGAGAATTAGGTGTCTACAAAGATTCTAGATTTTCGTCGTCGCGTATTCGTGTGTAATCGATTTTTGTTATTAGAATTAGAATTTGTTTATTGCAAGTCACAGGTTGGGTAAGGTGTTACAAAGTCGTATGTACATGTGACGCCCTGCAAGGGCACAGCAAACAAGAGGGCAAGTACTTGCCAGTTACTTAAAAACTTTATCTTAAAACGATTAGTAAATTATTATTATGTCTTAGGTAGTAAAGAACTTAATCGAAATCTAATCTGTCTTTGAACAAGATACAGGATTGTTAAAATTTTTGTTAGCCTTTTTAATCCCACCACTGGGCAAAGGTGTCCCACCACATCGTCCAATACTAAATGCCCGGCAAAATTTATAACGACAGTTTTTTTTTGTCTCCTCATTCATATATCAATCAGTCATTCAAAATTAGCAGTTGCCATTTATTTTTTTCAAAAAATCTTTTGTGTTTCTTTACCAAAGAAGGTACGTTTTCCCTCTCTTCCCCTCAACCTTTCCTTTTCAAAATATACTTACGTATGATATTTAAAATAGGCGGTTGAAGTAAATAGCCAGTTAATTACTATAGCCATCCATCATATGGCAGTCTACTACAAACATTAAACTGTTCTTAAAGGCTGGGGTTAAGGGTAAGTGTGTTTTATAATTATGTTACTACACACATAATCAATGCATAAGTGCTTTGTCAATACTTTATTATGTTTCTATTTGTGAAAACCTGTAATTGGCTCCATTGTTATTTTATAATTTTCTATTTTGTATATTGAAGATGTTGGTTTTCTAATAAATAAATAAATAAATAAATAAATAAATAAATAAATAAATAAATAAATAAATAAAAATGTGAAACCTACGGGTCTATTTCTATCATTTTTTTGTAACTCATCTGTTATTGTTCTATCTACGTATATATATAATCTGCAAAAATACTACACTCTAATAAATAAAATATAACCGCTAAACTAAACTAAACTTACCTAACTAACACTAATCCGGGAATAATCCGCCCCTGGTCTCTCCTGGTGCAAACGTGCCCATCACCCCAGCTGCGTTTCCACGCTGCAAAAGGTTAATTAAAAATGATAGTTGAGGTGGCTCTGGATAGACAAATCGTGAAGAGAAAGGAGAGAGTCCGCAGTGAGACACTGACGGTGAGAGGTCTTTGCCCAGCAGTGGGATACTGACGACTAGATAAGATAGTTTATAAGTTTTTAATTTTGTATTTGATGTCTAAAGGTACGTACTCATAATGGTGTCTGTCTTTACACCAAAGCCGCCGGCCCGGCGGGATAACAGACCGGCGGCATAGAGAACTAAATAGTTAATCCGGCGGATTTTAACAGCTGCCATTAATATGACGTTAAGCCGCCGGCATGATGGATAAGCGCCCTGAGGCGTTTTATTTAAAGAATCAAAACTCGAATGCCCATACCTAGTAGTTAAATATGTATGACATTAGGTCGCTATGTGTATTTTATATACATATATGTATACTATTTATATATATTTATATTTATATATTTTTTGTATTATTATCTATATTTGTACAGTTTATTTATTTAATAAGTAGCAAATTATAGTATTTATTTATTGCCCTGCTCTACTCTACAGTCTTCCTAAACCAGTCCTACTCCAAAGGTTGTCTGGAAGAGATCACTTTTAGTGATAAGGCCGCCTTTACGCACAATGTTTTATTTTTATTTGTATTTCTTTGTGTGCAATAAAGAATTTCTATCTATCTATCTATTTATGACCGTACCTATTTATATCCTCTCTCCTGAAAATGCCACTCCCACGTAAAAGACACAAATTTAGGCAATCAAAGTAATCTATCATCCGTTACGCTTGTCTAGGCCCTAAAATAAATCGTCTAATGGAATAATCCCCAAGTTTTAGAAATTAATTCCTGCGCGTAACCAAATTTATGGGGGGCGATAAAAAATGGCGTAATTATGGAATTTAGACGCTATTCAAGTGGAATATGAATTGTATTCGGGATTTACCTTTTGTTACTAGATTTCTGGGTTTTAGATTTTGTTGCAATAGGCTCAAGTCTGATAATTTAAAATAGTCTCAGTTGTGTGTCTGCAGAGTGTCAATGGCAATTTTTGACACATTTGGTATTCTGCTAAACAATGGCTTACACTGATTACCTTTGAGTATAGAATATATAAAGAGGTGCCCTGCCGTCTGGATCTGCGTGCCTCGTCTGGCTTAAAATGGCTACCTTATTATATGGAATTTCTTATCGTTTGACAGGTCATCTACCAAGAAAACTATGAAAAACTTGCGCCAACCTTGGCACGCTGTCATAAACTCATTTGTATACGAAAAAAAATGTGGCACCTCCTTAAATATTCTATAGACAAAGGTCTTACATTGCGACGAAATGTGTCAAAAATGACATTGACACAACGTACTCTGCCGACACACAACTGACAATATCATAAAATGTCAAACTTGAACCCCTTAATTAAAAAATACCATTTGCTGCCTTATTTAAAATATTCAAAGGTTGCCTGTAAAATTTAATTGCAAAAAAACAAAATATAAACTTCCCCTTAACCTCACACATACGGTTCATTACCCCCCCACTCGTATACAAACGACCAACAAACATTTGTTTTGTTAACTTTTTAAATTAACAGGAAAATTTCGACGCGTGAATATTAACAATTTTCTACTTAATTATGTTATTATTTTGTATCGTTTGTAAGTTTATTAAGGTATAATGTTTCAATTTTGTTGGACGATGTGTTAATTGTGTGGTTTTTGGTGAAAATGAACAATTTTAATATGAAACTATCGATGTTTTTAAGGATGCCACACACAGGCCTAAGTCTGCAAATTTAAAATAGCCTCAGTTGTGTGTCGGCAGAGTGTCAATGGCATTTTTTGATACATTTCGTGTTCTGCTAAACAATAGCTTAGATCTGTACCAAGTTATCTGTGAATTAAACGGCGGCGCTAGTTATTATACAAAAAAATATTTCTACCAATCGCAGTAGTTCTGCAATTTGACATTCCGTATCAGTAGCCGTAGTTCCAATAACGGCTGTTTCACAGATAACTGATCATGTCAAAAAATGACATTGACACTCTGCCGACACACAACTGAGAATATTGCAAATTAGTAGACTTGAGCCCCAGTTTTTTGTTACTTTCAATCTTATAAAAAACTACGATTTATCAAAAAAAATATCATGACATAGCTGAAAAAATCCAACTTCAAACACACTCAGCCTAATAACTTTTAAAAAATCCACAAAATTCCAAAAATGACCCACATTAGTCAACTTAAAACTTCATATTATATGCCTTTACATAGAATTTAAGTCTCAATATCTCTCTTGTAGAACAAGTAGCGAAGTTTATGAATGGTTCATCAGAGTTTGTATCGCGTTTGCGTTAAACATTTTTTGGGAGCCCCCGATGGTTACTAAAAGTTTTAATTGCTCCTCAAATTAATGCCCAGCGGTGAAAACGTGGAGACATACGGGTGGAGAATTGGTTAGGAGACGCTGCGTAAAAAAAATAATTAATATAATGGGTAAAATTCAAACCCCCTTTTGACAAAACGAGTTTTACTTATAGTTCTAGGACTTACTCAGATAAATGACGTTTCCGGCTATAGAAAAAACGTCAAAATATGAAATAAGTCTTAGAACTATATTTTAAACTCCTTCCCCCTTATTACAAAACGAGTTTTAAAGAGGACTGAGGGAGAGGACCTAATCCCCGCGCCGCCGGGTCTTTTCTGCTGCAGCGGTTGGCTATCCAGCGTGGAAACGCAGCTGGGGTGATGGGCACGTTTGCACCGGGAGAGACCATATTATATTGTTGGTGTGGTGGTTATATGGTTATATTATATTGTTGGTTGTGGTTATATTTTATTTATTAGAGTGTAGTATTTTTAATAACATATTCACATAATAAATTAATTGTTTTAAAGATAGTTCAACGTTAGTTCGTTTAGTTTGACGTTTTGTCCATAGCCGAAAGACGTTTCGGCTATAACTAAATAAACTAAAGTCGAACTATTTTTAAAACTCGTTTTGTAATAAAAGGGCTTTTGTAATTACGGGGTAAATGTTTTATCTCAAAATGGGTACAGACTCGTATTATATACCTATAAGTAAATAGACTTTTTGAATGTTGTTTTTATCTAATGGTATCTACACACCAAAGCCGCCGGCTTTTTTGACAGCTGCCAGTCGTATGACGTAAAGCCGCCGGCCTAGCCCAGCGGCATGCCGGTGGCTTTGGTGTGTAGATAGCATAAAACTACTAACGTTTCACTTCCTGTATAGCCGAGAGGAAGAAACAGCAAGAAATTTAACGGCACAGGGTCTTACGTTAATGTTTATGAAAGTATTTCCCTTTACCATATTTTTTCCCAAAAACCGCAGCGTTTTCCCTCAAATTTCCCACAACTATGGTTAACCATTTAACAGATTTCGCACGGCGGTACCAAGTTGACATTTTATTTATAACACAGCTCAAGCGCTGAGGTTTTTTAGGGTTCCGTACCCAAAGGATGAAAACGGAACCCTATTACTGAGACTCGGCTGTCCGTCTGTATGTCTGTTCGTCCGTCCGTCACCAGCCTAGTTCTCGTGAACTTATATAACTAGAGCGTTGAAATTTTCACAAATGATGTATTACTGTTGCCGCTATAAGAACAATTATTGAAAATAGATAATAATTAAGGGGGGCTCCCATACAACAAACGTTTTTTTTGCCTTTTTTTGTTCGATATCTATCTATTATTACATTATGATATGTATTTGCTGCTATAGTGCGTACTGAACCCTTCGCGTGCAAGTCCGACTTGCACTTGCCCGTTTTTTTTAGATTACAGCTATAATTTCAGACAGTTCCCTGCAAAATTTTCTAACGTCACATCCTATACGAGTGAAAGAGAACGCTAATCAACTGGTTGAAAGTTTTACAGGAAGAAAAGAGATGAATAAAGGTACGTGTTTCTGATTTATGGTTAAAGTTTCTGTTTGCTTCCTAAGTGGGTTTTATAATACTTATTTTTAACATATTAGTCTGTTGTTAAAGTAAATTTTTGTTTCAAGTTTATATTAGATTATGCGACGTTTTGGTGTTAAGGAAAATGTCGTCGGGAAATCTGAAGGGAATTTTATTAAGACTTAAAGCCTTATCGTTTTACCCCCTTGTTACAAACCAGAAGCGGTGGTAGCCCAGTTGGTAGAACGCTTGCCTCGAACTCCGAGAGCGCGGGTTCGAATCCTGGTGCGGGCACGTACCTCTGAGTTTATTTCTCATGTACGGATCAATTTATTCGATTACCACTTGCTAACGGTGAAGGCAAACATCGTGAGGAAACCTGCATACACTAGAGAAGAAATTCTAAGGTGTATGTGAAATCCGCCAACCCGCACTTGGCCAGCGTGGTGGATTACGGCCTAATCACTCTCTGTATGAGAGTAGGCTCGTGCCCCTCGGTGGGGACATATAATGGGCTGATAAAGATAAAAAAAGATTACAAAACGAGGCTTAAAGATAGTCTGACGTTAGTTCGTTTCTTTTGACATTTCGGTTATGAACAAAACGTCAAACTAAACGAACTAACGTTGGACTTTAGACCTCGTTTTGTAATAAGGGGGTTAAGGTCTATCTACACCGATCTGACAAGTTTTTCTTTAATGACAACTATCTATGTGGATTTTGCAGGTTTTAAGGCTGTATCAATGTTTTTAATTTTATCAATTCTATTTTATATCTACCGATATTTCTAAGAAATATTTCAGTCTTGCAAAAAAGTTATATAATAAAGTTATACAGGGTGTAACAGAAAGGGGGTATAATGCCGAAACACAGCGATAGTCCTCATGAAACTGAACAACTTTCCCCAAGGAACATAGGTCGTAACTCGAAAAAAAAATTCGCCTACCCATACAAAATGCCCGATTAGCTGATCGAGTAAGTATGGGCGATCCAAAAAAATTTTTCGAGTTAAAAACCATGACTATCGCTGTGTTTCGGCATTATACCCCCTTTCCGTTACACCCTGTATAATAAAGTTATATTATACACCCTGTATTTCAAAGCTAAATAGCTTCCTATGAAGCTTCCTCCCCTCCAAATTATCCCCACCACAAAATTATAATTTCAGTATCAAGTAACAGAACATTATTTTAAAACAGTACTTTAAATATGATACCGGAACAATGACATTTTAACATGAACTTATCACACAGTACAATATTGCTGACGACATATGACACTATTTCACAACACATTTTGTGATACTGACATATTTCGACGTAGTGATCCTAATTAATATCATAAATTTATAGAGCGCGTACTGTGGCTTAGTTACTCGTACATAGCGTAAGGAAATAAGGTTTTCAAAATCTTTTTATTGTTCTAGCCATGTTGCGTATTCGGTCACTTCGTTTGAAGCCCAGAATACTGCGTTCCATCACTCTTTGACAAACCTTAAGCTTGGACTTCTGATTTCCCGTTAACGACCAGGTTTGAGCGCCGTAAGTAAGGATAGGCAGGATGCATATGTCTAGGAGTTTGCGTTTGAGTGACAATGGAAGGTTCACCTTCATGGACCAGTAGCTCTTCCAGACGTTATCGATGCGGCGATCGATTTCCTTCTCCTTCAAAACCTTCCAAAAGAATAAATTAAAAGCCACTGTTATAAGCTAATTGATAAGTCGCGGAAAGGTACAATATTTGAAAGACGTATATTTTGATCGTAACATGTGGTAAGAACTAGTCTCTGCCGCGAGGGGATAGAGGGTGATAGACAAATATGTAATTATTTTAATATTTAATTCAAATACATCAGAATCAACTGGTTGCTTAGTACATTACCCTTCCTTTTGGCTTTGCCGCAGTCGGGTAAAAATCGGTTTTATATAGCAACTACTTATGATAATAAATCATTAAAAAATGCGGTTCTCACTTGTGCCTATTGTTCTCATTTCATTTTACACTCTCTATAAATCAGTTATTGGATAGATCAGATTACTTTAAATCCTTCAGAAACAGATGTTCTGTTGTAAATCCTAACACTGAAAGCCTATTTCGATCTAGATTTATTGTTTAGGACCTAAAACCTAAAATACAATCTCTTTGTACTTACTTCTTAAAAAGGAAACCAATGATCCGAATGAGTCTTTAATGCTACATGGAATGAACAGATTTTGATGAAACTTTACTATATTATAGCTTTTACTTCAGAATAGGCTATATTATTTTTAGACATCATACAAATTTTCTAAAATATATGTATATGACAATAATACGAAGTCGCCAGCGGCCCCTTATAAAAAAGAGATAAATATCTCATGTATGTCTAATAACACAAAACAGAAAACAACTTGCCCTTAATGATTCTTATTTATTTATTTATTTAACCTTCTAACATCAAAATAAAATACATGCCTATTATTAGGTTAAGTAAAACAACACATTTTATCTTATCTTATCTGGCCAACAGTGTCCCACTGCTAGGCAAAGGCCTCTCTCCTCCTTCTCCACAATTCTCTATCCAGACCCGCCTTTTCACTTGCCTTTAATAATTCAAATTTAACCTACTAACATAAAAATACATAATATAGGTGATGTAATGAAAAATAGTAATTTCCAAAATTATCTCGAGCCACGAAATCTAAGTCGCGAGATGGAAGCGGATCGGCTAACACGGTCCCTGAGCTGCCTACGCTTTTAGTGGCCTAAGTCTTAAGCCACAGCGGTTAAGAGCCCCAACAGGCTCCCAAGTCTGCTAATTTAAAATAGCCTCAGTTGTGTGTCAGCAGAGTGTCAATGGAATTTTTTGACACATTTGGTATTCTGCTAAACAATAGGCATGACGACAAAAAAAATGTTTTAGGCCCATCACATAGTTTATTTTTAAATATCCGACACGTATTTTTTCTTTTTTCTCTTAAACTAAAAATTACAAAGATACACTGGGTTAAAGTTGCTCGTGACGTCACGCTTACGTACGATTTTTACGTAAGAGTGACGTCAAAACCCCCCACTCCATAACTTCGATGCTCTGTATCTTTGTATTTATTTATGTATTTAATCAGGTAAAAATTGTGTTTCAAATATTTTTTAATAGCCTAAAAGACGGACTAATAATTTTTTGAATTTTTGAATGTAGTCGTCATCCTTATTGCGATCAAATGTGTCAAAAATGACATTGACACTCTGCCGACACACAACTGAGAAAATTGTAAATTAGCAGACTTGGGCACCTTACCACAGACTTTGCAATTGGCCCATAGTTTTGCTAGTACTATCGTCACAAATGCCAATCGTCATAGCGCTCTTGTATACTTGCAGATTAACAAAAGAGATATACTCCACCACGCCTTGTATATGTCGGCGAGGCGAGTCATCAGAAGTAGCGTTTTAGCTTTTAGTTAAAATAAGACAGTGGGCGTGTAACGAACAAACTGGCTTTATTGTATAGTTTGCAATCACGTCATCAAATAATAAGGTGAACGTGATGTCTTTCGATATCTCTTCAAATCAATCATCAAACAATAATCCATCACACATGACAGCCTCTTCAAATATGCCAGCGCCAAAGTGACAACCAGTCCGAAACATGCCAGTTCTTGCATTTTAGCAGTAAAGAGTTTGCAAATGGTCCCAAAATAGCCTTCACGAACGTTATCTCCGACATATATATCTTTTGTTAACTTCCAGTACTTACCTAAACATTATTGAAGGAAAGGTTGAGGGCAAGAGAGGCAGAGAAAGGCCGCGACGTACTTACTTCACTCAAGTAAAAGAGAAAGTTAATGTCAAGTCGTATCGAGCAGTTAAAGCACTGGCAGAGGATAGGCCTAAATGGCGAACACTCCACCGACAAGAGTCTAACTCTTAAATTAAATGAATGACCTGGAAAACAAATGGACTCATTGTAGGTATCATCATTAAAAAGAGCTTCGCTCTTGTCGGTGGAGTCTACGCCACTCTGCTCTGTTTTCTGCCGTCATTTTGAGCACCTGATACGACACAATTTAAAGGTATATATTATGTATTTATTTAAAAAGTCCCGGATTCGATCGAGATATTTTCGCCATGTCTTTCCCCGCTTTTTCTCGTATCTTAAATTCTAAAACCCTTATCTTAGTACCGAGATGATTTATAGCGGGCCGTCCCATCTCGTCCAATTTAGTGGAAATCCCGCCACCGTAATAAAACACCCTACAGCTGGATACAAATTTCGACGCTCTAAAACTAAATTAGTTACAACTACACTACAATAGAAAACTATGTACTTACTAGATGACTATTAGCTCTTTTGAAGCAAAATTTCGCAATAAAAAGAGTTCTTTTTTTTCGGGATTGAGTTTAGTGGCATAATATGTAGTTGTATGAATAATGGTGTGATCCAGGCCGTGCCCGGGATTTTTCCGGGCCGTGGCCCGTTATGAAGAATAACAATACGTAGTCATCACAACCGTCACACATTCCGGGCCGTGTCAGGGAAAAATATTATTCAATACATTTTCTATGGATTCGTTCACACGAGTTGTCATGATGACGTATTGTTTTCCGTCCTGACGGGCCGTGGCCCGGACACGTCCCGGGCCTGGCCCGGATCTGTGTAGATAGACCTTTAGAATATATCTTTGACAAGTGAAGGTCGCGAGCAAGGTGTGTAGACATAAGTTCACATACGTAAAGAGTACATAAAATGCCTGCGATACAATTCAGATTAATATTGTGCCAACAGAACTAGATTTATAAGTCTCAAATAAATACAAACATACATATCTGTCACGCCTCTCTCCCTTCAGGGAAAGCAAAGACCACTTCCCTTCACTTCCAAATCCAAACACACTTCTACCCCTTCATCCACATTCATAATTCAGTTTAGTTTATGTTATCTACACACCGAAGCCGCCAGCTTTGCATGGCATGCCGCCGGGCTATGTCGGCGTCTTTACGTCATACGAATGGCAGCTGTCAAAAAAGCTGGCGGCTTTGGTGTGTAGATTGTAGATACCATTAGGGTACTTAAACAAAATCACCTTTAAAAAAACACTCAGGCACAAGAATACCTCACAATAACAGTATAAAAGTCCACATTATCCCGAAATCGTGAAGCAAGGACATTAGGGCTGACAAAAATTAAGCGTGGCCAATCTTACTTGATTTTTAACTACATTTTCAATGCCATTACTGCTTGAATCTCATTTTCTTGAGAGCTCAAGTGGTTTGGTCCAAAAATGTCCTTTATACTATTAAAGATAATGGTTATTTTAAATTAAGATTTTTCCGTGGTTTTTGTTTTAAATATGGACGTTTTGTTTTACGTGTGTGTATGAGGCGACTGATGAATGTGGATGAAGTGAAAGAGGTCTGTTTGGTTCGTAGAAAGTGGAGACCAATGGTTTAGAGGCATGATAAGTAAATATGTTCTTACGTAGAGAAGGATTGACAAAACTTTTTAATAATAGCCGACTGCAGAATAAATCATTAGTACTGCATACGAGTACATATATATCTGTCACGCTTCTTTCCCATTGGAGTAGGCAGAGGACTACTTCCCCCCACTTGCTACGATCCAAACACACCTCTTTCACTTCATCCACATTCATTAGTACTAACACTTTATTAAAACCAAAAATGTAAGGCTCTTGAGCAGTTAGGTTTTTTCTTCTGTACTACACTGGTAGGAAGCGAAAGTAGGTACCTAAACATAGTTATGTGAGAACCTACCAATATTTTAATTTTGAATAAAAACAGAATTTTAATTTGAAAGAACTGTTACTCTCATTTTCACATGACCTATATAAATTTAACAGCACTTTAAAATCGTACATTGTTGAATATACGCTTTCCTATTTGAGTTCCGAGTGAAAAGTTTTCATTAAAAACTTTGTGGATAGAAATAGAATTTCATATATGACCTCGTGCTCAAATGCTACTACAAATGCGAGAATAAATTCGGACTGAATGGAAATTTATATTTACTTTGTTGCTACTATTTTTATACTGGTATATTAATTGCTTTGGACCTGTTTCTGTATATAGATTCCTATTTATTTTGTAGGGAACTAGATACTATCCGCGACTTCGTATCTTCATATCTTGGATATATCTCAAAATTATATACCTAACCTACGTGTTATTTATTTATTTTTGAACATTTAGCTAGAATATTGCCAAGTTTTATCAAAATATATTCCATAACCAGTAACAAACATCCTCAAATCCGTCTATAGACACAAACATCGACATTTACCTCTATAATAAGTAAAATGAGTTACCACAGATATTTTTTAAACTCATTCGATTAGTTAGCGAGTCAAATCTTCGTTTAATCTCACTCATTTATCACTAAGACAAATGGGAAGCGTTGATAGGTGAAGTCTCAACCTTTTTATACTAAACGGTTTCTTTTGAATATCGTAATTAAGTTCATTTTTTAAAATAGAGATTATAGTTAACAATTGCGGGAATTAAAAAACATACACACGCACACACACACCAACACACACCCACACAAATATAAAATTACAACACATTTTCTTGAACTGGTACGAATTAAGCAAGTTTACCCTATATAAATACATTTATTTATTTATTTAACAGTTTAATGTAAGATGATAGTACATAGATACAGAAAAAAAGAGAAGTTATACAAAAGGTACAGCATATTTCTAAAAGAATTTTTTTCCTGCAGACCCCACAGAGAGAGAACATTATTAATGTAAAAACTTTGATCTCATTAGGTACAAAGACTAGATATAAGTTTATATTATAACGTAGCTGCGCTACATAGCCGTGCTCTATTCAGGGTCCATACCTGGTACTGGATACTTACTTTTAAACTACTTTGTAATACTTATGGTGTGCTAATAAACATTTGAATTTGAATTATACACACGTGTACACATACATACACAAACACACACAAAAACATACAAGTCATACACACATATAATGTATTTTTGTGCAGACAATCGCGATAGTACACTATCGATAGACTTATCATTACGTATGCAAAACTAATAGATACGGATAATATCATAACAAGAAGCTCTATTTAATTGTTATTATGTATCTATTGAATAAAGTATTATGTATTGAGAAGAAAGCTAAAAAGAATATTATAAGAATTCAAAATACATAAAATATTTTTCTTATTGTAATCAAATCCCAAAAAACATGGCACCATATTTAATAAAGTATTAACTTTAACTGCTTTTAAATTAGTGAACGATAGAAAAGGATATGCATGTACTCGTGATAACAAACAACTTTTACTACGGGACTACGGTCGAAATCATTCAAAAAATTTTGAACTCCCCATACAAATTGCTCCAGCTGATAGTATGTATGGGGAACCAATACATACCTACTATCGAACTTGGCCCGATAGTAAAAGTTGTTTGTTATCACGAGTACATGCATATCCTTTTCTATCGTTCACTAATTTAAGGTAATCCTATATGTTACGCAACAATTTTATAATAAAATATTTATATCTTTTATATGTATAAAAACATGGCAGAGATAAATAAACTACATATACCTACAGAGAGATATTTCGTAGCACGTTCGTAGCGAATTGTAGCACTTGCTACGCCGTAGCGAAAAGCTTTTAAGCTTTGAGATGACATCGAGTTTCGTCGAAAGCATTAATGTTTATAATAGTGAGTAAAATTTTATTCAAGTTAAAGTTTATATTTGTAATATCGAAGTATGTAACTATTATAACCTAACCTTTTTAACCGACTTCAAAAAAAGGAGGAGGTTTCTCAATTCCACCGTGTATATTTTTACCAGACTATGGCAAAGCCAAAAGAAAGGGTAATGTTTTTGGCAGTCTATGTATGTATGTATTGCGTAAAAAAACTCGGCTGCGTTTAAAATACGCATTTTTTTTATTTTGATGTTCCCAGTGTCACTCTCACTGTAAATACGAATCTAACGACACCTTTCAAGAAGCCGTTGGCTGTAGAGCGTGCCAAAGAATATACATAAATACTTACATACTCTCGAAAAACAAAACCCTCCTTCTGGCGCAGTCGGGAACAAATGAAAAGCATGTTAAGCAAAAAAAAATTTTTTTACACTTTTTTGATGACTTTTTTAAACTTAAGCTACTACCGATAAGAAGTATTAGTTACATAAAATAACAGTGACAGATACTAGTTACATTATACTAGCTATATTTGTATGGAAATACAATGTTTATGCAGAGCTTTTGCACTTATTAGATTTCACGCCCTACTTTCTACGGAGGAGGCCGTATTTATAGGCAGGACGTCAACTGAGAGTAATTTTATAAGTCTTTGTGGGGACTGTAGTTGTTTAATAAAAGCAAGCATTAAAATTCAATTTTATTGTACCGTAAAGAAGATTTTAGTATGGAGAGTGTCCTACAACTTTTTTTTTAATCATCCAAAAGTGGCGGCAGTCAATGAAACCTTCACTAATCGATAGTTCAGGTCAATACAAATCGAAAATATAGATGAAAAAAAATTGATAAAGCGTTTATTATTCAATAGCTTAGGCCCAAGTCTGCTAATTAAAAATAGCCTCAGTTGTGTCAGTTGTGTGTCGGCAGAGTGTCAATAGCATTTTTTGACGCATTTGGTATTCTGCAAAAAAATGGCTTACACTGATTGCGACCAGATTTGTCAAAAAATGACATTGACATTAAGAACATTATAAATCAGAAGACTTGGGCGCCTGGGCTAAGGTAGATCGAGACTGAAAGTCATGGCGAATGAGAAGAGAGGCCTCTGCCCAGCAGTGGGCCACAAATGGCTAGATTAAAAAAAAAAAAATATTTCCACAACATGTACAATTTAGTTTACAAAGGATTTTATTGTACAGTACATAATTACAGAGTTTCATTTGTCTTAAACCTTCGAGATTAGATTAGATATTATTAAAATAGTAAGTTTTACTTCATCTTGACATTATTAGAACCTACAATTGTAGTAATCATTTTAAGTGCCCGTTTCGCCAGATAAAATTTAACTGACAGATAAACCTATATCCATTTCATAAAATATGACCTTTTAGAAAGAGAGGTATAAATAACTGTCAGATGAATTTTATCTGTAGGTAGGTAAAATATCCAGATAAAATTTAACTGAAATGAAATGAATTAAATGAAATGAAATGATCATTTAATCCTGTAGGTTTTTGACAACACTTAGAACGGGTCATTTTTTAAAGTTAATGCTAGATTCGCAAAAGTGCAGTTTTCCCCAGAGAAGAACCTACCAAGAAACTCTGTAGGGTTGCTCTTTTCAATTTAAGTTTTACAAATCTCAGGCATAAACACAAACATATACATACCTAATAAAATTAATATTTCAAAAGAGCTATCCATAAATAAAAATTTGACCCCGCAATATTCAGGAAAAGTAAGGTAATAAATGGGAAACAGAGAAGTGAAAGGCTTAGTTTCATAGAATCCGCATGACATGACCGGCCATCACAGCAGCACCTTCACACAGGTCTCAACGCATGTGCCAGCCATCAACCCCTTCCACATATTTTAGGGAAGTAGGAGACCCGACACACAGCGCCACCACTGCAACGGCGTAAGCGAGCATGACATGTCACACGTTTCGCCTTATTCATAAAAAAATCTTAGCTATTACAGATACCATACCTACCAAGATACTGCAGAGGCAACATTTTTAATACACAATAACATTCATATACTTAATTTAAGGAATGTAAGAAATTCACAATTTTATAAGTATGAACAGTTATGCCGTATAAAGAAAGCTTGATAGAAGAGCAGGTCAATCCCATGGATTTGAGTCATCTAAATAATCGTTAATTTTATAATATCCCTTTTTGCTAAGTTTTTGTTTAACAATAACCTTGAATTTATTAAGGGGTAGTTCGCGTATACTGGTAGGGATCTTGTTGTAAAAGCGTATACATTGACCTACAAACGACTTATTTAACTGACAGATAAACCTATGTCCATTTCATAAAACATTACGTTTTAGACAGAGACAGGTATAAAATATCTGTCAGATAAAATTTATCCGTAGATGGTGAAACAGGCAATTAGAATAAAAAAAAAGCAATAGCAAATACACACTATAACTGCCGCCTTCATAGACATGCAAGGAATTCTATTGAAATAGAACAAAGCATTTTTCATTGCGGGTCCCACGGCAAATGAAATTTTCTACTCTTATACACATACATACCTACTTAATGCAGTAAGACTTTCTCTCTTCTTCTTATTTAAGAGCTTAGCTCTTGTCGGTGGAGCCTCTTCCAACCCTCCCTATTTTCTGCCTTCTTTTTAACATCTTGATACGACATGACACGCGCCTTTTCCTTCACCTGTTCTAGGAACGTCCGTCTGGGTCTTCCTTTTCCCTTCAATTTTTCCTTCTATGATGTTTTTTATGAAGGAATCATGTCGTATCAAATGTCCTAGCATCTTTCCTCTTCTGTTCTTAATAGATTTTAGTAAACTTCTCTTTTCTCCCGCAATCTGTAATACCTCCTCATTTCTCTAAGACAGAAGTAAGACTTTAATATACTCGTATTATGCCGCGTTCTTCTCTGGTGTATGCAGGTTTCCTCACGACGTTTTTCCTTCACCGTTAGCAAGTGGTAATCGAATAAATTTATGCGTACATAAGAAATAAACTCAGAGGTACGTGCCCGCGACAGGATTCGAACCCGCACCCTCGGCATTCGAGGCAAGCGTTCTACCAACTGTGCTACCACCGCTTTTGGTGTATGTGAAATCCGCCAACCCGCATTTGGCCAGCGTGGTGGATTACGGCCTAATCACTCTCTGTATGAGAGTAGGCTCGTGCCCCTCGGTGGGGACATATATGGGCTGATAACGACGACGACGATACCGCGTTCCAAGTTGTCTTTCATCAGATCCTGTATTTTATCGGAAGACTTAAGGCTGAAACACATCGGATGCGTATGCGTAACGTAGACGTAGGCACGTCGTAGCCACGTGCGTAGTTACAGTGTGATGTGACACCGGGCTACGCGTCACGTCGACGTGTATGTCTACGTTACGCAAGCGGTGATAGTTCAATACATTACAACTCAGAGGTACGCATATGTCTAAGCATAAGCATCCGGTGTGTTTTGGCCTTTAAGTGGCAGTGGGCGGAGCACATTGCTCGCAGAATCGATGGTCGATGAGCAGAAAGGTTCTGAAGTGGCAACTACGCACCGGACGACGCAGTGTGGGAAGGCCTCCAACAAGGTGAACTGACGACTTGGTTAAAGTCGCTGGAAGCCGTTGGATGTGCGCAGCGCAAGACCGGTCGTTGTGGACATCCTTGGGGGAGGCTTTTGTCCAGCAGTGGACGTCCATAAGCTGACATGATGATTATAAATAGGTATCAAATTTTTTGTCAATGGATGTATGACAGGATGTGTGTTACTCTTTCACGTAAAAACCACTGAACAGATTTTTATGAAACTAGACAATATTGTAGCTTATACATACATAACAAATGAGAACCGAAGCATCAAAGCGACTATATGCGAATGTTTTGTCAACTGATTTTGAATTTTTTTTCTAATAAGA
Organism: Anarsia innoxiella; assembly: GCA_947563765.1. Taxonomy (NCBI): domain Eukaryota; kingdom Metazoa; phylum Arthropoda; class Insecta; order Lepidoptera; family Gelechiidae; genus Anarsia; species Anarsia innoxiella. The sequence continues at coordinate 7,047,035 of OX387413.1, forward strand.
CCAATGTCGATAATAATATGACAATCAAAAATTATTTGCACTGCGCTCCGTCAGGTGTGCGCCAGCCCTTAACATTCATCCTACGGTTCCCAAAAAATCAGTAAATCAAATATAGCAGATTAACATTAGAGTAATTGATTAATTTGCTGACGGTACCGCTCGCAATCAGAATAGTTAATCAATAGTATACCGTACCTCACTTCATTAAGTGTGGCATTAGCTTGAGAGATTTTAGCTATCCTTGCTTTAAGAGGTTATGGGGTTATGGAGAGGGACGAGAATAAAACGGTTTTATACATCAGGAGGCTTAGCATACATGCCGCGAAAATTATCTCACGTCATGCCGTCCTTTTTTTTTTTAGCCTATTTCATCCCACTGCTGGGCAAAAGCCTCTCCCATGCCGTCCTTATCACATTTAAAACTATGGACAGAGACGTAAGCGTGACAAACCCATGATAACATCTTGTCACGGAGTGTATGCTAAGGTAGCAGGCCCCCAAGTCTGCTAATTTTAAATAGCTTCAGTTGTGTGTCGGCAGAGTGTCAATGGTATTTTTTGACACTTTTGGTAGTAGGTATTCTGCTAAACAATAGCTTAGCGAGGAAACTCAGTATGCGGTAAACCATCCGGCTGACCAATAAAATACATGAATGATCTATGAAAGCAATTAGTCTTTTAATTATTTGGAACAGTTAACAGCCACGTACTCCTGAACTTACATATTATAACCTATATATTTTAAGTAGGTACATAGCTAACACTAAGTTACACTAAGTACAAAAAACCGGCCAAGTGCGTGTCGGACTCGCGAAGGAAGGGTCCCGTACCATTCACTATTGATGTCAAGTAAAAAAAGCAAAAAAATCATTTTTACATTTCAACGCTCTAGCTATAATGGTTCATGAGATACAGCCTGGTGACAGATGGACGGACGGACAGACAGATGGACAGCCAAGTGTCAGTAATAGGGTCCCGTTTTCACCCTTTGGGTACGGAACCCTAAAAACGTGAATATAGGCAGCGAAGAAAATTTTAAACTACCGCTTCGTATCAAGCATACAAAATCGTAAGCAAGACGTATCTTTAATCTTAATGCTATCTACACACCAAAGCTGGCATGCCACCGGGCTAGGCCGGCGGCTTTACGTCATATGAATGGAAGCTGTCAAAAAGCCGCCGGCATGCCACCGGGGTAGGCCGGCAGCTTTACGCCATACGATGGTAGCTGTCAAAAAGCTGGCGGCATGCCGGAGGCATTAGTGTGTAGGTAGTATACTATCGTGCCTCAAAATACCCCAAAACAAATGTAATTCGGTAGAGGGAAACCGAATATCTCTGGAAATGTGGACGAGAGAAAAATATAATAACTTCAGACACGTGATTCTTATGATTTTGGTTGAGTACCTGAATAAGAAGATCTTAGGGGATAAGATGATAAATCCTACTAATGTTATAAGTGTCAATGTTTGTGCCTTTATATAGACGTGAGGATAATTGTACTCATTCATGCAAAAAGGGCCTAAGTCTGCTAACTTAAAATAGCCTCAGTTGTGTGTCAATGACATTTTTTAGTTGTGCTAAACAATGGCTTGCACTGATTGCGACCAAATCTGTCAAAGATGACATTGACTCTGCCGACACACAACTGAAAAAATTGTAAATTAGTAGACTTGGGTTAGTTTTAGGATTTTAGTGAAACTTTACCATATTGTTGCTTGGATATTAGAATAACACCTTAAGCTATAGTATTTTAAGATATTGTGTAAGTTTTCCAAGATATGTTGATAAATGAGAAGCCACGTCACCCTTAATCTTAGATTTTATCATTTGGAATAATATACATATTAAAATAATATAGCCTATGCGTTAAGGTCTATCTAGACAGATCCGGGCCGTGCCCCGGATGTGGCCGGGCCGTTGCCTGTCAGGAGGGAAAACAATATGTCGTCATTACAACGTGTGTGAACGAATGCATAGAAAATGTATGGAATGACATTTTTTCCCTGACATGTCCCGGACACAGCCCAGACACGTTGACATGACAACGTTTTGTTTTCCCTCCTGGCGGGCCACGGCCCGGACACGTCCCGGTTCTGTGTGGATAGACCTTTATTCTGATGAGTTATTGGAACTGTCTTTGTAAACACGATCTAAATATCTGTCATCTTGACATTTTAAATAGCATTCACTCTATTTCTCTTGATCTTGCTAGAAACGTTTGTTTTTGTGAACTTTTGACGTGACAACGTCTTATAATTCGATGGAGCCGGCTGCACGCACGAAAAAACATGACTCATGCGGCGTTACCTCGCTCTGAGGCGTTCCATTTAAGGCTTGAAGTGCAAGCGAGAGCGCGGATCGGGCGACAAAGAGGCACAATCGGCCGCGTTCGGCAGCATTAATGAAGTTGTCACGTTCAACTATCGTCAGTAAACCGACTTTACAGACAACCAATTTTTTTTTCTTAAAAATAAACCTTTGTTAATCGAGACTGGTATTTCTATTTATGCCCATAATCCTTCATGAGTAAGCAACAAACGATATTGAAAGGTTTCTTTGAAATCTGATTTCTTTAAAATTTCTTTAAAATATGATCTAGTTTTTATCATTTGGAGTAATAATTTAAAAACAGACATAAATTTGACATGACAATTATTTGACATAACCTCAAAATTATTATTTGACAATTTTACATTTGTTTATTAGAAGAGGAAATAACATTTTTTTAGTTATCTCTTTCTAATGTCTAATGAAAAAAAGAGATAACAATATTGATAAACAAGATTTAAGCTCGGCTTAAATCGATAAAGCTACCATTCACAAGCCAACAATTAAGTTTAAATTTATTCGATTATTAAAAAGAAAATTCTTAATATTACCAAAATTTAACTTAAAAATTATATATCTTTACAATAAACTTAAAAACTATTTACAATAAATTCTTATAAACTTATTCTTAATTTAAAATAATATAGCCTAATGTAATTCTGAAATGTAAGCAACAATATTGTATAGTTTCATTAAAATCTGTTCAGTGGTTGTTTGCTTGAAAAAGTTACAACCAGCCTCACATCCATCCATCGGCACAAACATTGACATTAGGTACTTATTTGTAGGATGAAACGATCAACCGCAATCGCGCGCCACAACTGCTAGTGCGTAACAGCCTTTAGGTTCTAAGTTTATTAGAATACTAGAGACTGCCTGCGACTTCGGTCGCATTTATCATCATATCTTGGAAAAAAATATGATATCTCAAAAAGACGGCGAGGTAGACCTCGAAAAAGATGGAGAGACGATCTGGATGCATTTTCACGCGAATGGCGGGTCGCTACCGGAGACCGTGTTAAATGGAAAGTCGCGGGGGAGGCCTTTGCCTAGCAGTGGGATCTTATTGGTTAACAAAAAAAAATCTCAAAATAATATAGCCGATGTGTTATTTTGATGTGTGCTACAATATTGCCAAACATTAAAATCTTTCAGTAGTTTTTGTGTGAAAGAGTAACAAACATCCATCCATCGACACAAATATTGACATTTATAGTATTAATAGGATTGCGAAGTAAAAGCTTGTTTCAGCTTTGCTTCAGTATTTTCTTTACTTAATGAAAAGCTTCATTTAGAAAGCTTTTAAATTAAAACGAAATGCTTAGCTTTAAAGCACTTTCGATTCTTGTTAACATTTTCTTAATTATTTACATAGAGGATTGAAAATGTTCAACCAACAAAATAAACTATTTAAACTTAAATTGACAAAATAATTACTTTTATACAGACTGACTTTTGAATAGTGAACGATAGAAAAGGATTTGCATGTACTCGTGATAACAGACAACTTTTACTATGAGGTCAATTTCGAAATCATTCAAAGAGTTCTCCCATATATCAGCTGGTGCATTTTGTATGAGGAGTTCGAAAATTTTTTATGATTTCGAACTTGGTCCCATAGTAAAAGTTGTTTGTTATCACGAGTACATGCATAATGTTTTCTATCGTTCACTAATTAATTAAAAGTCACCCTGTAAGCACAATTTTTATTTTATATTGTTTGACATATATTTCAACACGGGCAAGAATTAATTTAAATCCCCAATCGTATGGTCACTCCATCAAATTAAATTCCAAGTTAACTATTGCTACATATACATCATCAAATTGAAACATATACTTCTATTTACTTAAAAGTCTCAATAGAAAAGCTCCAGTTGAAGCTATTAGATCCAAAGCTTCCTTTCATGCTTTCGCCTATTCAAGCTGGAAGTATTGAAGCTAAAAGCTGCTAAAAAGCGTATTTTAACGAACGTCATCGAATCCTGATCCACTGTGCTTTATCTCGATAGTGCTTAACTACGGACCTTGTGGTGAGATAGTGATGGGAATTTATCGATAGTTTTAGTGGTGTGTATTGACTGATTGTCGTGTATTATGAGGAAACTGATGTGAATGATCAATAAAGTGGAAGAGGTGTGTTTGGATTGTGGTAAGTGGAGGAAAGTGATCTTTATCGACCCCAATGGAAAATAGTAACTAATCTTTTTATTTTTGATATTATTATATTATGAGCTTTGATCGCCATTTACTGGTATTTAGTTAGTTTTTAGTACTCATAGTACGTATCACCTACCGTTGGCATATAATCTTACATACACGTCAATTTTAACCAACACAAGATAATGAAGGAAAAGTTTTGAACAACTAGTCTATTCTGCATAAGAATTAATTTTAAAACCAAAAAATGATTATAATATGCCAACAAAACTGTCGTTGCACACATATACACACATACATACATACATATCCGTCACGCCTCTCTCCCATTGGGGTAGGCAGAGACCAGCTTCCATAACACACATAAAAACCGAAGTTTATCGATATCGATATATCGTGCATCCCATCCCTAAAGAGCAAAGTCCATGCATAACCGTTCAGTCGAGCATATGATCGGCGAAGTACTGTCTTCGGGCTGCTCTATATTCTGACGTTATTTGCTTCAGTTCAGTAAAGACTTTTAAGTTTTGGGGAAAATAGTTGAGTGGAATTCGGTCTAGTAAAATACGCAGTAAATAGGTATGTGCGGACCTCGAGTACGTGATAGATGAGGCAAGACAGCGAGCGTGAAAATATTCCTGCATCGATATGGTTCCGCTGCATCAGCAATCACGTAGCCTATGACGTCCGCACATAAGTCCCATGACAGGACACTTAACAGATCGGTTTTTTGCTTACTATGAATTTGTCTATTTTTAAAGCCCTATACTCACTAAGAGAAAAACATAAAGAATGAATGACTCTATCAATCACTTTTAGAATGTAAAATTGTCTATGGTACAAAAAAAATTAAAAAATTGCAATTGCAAATTTTTTGCAATTTTCCGCCACAGATGCGCCAAATCCGCCATTTTGCAAATTTTGAAGGTCAACAGATGACTGGATATAAGCGTAGCTCCAAGTCATTACTATTATCCAGAGCCTACTGTCCAGTAGTCTAGTTGCATATAGTCATATCACCATGTAACTCCAAATATAAGTTCTGCAACAACGCTGCGCCGTCTATTGTCACCTATTTATCCTGGCCGGAACAGGTATCTCTGGTTTTGCCCAACTGGAGATAGAAATAGTTATCTATCTTGATATTTTTCGTCCCTATAAACCTACCTTTGAGTATAGAATATATAAAGAGGAGCCATACCATCTGGATCTGCGTGCCTGGTCTGGCGCAAAATGGCTACTTTGTATACGGTACTACTTAACGTTTGACAGGTCATCTACCAAGAAAACTTTGAGAAGACTTGGCGCAAACTTGGCTGGCACACTGTCTTAAACTTATTTGTATATGAAAAAAAATTAGGCCACTCCTTATATTCCTTCCTCATTGCCTACCACTGTCAAAAAATCTATGGGATTCTTCTGAACTTTGAGTATAGAATGTATAAGGTTGTGCCACATTTTTTTTTCATATACCAATGAGTTTATAAAAGCGTGCCAAGGTTAGCGCAAGTTTTTCATAGTTTTCTTGGTAGATGACCTGTCAAACGATAAGAAATTCCATACAAAAAGGTAGCCATTTTGCGCTAGACCAGGCACGCAGATTCAGACGGTATGGCACCTCCTTAAATATTCTATACTCAAAGCTTCTGAAGGATAAATCAATAGTGACAGCTACATGACAGATAAGTATTGCCGATCTCAGCCGTTAATGAATCAAACAAAAGAGGGAATAGAAGTTGTGTCGTATCAGATACTCAAACAGACGCTGAAGTCCACTCCGTTTCACTAGCAGATATTTTATACCTGTATCGTCATGTTTTATAAAGTAGACAAAGGTATAAACCTAATACATATTGACACATATTGACTGATAATGTCAGTTATATTTTATCAGTAGGTGGAGAAAAGGCCCTAACAGTTTTCGAACAGTTTTTTTTCTACTAACTCCGCCATAATGTCCACACTGTCTGACTGAAAAAAAAACAAAACACTGTGGTATAAAACATACTTTTCTTTTTTTTGAATGTTTGGCATAATTTTTTGACAATTTCTTGAATGTTTGGCACCTCCCGAATCCTTCCGAATCAAAACGAACCCACCTTTTCAACGCGAGGCGTCCAAGCATGCAAGGATCGGGAGCGAAAAACGTCGTTCGGACAAATTGCGGGGATCACGGACCTGGATCAACCTTTGAATCTGTAATGAATGACAGAGGTCCAATCCATTGGGTTTTGTGACTAAGAATTGAAGATTTTATGATTTTACTTAGACTGTGGCTACCTTAAAGGTCTATCTGCACAGATCCGGGCCGTGTCCGGGACGTGTCAGGGAAAAAATATCATTCCATACAATTTCTATGGATTCGTTCACACACGTTTTCATGACGACGTATTGTTTTCCCTCCTGACGGGCCACGGCCCCGACTCGTCCCGGGCACGGCCCGGATCTATGTAGATACACCAACGGAAAAGAACATCTGGAAAAACCTAGATGAAGACGTAATGAAATGAAATTCATAGAATGGATATGACATCATCAGGGCCCCAAATCTGCTAATTTAAAATAGCATCAGTCAGCCTCAGATAAAATTTATCTGACAGATGTGTTATACTTACCTGTCTCTGTCTAAAACGTCATGTTTTATGACATAGAAAGATTTATCTGTCAGTTTTGATTTATCTGTCAGTTAAATTTTATCTGTAGATCGTGAAACAGCCACTTACGTACCAGTACAGTGTATGTATTACAGTCAAAACTTAACAGTAGGTAACATATGCATTTAACTCAAAGATTCAAAGCACTCATATTGAATTCCGCAACTCTCTAACTTATACAACACCTAACTACTTAGGTCCGTCTTCCATTCCTCTCTAAACTTAATTAAAAGCAAAGTTTTTAGCAACAAAGTAACTTTGATACACTTTGAGAGCTTATTTACATTGATTTAGGGTTTTACTAGATTCGATATTGTTTCTAAAATAATAACGATACGATTTCAAAAAAACCGGCCGAGTGCGGGTCCGAATCGCTCAGAAAGGGTTTCGCACCATTCACTATCAAGCAAAAAGCAAAAAAATCATGTATGTTGTATGGGAGCCCCCCTTAATTATAATTATTCTATTTTTAGTATATTTGTTATTATAGCGGCAACGGTAATACATCATCTGTGAAAATTTCAACGCTCTAGCTATAACGGTTCATGAGATACAGCCTGGTGACGGACGGACGGACGGACGAACGGACGGACAAAGTAGCAACACTTTAGAGTCGTCTCGTTCACATGTAACAATTTTCACAGTTCCTTAATTTTCAAAGTTCTATAACTCCGAAAGTATATCACTTTCGACATTTGTCCATTCTTCTCTATCGATTGACGTTAGTTTCATCAGTGGCCGCCAACTTTTTTTTCTCCGTACTAGCTCCAATAGGGGATGTTGAGTCTAATTGATACCGAAAATTTTTACTATACGAATTAGGTTGGATGCTCTTTACCTATTTACTGTGGGTTTCATAACCACTTTTACGCTCGTGAGTTTGACGTTTGATGTAGCATGACATCATGACATTTTGTGTTTATGAAACAAAAACAAATATGGAGCTATATTAGTGACCGCCCACGTCTTCGTATGCTTTTATATGAGTATCTTGAAAAACATAATACCACGCTTCCTACTAATATTACAAATGTCAATGTTTGTGACGATGAATTGATGTGGGGGCGATTTTTAACCTTTCATACTTAATTCACTGAACAGATTTAGATGAAACTTAACAATATTATAGCGGGAGTCTTTTTCTATCCATAAATTTTAATGCCAAATTTTTGTTTGACATAATGGTTTTTAAACATAAGTATAGGATGCACTGATATTAACTACTGATATTACGGCAAATGAAAAAAAAAATATGTAACTTAAATTTATGGGAAGCATTAGTGATTCTATTATAGCACGAATAACACACACGCTACCCCAATTTTTTTAAACATATTTGGTTCGTGTATGTGTGGTGTGTTTGGATCGTAGCAAGTGGTCTCTGCCTACCCCAATGGGAGAGAGGCGTGACGGATATGTATGTGTCGGCGTGTTGGCGTCTCTTTGGTCATAACATCAACCAAACTTCTTAAATATTTTCTGTGAAAAGTGTCAAGTGATGATAGTTGCCACTGTCATTGCTTGGGAGTGGTCTATGCTTCATGTAATGGTGGATTTGCGAACAATGTGAGCTGTGTGATCGAATGAACGTGGAGTGTAGAACTCTCCGCGTTTCACAAAGCGTTCATCTAGTTAGGCAGTAATTCGGATACTTAATGAAAGTCTGATGGCGGATAGACAAGAACCCTACTTTTCGCATGATATTCCGCTCGCCCATCCGTCATATTATGTATGTATTTAGTTCCACTGCTGAGTAGCCTCTCCCAGGCTACATTTTTTAAAGATTTTTTGTAAGTTCTCTAAGCTAAGACGATAAATGCATAGAAAGTCGCGGGCAGCTTCTAGTATTCTTCACTAACTAAACCACGTTTTGTTAAGCATCTTCGTCGATTTTGAACCTAAACTTTGTGAAACCAACCGCGCTAACCTTCAGTTAAGTTTAACCGCGACGCATACTTCCGTTACTGAAACTTGCTTGCATTTACTTTACTAACTGATGCAGTTTCTAGTTTAACTAACTTAGGTTTAACTGGCTATTGTGTAACTAGACCCTCCGTAAACGAATTAGACACACGACAAGTAAATGTTTTACACTTCCTTCCACTTGCTACGATCCAAACACACTTTTTTCGCTTCATCCATATTCATCAATCGCCTCAATTCGCCTCATACAGGCACGTCGATTTACGGTACTCCTGACTTGGCCGGAAGTGGTCTCTGCCTACCTCAATGGGAGAGAAGTGTGATGTATATGTATGTATGTATGTATATAAGTATGTATGTATGTATGCAATAATTTTAATATGAGGCATGCATGTATGAGGCGACGGCTGAATGTGTGTTAAGCGAAGGAAGTGTGTTTAGATCGGAGCAAATGGAGGGAAGTGGTCTTTGTCTACACCGGGAAAAAGGCGTACATAACAGATATGTATGTAATTTTAACAAGTAGAAAAAAGTTCTTCGTTATCATCATTGCGTTAAAAAAACACCAAATCTACTAATTTGCAATATTATTAGTTGTATGTTGGCACAGTTTTATTGATTCAATGCACAGTGTCAATGTCATTTTTTGACACATTTAGTCACAATCAGCCATTGTTTAGCAGAATACCATATGTGTCAAAAATGCCATTGGCACTATGTCGACACACTACTGAGTGTAATTTAAATTAGCAGACTTGGGCCCCTGCTTACATCTATGTTTTCATTTTTTAAAGGTATAGTTGTTTAGTTTCACACCCAAATAAGTTCTCATATTTATCGTCACTGAATTGAAAAAAAAAACACCCTGCATTACTAAGATACATAACAAATAGGATACAATAAAGTTATTGGTAAATCTTTGAGCAGTGGTCAAACCCAACTATAATAGCAAATAACAGTCCATTGTACGCTAAGGGGGCAAAAGTAAAGCCTTTCTGAATAACTTCATCCATCTGACCTAGAAAGGTCTGTCCCTTAGCTATATACATTTATCTTACTTATTTTTTATACAGGGGGATTTTTTTTGTGTACGAAAGCCACAAGCTTTGAATTTTGAATATTTTTTTTTGCAAAGAAAATGTGGTTTTAGGTAAGCAAACATTTTTTTTAATGGTAGGTACTCGTATCTATCATTTTGGATTTTGCTATCTGTTTAGTAGTTTTTATAAAACATTACCCTTCCTTTTGGCTTCGCCGTGTCGGGTAAAAAAGAGTAACAAAAATTCTCTCATACATCCATCCATCGACAAAATCATTGTATTTTTTTTATTAAAGAGGCTGCCTGCGTCTTTGTACACATAACGTAGACGTAGACGCATACGGTGACAGTTCCATACATTACAACTCACAGATACGCATACGTCTACGCATACGCAACGCCTTTTGGCCTTTATCGTCATTTCTTGGAAAATTTACGAAATTTTTAAAATTATATAGCTTACATGTCATTCCGATGTATAAACTACAATATTGTAAAGTTTCATTAAAATCAGTTCAGTAGTTTTTGCATGAAAGAGCAACAAACATCCTCACATCCATAGACACAAACATTGACATTTATAATATTAGTAGGATTTAAAATACACCCTGTATAAACAAAAGGCTGGTAAGTATGAAACTAATTTTGTTTAGGGATCTCTCCAACTGCTAAGCTGGATGAGTGAAGTTAACGCCAAGAGTGTGTTGGGATCTTGATCGTTGGGTTCAGTAAGTTTATAAAAAAAATCTGTTTGTTTGAATACTAATAATAATAGCGTTTTATACGTTGTAGGATGTGAAATAGGGATGATGACTACATTCGAAAATTCAAAAAATAATTAGTCCGCCTTTTAAGCTATTAAAAAAATATTTGAAACACATTTTTTACCTGATCAAATACATAAATAAATACAAAGATACAGAGCATCAAAGTTACGAAATGGGGGGTATTGACGTCACTCCTCGGTTAAAATCGTACTGAGGCGTGACGACACGAGCAATTTTACCCCAGTGTAACTTTGTCATTTTTTGTTGAAGAGAAAAAAAAATACGTGTCGAATATTTTAAAATAATCTATGTGATTGAGCAAAAAAGTTTTTTTTAGTCATCATACTTACTGACGCCATTTTTCACATAAAAAAGAAACAAAAAAAAAGATGGCGTTTATAAAATATTTCTTCAGTTGTTTGTTCGTGATGTTATTTACAGAAAAAAACATTAGCTGTATAACTATTCACAATTTGCCTGAAACCCAAAAAAATCAACAAAACACAGCCTTCAAAACCATAAACCGTTCCTTGAAAACCTTTTAAGTATACTTTTATTATTATTTCCACATAGGAAACGCGAAGCCAGTACTTTCTCTTTGGCAAAAGTATAGAAAGTAACAACTTTGATCTTTCCCCGGCTACATTATACGGAAACGCACTTTTCTGACTGTAATGAATAAGGACAGGGAGGGATTCAGTGAGGCCCCCCTTTCACAGAATCCGTCTCTTACGATTTACCTTTTTTATGCATATATCACCGGAAAATAACAAAAACCGTCAATTGATCAGTTTTCAAGGCAACTGATCAACTTTCGGATAATCACAAACGGCGAGCATGTTTAAAGCGACAGATGAGTGTGGAAAAAACGAAGTTAGTGGATTGTAGTAAGTGGAGGGAAGTGGTTTAAATGGGAAAGAGGCGTGACAGATATGTATGTGTGTATGCTAACATAAGCGGTGGTAGCCCAGTTGGTAGAAAGCTTGCCTCGAACTCCGAGGGCGCGGGTTCGAATCCTGGTGCGGGCACGTACCTCTGAGTTTATTTCTCATGTACGGATCAATTTATTCGATTACCACTTGCTAACGGTGAAGGAAAAACATCGTGAGGAAACCTGCATACACCAAAGAAGAAATTCTAAGGTGTATGTGAAATCCGCCAACTCGCACTTGGCCAGCGTGGTGGATTACGGCTTAATCACTCTCTGTATGAGAGTAGGCTCGTGCCCCTCGGTGGGGACATATATGGGCTGCTATAGATGCTAACATGACAAGCTGGCTAGAATTTAATTGACTAATGTTTTTTTTTTTATCGAAACTGTTCCATTTACAAATACATAGTAAATACATATCCATCACGCCTCTTTCCCACCAGGGAAAACAAAGACTACTTACTTCCTTCCACTTGCTACGATAAGTATCTTACATTATCAACCCATTTGTGACCCAATTCTAGACAACGGCCTCTTCTCATCCATCATGACTTTCTGCCTCGAGTTCATTTTATTTAATCTGTGTAATAAATAAATATTATGTAAGTAACTAAATAAAAAGGGGGGCACTAACCAAGCCTGAATACGCCCCTGTAAAGGCCACAGTGGAAGTCAAAATACACCGAGATCAAAGGTAGTAGGTTCTATGCCGGACAGCGCTCAGACCGGCCTTACTTCACGTATTTACTAAAGGTTAATTATTATTTAATTAATGTTTCGGAATTCCGTAGGTTAGATTAAAGAAGGAAATACATCATAAAGATTTTTGGAGTGATTTTTTTTTATTGGCTACCGGTAGTTTTTTTAGAGATTATTATGAAAATGTAGGTTAAACAGATATTTTAAAAAGCCAGATGTAATTTCTTATTGCAAAAGGCAATAATTATTTTTATTTGCCTATTTCATCCCACTGTTGGGCAAAAGCCTCTCCCGTGCTTCTCCACTGATTTCAGGCAGTGGCCGCTTCCGACCAATCTTTCCCATTTTTCCCATCTTGGCGGCTAAGTACATAAGTAAGTATATAAGAAATTTATATTTTAATCTTTTTCATTAATGTAATTCATATTTACAAGCGAAAATGAAATTGAAACTTCTTTGTAATACTTTATAATGGAAATCACATAATGTAAGTACTTATTTTCAGCAAAACAACTCTGAAAAGCCTATTTTCACAAAAAACAATAAAAACATCCCTCCCAATATTTCCTAAAACACGTCACAAAAGAACATAGCCGGAAAATTCCAGTTCTTCACATAATTAGAAGCCTACGGAACCCTAAATAGAGAGGACTGGGGAAATACGAAGAAATTACGTGACCAAAATTCAATACGTTGTGTTCTAGAGGCACGTGATATGGGTTTCTGATCACCCTGTATTAGGGTCCAAGAAATTGATTCATTACTACGCTAGACACCCTGTATTTGTTTGTTTTGGGGTTGTATATAGTTTGAACTGTGTCATTGGGTTATTACGTATGTGGTAAAAGCTACCCGCGACTTCGAACGAATTTACAGTCAAATCATGGAGGTACAATACAATACAAATATTCTTCATTGCACACAAAGATATAAGGTACAGACACAAACAAGAATATAAAAAGCAACAGGCGTCCTTATTGCTAGGTAGCAATATCTTCCAGGCAACCTTAGGGTAAGAAATAGCGAGAAATAGGTAATAATGGTTGCGGGTTGTGCAAATAATACAAAATACATACATAACTACATATACATACCTATATAGCCTAAGTGTTATTCCAATATGCAAGCTACAATACTGTAAAGTTTCATTAAAATCTGATCAGTGGTTTTTGCGTGAAAGAGTCACAATAACCATTGCACATGAATCCAACCATCGGCACAAGCATTGATAGTATTAATAGGAATCGGATTAGTAGGAAGGAAGTATGATAAAAGAGCTGGTTGCGGCTTAATACAAAACCGCGTGTCAACCACCTACCGTGGTTCGCGTTTTATATCAAACCGCAACCGCACCGCAACCGCACCGCAACCGCACCGCAACCGCAACCGCACCGCAACCGTAACGCAACCACACCGCAACCGCGCCGCAACCGCTCCGAAATCGCACCTGCTAGTCAAATGCTACAACAAATCCGTCATGCCTCTTTCCCATCAAAGTAGACAGAGACCACTTTCCTCCACTTACTACGATACACACTCACTTCTTTCGCTTCATCCACATAAATATTTCTTCCTATACTAAAATCCAAGAAACGATGGAGCGACGACCTACGCTCATTCAGGGAAGATTGGTGGGAAGCAGCTTATAACAGGAGTGTTTGGAGAGGCATGGGAGAGGCTTTTGCCCAGCAGTGGGACGAAAAAAGCTATTAAAAAAAAAAAAAAAACTAATATACTCGTATCTAAACACTTTTAAGTTCAGAGTATCAAGATCAAGCCGAAGAGGAAACTTTATTAAACTTGTTTGGCTACTTTCTGTCCACTTTCAGTTTGCTAACTTAAATAAATGCCTTTTTATTTATTTGTTCTTTTTCTAACTTTACTTTGATAAAAACTGTTTGTTTTGCCAGTTGGCGTGGTTAGTGACCTGCTTGCCTTGTTGTTGGTCGTGGGTTTGATTCCCACTAGAGACAAATATTTTTGTAAGGAATAGAGATGCTTGTTAATTGTCTATTAATAGAGATTGCAATCCGGTATCATTTTCAATCCGGCCGGATCCGACAAAAAAAAATAAAAGATGTAAAGAAAAAAAAAAAAAGTAGTAAAACAAAAAAAAGTAAAGAAAAAAAAAAAGTTACTTGGGGCCATGAAAAATAAAATCACTTTTAATTATATTTTTGTATTAATTGTATTTTTTGGTACTATTTGTACTAAATAAAATTATTCTAAATAATAAAGTAAGTACCTACTTAATCAGTCTGACCCTCACTTTTTGTATTATATGATGTATGGTATTGCTGTAAGTATCTGAAAGTAGGTACTTCAGTAATAATACTATTAAACGGTAATTAATAATCTTTTTTTGGCTGATTCTCAAAAAAGTGGCACCGCTGAATTAAATTTGCATTTTTTTTTTAAGTTTGCGATTTTAAGTTTCTGTCTTCAGTTATCGCTAGATATTATAGACCAGTATTCGATATCAAGTGGAGGGAAGTAAATTATTCAAATAGTTTAGGAAATATAAGCATTTAAAAATACTAGGCGTCCAGGTTAATGACTGTGATGACAGGTGAACGAATATCAGGATCCAGGTTATTGATAAGAAGTGCAGGATACCGACAATCCACAAAATTAGTTGAAACTATCAGCGGGTTAACAACAATGTGCGCAGGTTCATAGTTTAGACAAATAAAATACAGTTCATTTAGAATAATCAATTACATTTATTTTAATTATCTTTAATATTAGCCTTTTCAAAGTACCTCTTAGGCTATAACGAAAAATAAACAAAGCATAATTCTAAACTTTTTCCAAATAATTATTAACGAAATCAAAATTTTAGTAAAAAACAATTGATTTCAAATGCCTAACAATCCGTAAATATATCGCAAGTACTTTAGAAGAAGGGTAAACAACCCGATTGGTTAGTCTTTTGTTTAACACTAGCAGGCTAACGACTTACAGGTGACCGACAATTTAACGGTTTTTTTACAATTACAAGGAAAGTATTTGGTTTATGTCCGTAATATGTTTTGACAAGAAAATAAACACCAATTTACATAATGCAAACGAATTTGATCACATCAACTAGTACATAATTTTCGACTTTTGAATGGCAGAACAAAGACAACATACCTGTTACAAACTCCCGCTCGCCGAATATTTTTATTTTCCACGTCGCCTACAATAGCTATAAACACGTGAACTTGTAACAGGAGCTGGCCGACATCTGGACGCGTCGATTCATGCAAGAGGGGGCACGGGGGGTAACGTAGTGCTTACTCTATAGGAGTGTTCGTGCGGTGGCAGAACAACGACAAAAACTACCTCGGACAAACTTAAACTGCATTTATCTACAAAAATTTGTATTAAGAGCAGTTGTAACATACTAAAATTATAAATATGGAAGGTATAAGTAAGCTACGTAAAGCACTCAATATTTTTTTGGTTAATGTTTTCTATTTTATTTTTAACCTCAAAGTTCGGTATCTGGCGTTGGGACACGTCAAGTGAACGACAAAACGTAGTTACAAACTAAAGTTAATATAATATTATACATTTTATTTACTTTTAATTACTAGGCCCCGATGTAGAAAGTGTCTTTAAATAATAATTGATAATTTAAATACGATTAGGACGTACTGTAAAAAAAAAGTTCTAACATTAATTGATTGACAGGTTGCGGTGCCATTTTTTTGAGAATTAGCCTTTTACTTTTAAATCCAACTTCAGTTCATGATCCTAAGATACAATAAGACAAGGACCATTTATTTTTTGCAATGCAGAATGCTAAATTATTTATTATTTCTGTACCTGAAAATACGATCTTAGAAAAAATATAATGTTAATTGTATTGTACTGTCTCCTAATCTGCTTCTGATGGTATCTGATGGCACAAATATAACCCGCAGTAGACAAGGCCCTTTCTGCCTCAACACTGGTTGGCCTAATCGTAATTAATTAAGTAACTGTAGATCAGAATCGGAATCGGAATCCATATTTTTGTCTGCTGTATCTGTCACATTTTCATCACTTAAGAAATCATTGCATGCAGTACTGTTTTACGCGTATTTTTTGCTTTACAGGATCCGCCACCGGTTCCGGAGCCGACTCACCGGATCCGGTAGGTTCAAAAACACGCCGGATCCGCCGGACCGGATTGCAATCCCTACTATTATATCAGGCCTCCCCGATTTTAGACAAGCATTCTAGCAACTACGCTACTTAAAAAAAAAAAAAAAAAACGACTGCGTTAAAAAAAACATTTTTTTTTATTTCGTGTACACAGTGTTACTCTCACTGTAAATACGAATCTAACGACACCTCTCAAGCTAAAATCATTCAAGCCGTTTACGCTGTAGAGCGTGCCAAGGAATTATACATACAAACAAACATATTTACTCTCGAAAAACATAACCCTCCTTCTGGCACTGCCGGGTAAAAATAAAACTAAGTTTAAAATCAAATCAGTTTCATCTAATACCGCCTTAAGACCTTCAAAAGCTATTACAAAGGCCGATTACATAATACCGTATCCTTGGACCGCATATCTCGGTAAGTCGAGAGACAAACAGATAAAATACTACTTCCTACTAATATTGTAAACGTGTTTGTAAAGATGGTTGTATGGATGTTTGTTACCGCCATACGGCCAAGACGAACGTACCTCGATCAAATCGGGGACTGAGGCCGTGGCCCCAGTAGGCAAACTGTTAGCGGCTGACTAGTTTGCGGCGTATCGATTTAGTACGCCCTTCCATATATTTGAAATGGGGTCTCCACAGTCAGCTAGTTTTCGCTCACTGTACGCAGTTTGCAGCGTTACGCGCGCTGACTATCTCAGACAGCGGCCGACTCCCACCAAAACCGGTGATTTCATTGATTTGAGTTTGCAGCTAACTCTTTCAGTTCGCCACAAATTTACCGCTCACTCAGTCGGCCGCTAACGGTTTGCCTACTGGGGCCACGGCCTTACTCAAGAAAGGCCAAATCAAGAGTACCCAAAACCGACGGGCATGTATGAGGCGACTGATGAGTGTGGATGAAGCGAAAGAGGTGTGTTTGGATCGAAGCAAGTGGAAGGAAGTGGTCTCTGCCTACCCCGATGGGAGACAGGCGTGACGGATATGTATGTATGTATTGTAAATGCTTCATGCAAAAACTACTGGGCAGATTGTAAATAAACTCGTCTTGTTCAGCTTGTTTTAGAATTACATTGACATCATCTTTAACAGTGTCGCTCTTGTTGGTGGAGTCTACGCCACTCTGCTCTATATATTCTATGCCGTCCGTTTAAGCATCTGATACGACAAAACTTAAAAATATAGGAATAAAAATATACGTAGGCGTAATTTCCCAAGATATTATGACGATTCAAGACCAAGAAAGGAGTACTCAAACCGACGTGCATGTATGAGGCGACTGATGAATGTAGATGAAACGAAAGAGTTGTTTGGATCGTAGCAAGTGGGGAGATGTGGTCTCTGCCTATCACGATATGTAGGCGTGACGGATATGTACCTACTTATGTACTTATGGTGGCCTTAAGGTAGCCTTAGTTATTTAATGCTGTCTACACACCAAAGCCGCCGGCATGCCACCGGGCTAGGCCGGCAGCTTTACGTCATAGGAATGTCAGGTATCAAAAAAGCTGGCGGCTTTGGTGTGTAGATACCATAATATATTGCGTTCAAAATGTGTTCAAAGTCGCGTGTAAGCGCTAGTACATGAATATAAGTCGACTTACAGTTCTGGCTCCATGTCGGATAAGCTGAAAGTCAACAGAACACAATGGACCTCGCTTTGCATATAGGTTCAGGGTGTTCGGGCACATACGTACTAGCAACCAGTTCCTGATACTTAACATACATACATATCTCTCCCAACCGGGTAGGAAGAGACCACTTCAGAAACTTAAAAGTTTTTTTTTTAATCACAACTGCTATTATGTATTCTGCCAAAGACAAGTGTAGTAAAGTGGAAGTGCAATGGGCATGATGACTAAAAAAAAAATATTTAGTCCATCACATAGAAAAATTATTGAAATTATTTAGTACATCACACATTTAAGTTTTAGACACATATTTTTTCTTTTTTCTCTTAAACTAAAAATGGCAAAGATACACTGGGTTAAAGTTGCTCGTGACGTCACGCCTCAGTACGATTTTAACCAAGGAATGACGTCAATAGCCCCCACTCCGTAAATTTGATGCTCTGTATCTTTGTATTTATAGTATTTGATCAGGTAAAAAATGTGTTTCAAATATTTTTAATAGCCTAAAAGACGGACTAAATTCACGACACGACGCGACACGACACGACACGACACGACACGACACGACGCGACGCGACGCGACTCGACGCAATGCGACACGACGCGTAGTTTAGTCGATCACTACTAGCTAGTACCAAAATACTCCAAACACGGAAGTACTTCGCCGAGCCAATGTAGGTGGCATTGAGGCATATATCATGAGGCGACAACTCCGGTGGTGTGGTCACGTCTCAAGGATGTCTGAGCAGAGAGTGGCTAAGCGCATCTTCTACTCTGAACTTGAGGAGGGCAAGCGAAAGCATGGCGGTCAACTCCTCAGGTACAAAGATGTTCTTAAACGCCACATGAAGAGATGTGACATTGAGCCGTCTCATTGGGAACAGCAGGCGGCGAAACGCCCGGAGTGGCGGACCCTAGTTAAGACCAAGGTCCGCGACTTTGAAGTCAAACGGCGCGCTGAGCTTGATGCCAAGCGCGACGCTCAAAAAGCCCGACCAGCAGTGGCATTAACTTATAATACTGTCGATGGTGTGCTCACATGCCCCCACTGTGGTAGAACATTTTCTAAAAAGATCGGTTACATCAGCCACATGAGAGCACACCAACGACAGCAGAGTTCGGCGTAAGCGGTCGCCGTGACCGAAATCGGTCGGATTCATTCATTCACTCCAAACAGTAAGATTTATAATCCCAGCATTGGGATACGAGCGTGGACAATCCATTTCTCTCGATTCTGTTCAAATACTGATGTTTAGACTATTCACATGGTGTTCCCATTGTGTACACTTGGAGCATAGAGTTAAGAAGATTTAGTAATGTTACCTGGAAGATATTGCTACCTAGCTATAAGGCCGCCTGTTGCTTCTTATATTCTTGTTTGTGTCTGTACCTTATATCTTTGTGTGCAATAAAGAATATTTGTATTGTATTGTATTGTATTGTATTTTTTGTAAATAATTTTACCTATTCTCTTATTACTTATTATTACAACTTCTTATCTGAAATGTCTAAGCTCTATTTCTTTACTGCTACGGCTAAAATTTTCAAAACCAGAATATAAAGCATGAAGTTTCTGGGATAGAAAAGAAATACTTAATATTAAAGATCACAATACAATACAAATATTCTTTATTGCACAAAAATATATAAGGTACCTACAGACACAAACAAGAATATAAGAAGCAACAGGCGGCCTTATTGCTAGGTAGCAATATCTTCCAGGCAACCGTAGGGTAAGAAATAGCGAGAAATAGGTAATAATGGTTGCGGGTTGTGCAAATAATACAGAATACATACATAACATAAATATAAATACCAAAAGTACCTAGTACCTAGATCACAAGTCATATCTTTAACGGAGAGTCTATCACCACATAAATATTGCAATTACTATATTATTTCCACCATATTTGAGTTAAACTATAAAGTCAAAGATTTTATTCAAAATTGGCATAATGGTAGTACATTTTTTACATTACATTTTTTGTCTAAAACTACTACCGTTTTAGGTATATTTATTTGTTCTCGCCATCTTTGCAGACATGTGACAACACCCTGTATATTGTGTTCGAATGTGGTTCGACTCGAACATTCAGTATTCGAGCTATTCAGCGCCAATCGAGTGAGTGGGCCAACTGTTTTCATGTGCCAATATTGTCTGTCGGTAATACACTCGACAGCTGTGCGGATTTAGGTGGTTGTATGAGCTCTAGTAAAATATTAGCTAATGTACACATAGAATAACAAACTATGACAGCAAAAGGCGATAAAAAATGCACATCGGCAATCATCGCATTTCCGAAAACAAACGAATGCTAATCTCCATGTACATCATCCAAATTTAAATTTATAATTTTACTTTATTGTTGCACTCTCTCGCATTTGATTGAATCGCGACTGACAAAACAAACGTCATGGTGAGTACGACACAGATATCGCTATACGAAGTCGGAATTAGTCGATTGCTTTTCAAAGATCGATGTGCATTCTTTATTGCCTTTTAGGCTGATTTATACACGGTAAAAGTGTGGGAAGGCCTCCGACAAGGTGGACTGGCGACTTGGTTTAAGTCGTGGGATTTTAAGCCGATGGATGTGGGCAGCGCAAGACCGGTCTTTGTGGAGATCCTTGGGGGTGGCTTTTATCCAGCAGTGGACGTCCATAAGCTGACATAATGATGATGATGAAGTGACAAGTCAGCGCTGGTCCGAAAAAAAAACCGTGTAAATTGATTGTGGTACGAAGTCAATGCTGACTTGTAAAATAACATACGAATATTTAGAAGTCAGTCTAGGCGCAGACACTGGCACCGAAAGCTTACTTGTGCATTTACCCTGTCTAATGGTATCTACACATCAAAGCCGCCGGCTTTTTTGACAGCTCTGCTGCCATTCGTATGACGTAAAACCGCCGGCCTAGACCGGCGGCATGCCGGCGGCTTTGGTGTGTAGATAGCATTAGAGCCCCCGCAAACCACAGACATACTGTCGGCCGATACTTTAGTTGGACTCAATGTGTACGTAGATATAGGTATCATAGTGTGCGTATATAGCCCGGCGGCATGCCGGCGGCTTTGGTATATAGATAGCATAAAATATCAGCCTTAACTAAGTACCTATTTAAATACAGTAGCAATACAAAACTTAACAATATCTCTTTGTATCCGAACTACTAGTATTTCGTTCCAAGATGGCCGCCGTATCAAAGGAAACAAATAACGCGGTACCGTCACCGACGTTATGCTTGTTTGTTACGTCACAGAGTAGGTATTTTCATTTGGTTTATTTTTTTATTGCGAGAACTATTTAGAATATTGTTTTTTATTGTTATAAGGATAGAGAATCGTGGTGACAGAGAAGTGAGGTATTTACTTTTTTATACTTATTTGAACTACGCTTGTTTTATCCATGATTTAATAACAATCAAGTTTAATAAAGGACTTAAACTTTACTAACTCAAATTGATATACTTTTTTTAGTCATGGAGGAGAGAGGCCTTTGCTCAGCAGTGGGACACTGATGGCTAGATCTGTCACGCACGCGTCTCTTCAATTGTGGTAGAAAGAGACAACTTCCCTCCACTTACTACGATACAAACACACTTTTTTCGCTTACTTATTAAAATGTGATCATAAATATGTCAAAAGCTGTCTCTAAACGCAGAAAATAATATAGAATATATCAGATGCGATTTTGTCTGAGCAAATCGCAAAAATCAACGAAAACAGTAGCTGCCTCTGGACAGTACTTGTACCCGAAAAAAAGGCTGCTATATTTTTTTCGGATGGATGTCCGGAGCATGTACACACGTTCTTTTTAAACTATACAACACCGCGTAACGGAAAAAGGGCCGTTGTCTGGAAAAAACGGACGTCAACAAGCGCTCATTGGAAGAATTTCTTCGAAGTTAACCAACTGATTCCACTAGACTGTGCCCACCCCGTGACAAGCATCTCCTTAGTTGTCAAAACACAGTTACCTACTGAGAGTTTGTAGTGAAACGCTGATTTGCAATAAGAGTCCATACAGAGCGAGCAGCTTCGCGAGGCAAGCGTTTGGCCAATGGGGATGATGACTACCATTCAAAAATTCAAAAAATAATTAGTCCGTCTTTAAGGCTATTAAAAAATATTTGAAACACATTTTTTACCTGATCAAATACATAAATAAATACAAAGATACAGGGCATCAAAGTTACGGAGTGGGGGGTATTGACGTCACTCCTTGGTTAAAATCGTACTGAGGAGTGACGTCACGGGCAACTTCAACCCAGTGTATCTTTGTCATTTTTAGTTTAAGAGAAAAAAGAAAAAATACGTGTCGAATATTTTAAAATAATCTATGTGATGGACATAGATTTAAATATTTTTTTTTTTTTTTGAGAAATTTTTTTTTGTCATCATGCCCATTAAAAGAGACCCCTAAAAACTACCCAACTCAATAGGATAGCGAGGTCTTTTCTGAGTGGCTAAACATCTGTCTCACGAGGCTGCTCGTTTTATGTGGACCTGCCTATATAGCATACAGCTACATTTACCATACAATTTCGTGATTTGGGATTTGCTTTGATGTTTAGGTGCTCACAAGAGTATTTTAAATTTAGGTTTATGTGAAGATACTTCAAGTCAGGAGTACCCAACGGCGTGCATGTATGAGACGACTGATGAATGTCGATGAAAGGAATAGGTAAGTATACAGGGTGTAACAGTAAGGGAATATAAAGCCGAAACACAGCGATAGTCCTCATGAAACTGAACAACTTTCCCCAAGGAACATGGGTCGTAATTCAAAAAAAAAATATCGGTCGCCCATACTTACCCGATCAGCTGATCGGGCATTTTGTATGGAGAAGCGAATTTTTTTTTTTCGAGTTACGACCCATGTTCCTTGGGGAAATTTGTTCAGTTTCATGAGGACTATCGCTGTGTTTCGTCATTATACCCCCTTTCTGATACACCCTGTATTATGTAGTTATGTATGTATTCTGTATTATTTGCACAACCCGCAACCATTATTACCTATTTCTCGCTATTTCCTACCCTAAGGTTGCTTGGAAGATATTGCTACGGCTAAGGCCGCCTGTTGCTTCTTATTTTCTTGTTTGTGTCTGTACCTTATATCTTTGTGTGCAATAAAGAATATTTGTATTGTATTGTATTGTATTGTCGGGAGTACCCAACGGCGTGCATGTATGAGACGACTGATGAATGTTAATGAAGGGAAGTCTTTGCTACCCTAATTGGTAAGTGGCGTGACAGATATGTATGTATATCACTTCAAAAGTATTAATATCACTGATTTCTGTTATTTTAACAATATTATATAGTACATTGTATAAGTATAGGTACCTATATCGAAATGAAATGAAATGTTTATTTAATCTTGTAGGACGAGTTTGACATCACATAATACATATATCATTTATGTAATACAACAAATATTCCTACCATTTGCATACCACAAAGAAGTACCTTTAGCGCCAAAACACACGGTGAAACGTAACTGCAACGCAACTGAAACGAAACGTTTCAAACTTGTTGCGTCGTGTGTTGTTTTCTAAGAAAGTCTATAGCAGAAACTTCGATTCAACTCAAAAGTAACTAGCAGTTTCAGTTGCGTTGCAGTTGTGTTTCACCGTGTGTTCTGGGTCATACATATATACCTACTAAATATTGTATTTTTTATGCAACTAAACATAGTGCAGATAAAATATTCAGTATAAAACGGGCTCCACTATTTCTTGAAGATATCATCTCCAACAATTTTAAAAACTTTGCCTTGTCTAGATGAGAAGTAGTCAAACACAGATTGTGTTATTACTAGCGGTGTAACATAGTGACTTGAAAATGAAAATTTATTTTATCCTGTACTAAAGACGGGTCAATTTTTAAAAGGTCAACTTCATGTACTCCCTTGCAAAAATTAAGAAATGTAATATGCTTATAGCACTGAACCTGTTTCTTCAAGAAGAGTCTAGAGTTTTTCAAGAGTTTTTTGGCTCGAAGTGTGAAGTTTAGGCCAAGTCAAGAGTATCTGTCATCCATATCTGTCACGCCATAACCATGAAGGTAGGTAGAGATCATTTCCCTCCATTTACCACGATTCAAACACACTTCTTTTACTTCATCCACATTCATAGGTTGCTGTAAGTTTAAGTATTTTTGTTTAAGTCAAAAATCGGCATGAAAATGGTTCATGCTTTGAAAAATAAGGTACAGTGGGTTAATAAGGCCCGCCGTTTTGCAAGCCTCAAGCTCAAAAAACCAATTAAAACATGTTTTATCCGCACCGCGTTCCTTACATAATAGGGAATATTCATGTTTTTTTTTTTTGTCTTAAATTAATAGTTTACTATTTTATAACGTAGAAAAAAATATTAATGGGCTTCAAAATACTCTAGATATTTTTAAAAATGTAATTTAAAACTTTTAAAAAATTTAAGCAGTTCAAACGCCGCCATTTTGCGCTCGCTTTGCGTGACGTCACATGACACGTCCAGTGGGTGTTTACCTTAGTTTTTAGTGTGGACTTTTCAGTTACTTCGTAATATTTACAGTTTTAATAACTTTAAAACCATGGAAGAAGTCAAAAAATTATCTTATAAGTATTGTATAGTACCTAAGTGCACAAATACTACTCGAAAAACACCCGACAAAGTGTTTTTTCGTATTTCAAGTGATGTGAAAATACGAAAACAGTGGTGTAAGGTGATGAGAAGGGATAATATATCTCCTAAATCGTGTTTATATTGTTGTGAAGATCATTTTAACGTAAGTGTACTTTATTTATATACAGCTTATTGTGAATTAGTAAAAAGTAAGTTTTGCATTAGTTATTGAACATTAGAAAATTCGGTTTAAAATTAACCTAACCTATAAGAAAAGTTCAGTACTCAGTTATAAAAACTAACTTTCTATAAAAACTATTCTTGTTGTGCTTTCACGAAATTTTAATGGTTATTCCAGGTTAAGGAAGGTTATTGTTTTATTCCAGGTTAAGGAAGATACAGAAAATTATATTGAATACAATTTAATGAAAGAGCGAGGAGAAAAATGTACTCTACGGTTGAAGAAAGGAGTTTTGCCGCATATATTTTTGTGTCAAAACCGGAGGATGCCATTACCAAAGGAGAGAATGGCTGTAGTTAAGGGTGATTTTCCCAACGCGAAATTTTGAGTGGCGCGCCTGAAAATCATAGTTTTAATTGATGCAATTTAGTAACAAAAAATTGTTTTGGGTAGTTCAGAAGGCCATCTACTTGGGGCAATAGAAATAATTTTGCTGAGTAATCGAATTCATTAAGAAAAGGACAATAAAAGGCTCATTTTCTCATTTTGGTGACCTGTCCTAACTCCATTTTTGAACCTTGTCAAGCTTGCCATAAGCTTACTATTTATTATTATGTTATTTGACTTCTTTAATTTTGTTGACAAATGTGTAAGGTATCATAAACAATGATTAATGTTTAATTAACTACTCTACACGAAGTTTGATAGGCTTAAACAAAAGTGTCCGACGAGCTCAAGTCATTTCGGTGGCGATTTTGTTTTTTGTCATAGTACATTCCACAGTGAACATAGATTTTTCTGGTAAACCTTAATTAGCAGGATAAGTAATGCTAAGTAATTTGGCATAAACGGATGTGTCGCAGCTTACTTCAGTTTCTCACCAAAGAGGCAAATAGGATCATTATGGTGGTTGGGGACAAAAAAAATATCATTTGAGTGTATGCTATTATTTCTAAATTGATAACTATTTGAACTTGATATTTTGATATATAACGTGTTTCATGGTTATCTTTTCACATGTCATAGGATTTTTTGATTAGTCATAGGACTCAGTTTTTATTTAGAAAAAACCTCCCGGTTCCTCATTCGGCTGTCTCATTCCGGTGGAAAAATACACCGGAATGATACACCCGAATGAGAAATATCCACCTCAATGAGACTAACGACAAAAATAACATTTTGGGTTAATTTTTTTAGGGTTCCTCATCTTTATTGAACATGTATATTGTAAAATAATTTCCAAACTAAGAATATTTTATAACGACGTACCTACCAATTTTATTTTATTGTTGAATGTTCTGCGTAAGTGTGATATTGTATGGTATGTAAGACGGTATGTTATTGAATGTTAGGGTAGGTTGTATGTATAGTGATATGATCTATGATAGGTAATACTGTTTGATGTTGTATGAATGCTATTGTAGGTGATACTGTATGACGTTGTATGGAATGCTATGGTAGATGATACTGTATGACGTTGTATGGAATGTTATGGTAGGTGATGCTGTATGACTTTGTATGGAATGCTATTGTAGGTAATACTGTATGACGTTGTATAGAATGTTATGGTAGATGATACTGTATGACGTTGTATGGAATGATATGGTAGGTGATACTGTATGACTTTGTATGGAATGTTATGGTAGGTGATACTGTTTGACTTTGTATGGAATGCTATTGTAGGTGATACTGTATGACGTTGAATGGTTGATGATACTGTATGACGTTGTATGGGATGTAATGGTAGGTGATACTGTATGACTTTGTATGGAATGCTATCGTAGGTGATACTATATGATATTGTATGAAATGGTTTAGTAAGTAAGCCAAAAATAAGCTAACCTTTCATTTAAAGAAATACCCGACTGCTTTAAAAAATACGCATTTTTTATTTTAATGTACCTAGTGTAATTTCCACTGTAATTACGAATCAAACGACACCTCTCAAGCTAAAATCTATCAAGCCGTTTAGACTGTAGGGCGTGCCAAAGAATTCTTCATACAAACATACATTACTCTCGAAAAACATAACACTCCTTCTAGCGCAGTCGGGTAAATAGAAAAGTAGTTTGTTAAATTGAGTCTAATTACCTATTTAAGTTTTGTATCCAATAAGACCCTACAGGTAGGTAGGTATATGAATTTTTCTTAAGATACGGAACCGACGTACAAATAAAACTCGCGCTTTGAAATGAATATTTTTGTCATTTCGGTGGAAATGTGTCATTCCGGTGATTTTTTCTCATTCCAGTGGTGAATTATCATTTTGGTGGCACTGAAAAAAACAAACCCCTATATTTCCGTCATCTTTCATGGGATATCTGTCCCCTTATCATATGTTGTTTTTGATGGCCAAAAGTATAATTTGGCATAAAAAAACTGAAGAAAATAGTAAAAAAAAAATCTGCCACCAAAATGATAAAAAAAATACGCTTGTTGAAATTCACCCTTAAAATGCAAAGATTGACACTGGTCAATGAAGCCCTTTCATCAGAGATAGCTATCAAAAGTAGTGTTAGTGAACCTTCACAAAGAAGTGATCACAAAGTGAGTCCAAGTACTTCCCACACAAATGTCTGTGATCAACCAGGATGCAGTACTTCCCGTATTGGATATGATGATCTTCAGGTAGAGCTTTCCACTTCTCATATTGAGAAGAAATTGCATTGTGACAAGGCTGTGCAAGTTAATATTAAACCGAACTATAGAAGTAAAGGTGTCAATGTAAATATACCTACTAAAAAACAAAATGTAGCACTGTCACCATTTCCTTTTGTAACACAAAATATAGGAACTTCACCAGTAAAACTATCTGTTTTAAAAAGAAAATTGTTTACTGAAAACACATCGGATACTATTTCTATATCATCTTATTTTTCTACGAGCTCTACTGATTATGAACCGAGTTATCAATCTGAGTCGAGCGAAGTTCTAAGTGATTCAGAGAAGGAGAAACAGTTTAAATATGAAATGTGTAGTATCATGCTAACTGCTATTGAAAAAGAGCCAAAAATGTTGTTAGGATTACCTAAACAATCATATCATTTAATAAAACTTTTAAGTGATAATATTCCGCTTCCTAGTAAACACATATTAATAACCCTCAAGAAAATTAAATTAAATGAGTCTTTTAGCATCTTGGCACTACAATTTGGATGTTCACAAAGTACTATTTGTAGAATATTTTCTAGAAGTATTTCTCTTATAGCAGCAAAACTTAAGGACTTGATTGTGTGGCCAGCATCATCAGATATTTACAATAATTTACCCATATCTTTTAGGCGTAGGTATGGGAATGTTGTTTCCATTATTGATTGCCTAGAAATTCAGATTGAAAAACCATCAAATGCCGTTCATCAATCACTTACTTGGTCACAGTATAAAAAATGTAACACCTTAAAGTATTTAATTTCATGTACACCTGATGGCTTGATCAATTTTATCTCTGATGGATATGGTGGTAGGGCTACTGATGTTATGATAGTACAAGATAGTAGTTACTTACAGGCTTTACCTCCTAATAAAGCAGTGATGGCTGACAGAGGTTTTAAAGACTTATCATGTTTGCTAGAAGCTAAAAGATGTACCCTTATACGACCACCTTCTGTATCAAAGTCTACCCCCAGTACTAAAAATGAAGTGAAACTATCAAAACGTATAGCAGCATTAAGAATACATGTTGAACGGGTAATAAATAGGTTAAGAGAGTTTCATATGTTACTGCCTCATGCTTGTGTAGACTATAATTTAATTCCTATCATAGATGATGTAATAATAGTAGCTTGTGGATTGGTAAATATGCAGGATGTTTTAATAAAAAAATGAATATAATATATTTACATTTGTTTTATTTTCATAGCATAAAAAAACAGATTAACAGAATTAGACAGAAATCAAATGCAGTACCCCTACAATAAACAAAAAAAAATCTATCTAGTCATACATATTTAGTTTAGGAAAGATGGCTTTATTCCAAAAAATGTTGCATTTTTCTAACAAATTCTCACACAGTTGCTGGTCGTAGTTGACTTCTAAGATTGATATTTTTTTTGTTTTTTCAAAATCTTTATCAGCAACACAAAACAGTGCCTTTGCTTTATTAGAAAAATGCATCTGCAGTTGCACTTGTGCCATATATTTGGCAGTCACTTTATTTCCTGAACTGACATATCGTCCCATTGCTTTTTCTGATGTCGGGCATTTTATTTCTATACTATACACACTATTTTCACCATCTGGAGAAGCACCCATAATAGGATGTGTACTATTTAACTTTAATCCACATTTACTTATTTTTATTTTACAAATTTTTTCTACTTCCTTTAAAACCTGACTTTCCAACAATCTACCCCTTTGCATAGCCTCTGTGTCCCTCAATTTACTTGCTCCCAAAATGGTCTCCGTTAACGTTCCATCAAGAGTATTGCAATGTGCAGCATCATAAGCTTTTGAAGCTGTGATCCTTCCATACCTCAACTCATGCCACAATGGGCAGTCATTTTGTTCCAAAGTAGCTATTGCAGCTCCTTTGCATGCGTCTGCAGTCATTATAAGTTTGCAATATTCTATAAAATCAAGAGGGTTTGTAGCTTTGCTTGTAGACAGAAGATGGTGTATTGACAATTTTTCCACAGTGCTTGGCGCTCTATAAAACTTCATCAAATGATTCTTTGTATCACCAACCAAAGTGCAATTATTTTTTACTACTGTGAGAAAGCTTTCAGTATTCAAATATGTTGGCACAAGCTCATGTTTAGGTGTTTTATACATTTCTTTGGCTTTTATAAACTTCTTACTAGTACCAATTGATGATAATTTAGATTTTTTCCAATAACACTCAATGCTTGTTGTTGATGGATCTTCACTACGCCGATGTAGCCATGCTAAAAAAGCTATAGCATGCTTACATCCACCTAAAACAAAAGAAATGAAAAAACAAAAAAGTTATAAAAAAAATCAAGTTCCTAAGTGCAGGTCACTGAACCTAAACAAGTAAAAAATAATTACCTAAATGTGCAGCACAATCTTCACATTGAACAGAGAGAATAGTTTCTTCTGTTTCATTGCAAGTGCAAATAACAGCATAACATTTTTGTCGCACATTATGTTCAGGTGTAATCCGAGCCTTAACAACACATATGCCACCATCTCGTTTTACTTGGACATATCCAACTGCTGAATCACCATAAGATTCTCGTGTAGACCTGAAATAGACAAGTACTTATAAACACTCAAACAAAACAGTCCACGTAAAGCAGGGTATCAATTTATAAACATTAAATCATTATATATTTATCTCAGATACACACAAAGTCAAAGTTATTATACTAGGGTGAACTTCAATAATAAAAAATTTATTTATAGACGTAAAATAAGAGTTTCAGAGTAATTTTAATGACAACTGGATATGTATAGGTTATGTTTTGGTGAACCTAATATATGTAATCTGCTGTGTGCATTTATGAATAAAAATCTATATTATGGTCTAAAATGTATTATGAAACATAATAATTACCTTGCAGCTTTCACTCCTCTGATCTCTGCGCTCGTAAAATCGGGATTTGATGCAAAATATGCTGTCATCATGAAAGCATCTATTTTCGGTAGATTGTCAGATTGTGCTTTGACAAAACCAGCTTCAGTCATCGTCCTAGATTCACTACAAATCTTAACTAAACTTCACTACAATCAGCACAAGAATACAGGTTTAAATTATTTATTTTTTTCACAAAAACTTGTAAAACAGTATGAGTTTCGACGCTGATGAATACAATGTCGTGTCAGATGACGTCACATTTCGTTCGACCAATGGTGGCGCGTTTTGGAAGTTTGAATTTCGCTCCCTTATTTTGCACTTTTTGAATATTATTTTAGGGGTTTAAATAATAAGTAAATAAAAAAAAATCCTTTTCATTATAATATTACGATAATAAGTATTCGAGAAAAAAATATTTTAGGCCATTTCAAATTTTATGCATATTCCCTATTTTCAGATATTTATTAAAGAGAAAAGTGTGATTCTGACGCAGAAACTACTGTGAAAAGATTCGAAAGTATTTTTGGTCGAGAAAATGTGTTTGTTCTACGAAAACAAAAGACTAACACATTTTTAAATTGACGCAATACTCGTACACCTCTATCTTCTCTATATCTATGGCTTTCGCTTTTAAAACTTCACTCATCCAGTGTAAGGTGGCCATGGAGGTCACAAGTTTTCCAATTTACATGGAAATTGATCTAATCGGGTCAGCTCACTATCTTCTTTGGAATTTTAATGCAGTTTCCGAACGCAACTGCTATATTCGTAGTTTTCAAGCTTTCTTTGAGAATAGTTCAGGTAGCATTCTGTTGTATAAACCGTCATTAAAATTCATGTTAAAGTTTGTGCCATGGATGGAAGAATGTTAGGATGTTTGTTACTCTTTCGCGCAAAAACCACTGAACAGATTTTGATGAAACTTTCAATACAATACAAATATTCTTTATTGCACAAAAAGATATAAGGTAGAGACACAAACAAGAATATAAGAAGCAACAGGCGGCCTTGCCTTTCCAATATATTTTTACAATGCACAATGCACAAATACTCGTATTTTGTAACTTTTTCAAGATATGACGACATTCACCGGCAAAAAAAATATCTTACATAGCCTATAAAACTTATAGCTTATGTATGATATACAAGCTACAATATTGCCAAGTTTCATCAAAATCTGTTCAGTAGTTTTTCATGAAAGAATAACAAAAATTATCACATACATCTATCGGCTTAAACATTGTCATTTATAATATTAGTAAAATCGAAACAATTTCAACTTGAAATTATTAAATTATTAATCAGCTACAGACACTACAGTGTGACATAAACTAGGGTACAGTAGGCCAAACAATGAAGACAAAGATTGTTTGTAGTGGACAAAACTGTCAAGTCCATTGAAATATCCCTTCAGAATATAATAAGCTAGGACTGTTACCTATTTTAGATATTATAAATGAAATTTTATTTGCAAGAACTATTGTTTCTCCAAGAGGAGAGAGACGTGACGGATATGTATGTATGTATTGTCGGAAAGACGTTTTTTTTAAGACAGTTTTTTTTTTTTAAAGAAGATTTAATTACTTACATAGTTTAATATTATATAAGCCCTCAAGCAAATATACCTTTACAAGGTAGTTAATATTTTTATACTCTAATGTACCAAAATGTAACCTTTTTGCAATAAATAAATACTAAATACTAAAAGGAACAAGGAAATTACAAAGTTGCAATACAAGAGAATAAACTATGTTAAACCTAGTTTAAACAAATTAAATCAACTATAACGCTACAGACAGACCGATCCCACGTATGCAACGCATTATGACATGGAAATTATTTATTTTTTTATTTATTTAACAGTTTATTGTAAGATGATAGTACCTACATAGAGACAGAAAAAAAAGAAAAGTTTTACAAAAGGTACCAGCATATTTCTAAAAGAAATTTCTTCCTGCAGACCCCACAGAGAGAGAAGTGATAGCATGAAGGCAGGATAGTCACTACAATAAATAAACCTACACAAATATATTCGATAAATACACATACATAAATATTATAATTTATATAAATATAATATGACATTTGTCACACGCAACCTTATCTCACGTATGCATATGATAAGTGTGTTACTAATCTTAATATTTCTATGAAATAGATTGTCATAATCGTTAAAGATGCATTGATGAAGATTGTCAATCCTAAAATGGCACAGAAATGTGTGAATTAAATTATACAAATTTCCTAGGAAATCTTTACATTTCCTAAATAGCAATCGGAAATGTAAAACATATGAGATAGATATTGATGGTTAGGTTAGGTTTCCCCTTAGGGAAATGGCAAGGGAGACTCTGGATGCGCTGAAGCGATCCCAGGGTTCCCCCAGTCTGCCGAAGACCGCCGCGGAGTTTTAGTGGGTATACCTCTCGTCTTGGAAAGGGAGTACCACATAACGTCATGCCTGGCCCCACGGGGGTGGCGGTATACGTAACGCATTTTCCCCTGTTAAAAAAGGTTAGGTTATGTTATTATTCTCATTTTAACAACGTGTTTTATTTTATTGCAGAAATCATTTATTTTTTGCATTTCCTAATACGATATTAGAATTGTATACAATTCCGAGGAAATGTAAACATTTCCTAGGATATCTATCTATGCATTAAATAGAATTTCAAACAATTATTTTATACATTACCTAAACAGCATCGGAATTGTACGCATTTCCTAGGATTTGTATACAATTCCTTGATTTCATACAACATTTCCGGTAACAGATACATTGCAAATGTTGTGTATGTAGAATCAGTCCGTTTCTATCTTAATTCTGAATTTGAGTTTAGGCACATTACCCCACAAGAAATTGTTAAAAACTTCAAACAATTTAAGGTAAAAAACTCTGAAGATCTGTGGGGAATGTCTGTTAAGGTATGCGGTTCACTAATAGATGTAATGGCACCGTATTTAGCACATACATTTAACTTAGCTGTAGATAATGGTGAGTTTCCGGATTTAATGAAACTAAGTAAAGTCGTACCGTTGTACAAGTCAGGCGACCGCCAAGATCCTGGTAACTACAGACCTGTGTCAATATTGCTGGTACTGAGTAAGGTTTTTGAGAAGATTATGCTCAGTCAAATGCTTTCACATTTCAATTTTAATAACATCTTACATAGCCAGCAATTTGGTTTCACCAGGGGCCGCTCGACAACTGACGCCGGTGTTGCCTTAATAAAACATATCTTTGAGGCATTTGAGGAGCGTCAGGATGCAGTGGGGGTCTTTTGTGATTTGTCGAAGGCATTTGATTGTGTAGATCATGAAACTCTATTGCTAAAGCTACATCATTATGGTATTCGGAATAAAGGTCTTTGTTTGTTGGAATCGTATCTTAGTAACAGATTCCAATCTGTTCAAGTAAACGGTATGAAGTCACAAGGATCTTTGGTAAAGATAGGTGTTCCACAAGGATCAATATTAGGACCTTTTTTATTTCTCGTGTATATTAACGATCTGCCCCACATGGTTGAGGATCTGGCGAAGATTGTATTGTTTGCAGATGATACATCCTTAATTTTTAAAGTCGACAGGCGTGCCCTTAACTACGACTATGTAAATGAAGTTCTTCGGCAGGTTCATGATTGGTTTACAATCAACAACCTTGTGTTAAATGCGAAAAAAACCAAATGCATTAAATTTAGATTACCCGGCGTAGTATCGCGTAATAATGGTCAAATTATATTAAATAATGAAAAACTAGACTTTGTGGAACAGACAGTTTTCTTGGGGATTACAATCGACCAGAAGTTACAATGGGGTCCCCATATTGGATCGCTGTCGGGGAGGCTAAGCTCTGCAGCGTACGCCGTCAAAAAAATTAAGGAACTGACGGACATACCTACCGCAAGACTTGTTTATTTCTTGTCTTATGTCCTACGGCCTGCTGCTGTGGGGTCGTGCCGCCGATATAGGTTCAATATTTGTCTTACAAAAAAGAGATATAAGATCAATCTATGGACTCCGCTGTCGTGAATCCCTAAGGCAACTGTTCAAAACAATTAATATTATGACGGTGCCATGTCAATACATTTATGCAAATATTATGTATGTCAGACAGAATATGCATCTATTTCAAACAAATAGTCAGCTGCATAACTTTAACACTAGGAATAGAAATAAATTAGTTTCAAATGGTTCTAGACTTTCAAAAATTAATAAATCATTTATGGGGCTTTGCGTGCAATACTACAATAAAATTCCCCAAGAAATTCTAGCATACTCCGAAAACAAGTTTAAGTCTTACATTAAAAAAAACTTATGTAATAAGGCTTATTATAGACTAGACGAGTATATGAATGACCACCTTGCATGGAGTGTGGGGCATACTGACCAGCTCCACATGAATAGCTAATAAATAACAAATTTTGCAAATAAATGAATGATATAATATAAATAATAAATGTTATAATAAATTAAAATAATGAATGATATAATATAAATAATAAATGTAAAAATCTTTAGGTCTGCGGCATTTGACTAAACCTTTTACTAGGCGAAACGTGTGACATGTCATGCTTGCTTACACGTGGGTCGGGTCGCTTACTTCCCTAAAATATGTGGAAGGGGTTGATGGCTGGCACATGCGTTGAGACCTGTGTGAAGGTGCTGCTGTGGTGGCTGGTCATGTTATGCGGTTTTTATCAAGCTAAGCTTTTTACTTTTTAAGTGCCTATTAACATCTTTTGGTTTATTTTGGATGCTGCAGAGTTAAAAATTTATGTAAAACAAACTACTCGTACTGTGATATTCATGTAAATTACTGTGATAACAAGTTAAGTCAACATGTATTTGTATATAAGAGTCTCGATTTAAAAAAAAGATATATTGCACATAACGTAGGGCCCTGTGCCGAAGGTTTCTTGCCGTCTTCTTCCTCTCGGCTATACAGGTAGTGAACCGGCAGTAGTTTTAGATTAAAAAAGTGACATCAAAAAAGTGTAATGAATTTTGCCTATTTTTGAATAAAACACTTTTCATTTCATTTCATTTCAATTGTATGTTCTCAACAATTACCACAATTTACCCTCCAAAAGCATGCATAACATGCTTATACAAGTACATGTACCCCTTTAAAGATTACTCGAAGATCGCCAAATAACTCAAGGTATACACTGTCTTACGGGGATCAGGCAAATGGCATATTAATGTGCCAGAATTAAGCAGGTCTTAGGGAACTTGGTGCGGAGTAATTTACTATATGTACGTGTGTACGGGGGCTTATGCTTATACAGGATGTTTATGCACTATACTGGGTGTAACAGAAAGGGGGTAATGCTGAAACACAGCGATAGTTCTCATGAAACTGAATAACTTTCCCCAAGAATCATAGGTCGTAAATCTAAAAAAAAATTCGGAAAAAAAATGTCCAATCAGCTGATCGAGTAAGAATGGGCAATCCATAATTTTTTTACGAGTTACGACCCATGTTTCTTGGGGAAAGTTGTTCAGTTTCATGAGGACTATCGCTGCGTTTCGGCATTATGACCCCTTTCTGTTATACCCAGTATAAAAATCAAGAAATGATATTCGTATTTATAAATGTGAAAGTCTGTGTGTGTGTATGTCTTTCAAAATGTCGTGATTTTTTGAGTAAAGAAGGGACATTCTAATCCTTGACTTACCTGCCCTGAGGCACAAATTACTAAATAGTTACCCGAAGTCTGCTTGTCGTGTGTCGGCAAAGTGTCAATGGCATTTTTTGACACATTTGGTATTGTGCTAAACAATGGCTTTCAAGTAGCTTACACTGATTGCGATCAAATGCGTCTAAAAATGACATTGACATTCCGCCGGCACACAACAAAGAATATTATAAATTAGACTAGGGCCCCAGAAGTCAAGATGAGCAAATCCGCGAGAAAAATCTCTCTGATTAACTTTTCCGAAGAAACGTGTCGTATTAAATAATAATTACTTGTTAGAAAAGGATGATTGTTTTTTAACCCTTGTACCTTTGGAAAAGATTCAGTTTCATCTTAAAATTACGTTCTTTAATTTCCATCCTTCACCTGTTCTAGGAACGTCCGTCTGGGTATTTTCCATCTTCATGCTCCTTAAAAGGGAATATAGTGTGGTGGTTTCCCACTTTGCCTTCCACACCGCAGTACCACAGCCGATGTTACTCGCCCGTGGATGTCTGGTCTGGAGCCATACAGAGAATATGTTTCTGAATATGTGAAGGAAAAGGCGGGTGTCATGTCGTATCAAGATGCTAAAAAGAAAGCAGAAAAGGGATGGAAGTGGCTCCACCGACAAGAGCTTAGCTCTTAAATAAGAAGAAGAAGAATTTCCATCCAATAGTGAAACAACACCCTATATACAGGAACAAATGACAGCTACAAACTATCTCGCCCGCTTTGGATTTTCTATCCACTTTTTTTCTAAACTCCCAACATCACATAGACTTCTTATCCGCCCAACTTTGTATCACACAACTTCCTGAAATTCAGGGCACATTTTATCGGCGCCCACGCGAAACTTTTGAAAAGGGAATAAGGCTTTCATGGCACAATCTTGTCCTCAACCGGAAGTTGAACATCGGCGGCGTCACTTCCGGTGATTAACGGTCCCAATTTCCTTTAAACTTGAACGAAAACAGATTTGTGGTTCAATTTTTGGGAAAATAGCTTGTTTTTATAGGCTCTGAGAAAAAAAAAAAAAGATATCTATTAATATGAAATATATCGATGAATGTGTTACTAAGCGCAAATCCCGTTAGCTGAAACGATTCTAATCTTTTTTGTAGTTGCGTTTGCTATTACGAAAAGGTACCCAAATAAATACCATAGAAAATGTTTGCATGGTGGTTAACCATACAAATTATAAAATGTTCAATAAATACATTTAATAAAGAGTATTTATTTATTGCCTTGCTCTACTCTACAGTCTTCCTAAACTAGTCCTACACCAAAGGATGTCTCGAAGAGATCACTTTTAGTGATGAGGCCGCCTTTGCGCACAATGTTTTAGTTTTAAGTTTTATTTGTTTCTTTGTGTGCAATAAAGTATTTCTATCTATCTATCTAAAGATATATGTATGTTAAAGTTAGAATTTAAAAGTATGTACGTTTTTAGAAAGAAGACACTTTGAAAATAGAAGTCAATATTTCATCTCATACTAAACTTATGGAGTCATTATAAGAAGAAATTCCCAAGAGAATGATCCAGCAAGAAACTTTCAGAGATAGTAGATAGGTATCTTATTACTAAGGAGAAGGTATGAGATTAGCTTCTTTTTATATGGAATTATAATTTATTATAATCGTCTTATTTCACACGAAAATAAGATACGGGAAAGATAAACCTAGAGTCACTTTTTTTAGCAATGCAATTATATAAGCTTTTTATCGGCTTTTTTATGTCAAAGGACGCTTACGTGTACTTACAGTCAACAACTATAAATTATAGTATAGGTCGCGCCACGCAAAAAGAACTTTAGAAACAAATGAAAATCACGTGTTCGCGCATGGGTACACTTACGCTCGAAAGTACTAGGGCTATTTATCGTTTCATTCTTGTAAGAGTCTTTCGCACGCGGTTACGTATGTTGACTTATAGACTATACGTAGGGCATGATGATTCTGATTCCAAAGGTTATGAAAGTGACGACAACGATGTTAATAAAATGGCCACTTCTGGCATCAATACCGCAATCATCTGGGTAGCAATTCTGTTAAATTAAGTTAAGCGACCTAACTATAGCCAACAGATTAACATTCTACAGCAATAGGTCACAAATTTGGTATTCTCTTATGTGCCACGAAATAGTCGATTAGTAGTCGATTAGTAGTCTCTAGAGGGCTTTGTCATTCATTTGTCTTTGCGAATGATTTAGTTGTCGATGTTGCCAATATTTAATAAAATTATTGTTCGAAGAAATTGATCAACCGATTGATAGATTTTTTTCGACCTAGAATAAGCTTAGACATACTTTAAAATACAGAATATTTATTTCTATAAGATTTACATGCATTTTTTGCATAAATTGCACGTTAATTTTCGAAAAAACACCGAAATAGTGTTTGGGTGACCGAACGACTGAACGACTGAACGACTGAACGACGGACGACCGAACGAAATGCCATTAGAGAACAACTGTCAAATAGCGAAGAGAATACCGTTTGGAACTGCCACTCATGTGACATTGCGGAGTAGAATACCGAATAAAGCGTAAAGTAATAAAATGTACGGCCGATCGCTGTCCACTGTCAACTTATCTGTTAAGAGAATACCAAAATGTGTCATTTCATACAATTCACATTCTAGAGAGACACCATTTTTCATTTGGTAATTAGAAGAATACGGGCCCTGGTTTTCGCGCCACCCATGTAGACTTAATGGAAGAACAATTATGTTTTTTTTTTTTTTCGAATATTTTTTTACATTTTTACACTAAATCCAATATTGATTGGTAGTTGTGTATTTTTTTTAATTTATATTCCACCTTACTAATACTACTATTAATATTTTTCTTTCCTTTGTGCGTAAAACCATGACTATAATTAAACACTTTTGTGCGCGATGGTATTTTAAAACAAATGTTAAACGTCAGACTCAAAAATTGTCTAATGCGCATCTGTCAGCTAAGGTTCATTTTACGTGGCGCGACCTCTTTACTTAATTGTCAAATTGGAAGACTCCATAATAGTAGTTCCCATTTAAAAAAAAAACAAAATAAAAAAGTAACCTAAACGATCGAGTCACAAAGTCGATAATATGGACCAAAACTAAAAGAATGTCGAATAATTTGATTTATGAAAGGGACAACTGCACTTGAATTTAAAATTGAGCGGTTTCCTTATTGGCTTCGCGCCAAAACCACCTGACTTTTATATTGGCAAATTGAGGTTAGGAAAACTGGGGAATTTTTATCTTTGTTTTTTGTAGCTAGATTAGGTTTACACCGTTCGAAATAATAGGTTTATCAGCTAATGGGGATGATGACTACATTCGAAAATTCAAAAAATAATTAGTCTGTCTTTTAGGCTATTGAAAGTTTACCCTATCGATATCGATATTATCGATAGAAATACAATAATTGATAGTTTTTTACGACCTATTTATGTATGTATTTTTAAAACATAGTTATTTATCGATAGAAATAATATTCAATAGTTGACAGCACTAACAAAAACCTTTTTTAAACGAAATACAAAAATAATCAATTTATTTTAAAGCAGTCATTGTAGAGGCATTATTTGCAATGGTCTCGCTTTAAAAAGTTGATTGTTTTTTTCTCTATTGTGTCCCTGGGTCTTAATGAGCAACTGTCCATCACGGCGTTTACCCTATTTCAAGTAAATTGTTTCAGGCGCGTTTACGAATACAGTTTTAATAAAATAAATTAACAATGCTTTTTTGAATTTATACTTTTTTTTGTTAATTGATGTGAAAGTTTTTTTCTTAAATTAAATATGTTTTTTTTTAATAAGTAGTTACTAATTATTAACTTAGTTAAGTTAATACTTAAGCAACCAAAAAAAGGTGGTTCTCAATTCAGCTGAATTCTTTACACCATCGATTGTCTAGTCACCAATGATTTTTTATAGGTATAGATATGTTATATGCGCGCAAATTTTGAAGACTGTAAATAGACCTATTTAAGACAACTTGTAGCTAGTCTCAGTTAGTCTGAAGACATTTGGAGTATGATTTGAAGTGCCGTCATTAATGTCATTGTAATCATTGTTCGGCACAGATTTAAAACGCCAATCACTAAAAGGTAGACATATCTATACCTATAAAAAAATCATTGCTAGTCACTCAAGAGTACCCAGCAACTCTAGCACCAAGATGATACTTCCCAAAGACAAAAGCAAAAGATAATAAGCAGTGTATTTAAGCCAGTTCTTTCGTATCTCGTCGTGTCACCAAACTAAAGGCTTGGTCCTTTAGATAGAACCACGAAGCCTATTAATCTACGTCGAGGAAGGGAAAATTAATGGTACAATGGGTTTCATTTAAAGGTACACCGATATATAAATATGGATGGTATTATGTACTGTTAGGTTAGTTAAGGTAATTGTTTTGCTTAATAGGATGGGGATGGGAGCGGAATGAGAGGGTAGGAAATGAGGTAGGTATGTATTTTTTAAAAAGATTTTTAAGTATCGTAATGGTATTTTTCGGACTTTTTAACCGACTTAAAAAAAAGAAGGTTTATCAATTCGACTGTATAGGTATCTTTTTGTGTTAATGTTTTTATCTTTTTGTTCTCGATACCTATCAATAATGGCTATCATTAGCCATTATTATTAAGCTATTGTTAACCAAATGAATGGTACGGAACCCTATTCGCGCGAGTCCGACTCGCACTTGGCCTATTTTTTTTTTAATAAACAACTTTAGGACAAGTTAGAAACTATTTTTTTTACGTGTGAAATCCATTGTGGATACCCTCCGTCTCGGAGAAAGACGGAGGGTTATGCCGGACTCCCACCGGCTAAAACCCCACAGTGTTCCTTCTTGTCGCTTCAAGACAGGGTCACGGGAAAACTTGCGTATAATTCCGCGACAGGACAAGTTAGTCCTACCCTAACTAAACTTAAGCGTACATGTATGAGGCGGCTGATGAATGTGGATGAAGCGAAGGAAGTGTTTGAACCTCCACTTGCTACGAAGAGGAGGGAAGTGGTCTCTGTGTACCCCAATGGGGAGGAGACGTGATCGTGAAAGATATGCAATTGTATAAATTACCCAAACAAAACAAAGAGCAACCCCACAGAGTTTCTTGCTAGTTTCTTCTCTGGGGGAAACTGCGCTTTGCGGTTCTAGTACTAGCTTTTAAAAAAAAATTAATATTGTACTAAGTAATGTAACGGTTTCAAGAGCATTTGTTGTGCCTATAAAATAAATATATTTTTGACTTTGACTTGACTTTAAAACACGATGAAACCAAAACCACAAAAAAATCATAAAGCTAAAAAACACAATCTTAATTTTTTATTCCATTCCGTAATGCAGTGTGACTTTACAAAATAATGTGCCAAGTTCACCTCATTTCGAAACACAAAGGGATACAACGCAACATGGGCCCTTTTTTATTGTTTATTGTCAAAAGTTTGTGTTTATGCTCCGAGTTACAAGCCTTTATAAATTAGAAGGGTTGCTTTCAAGTTTTAATGTGAATTTAAAGCTATATTTTGTGGGATAACGCTCATTATTGTATGACAATTTTAATTGCGATATATTAGGGATTGAGGTTGGTTGTGAAATTAAAATTGTTGTGACGTCATTTTTTGGATTTAATCGAATCTTTCTTGGCAAAGAAAAAGGAAGTAACATAACAAGACACATATCTATTTCAGTATAATTTATGCATCATTGTTTTTATATTGAATCGCAAAAACTTTTACCTATAAATTAGTTTTTTTTATTATTCCAATTCAATAACGAAAAGCAGATTTTTTTCATCAAATCCACAATTCATATAAACCAAACATACCTTTCCTCCCTTTTTCCCTTTTTAAAGATAAAAAGTACTTTTTAAAGTAAGAATCTTCTAAAATACTAACAAAATACTAAATATCAATTCAAAATGTTAAAATGTTTGTTGCCGTGCCCTATTCAGGGTCCATAAAAGGTACTGTCAACTATTGTAATAACATCTTGTAAAACCTATGGTATGCAAAATAAAGAATTTGAAATTGAATTTTGAATTTTGAAATATAAGGTATATTATGACGACAATCTAAATTGCTATGAAGGTAGTTAACTAGCTTTAAATTTAATAAATTATCTATTCAAAAAACGAAGATAACATTCATGCACATTACAAAACGAAAATAGTTGAAATGAAATAAACCCATTTAACCCTTTTTAAAAGATTAACAAAGTTAACTCATTAAACTGTTATGTAGGAATCAAAAACTATTTTACCAATTCAATAGCGAAAATTACATATACCTACGTACCTACAATACAAAAAGAAAATAGTTGAAAAGAAATAAAATGAAATGAAATAAACCCATTTAAACCTTTTTAAAGATGAACAAGATAGCTCATTAAATTGGTAAGTAGGAATGTTTTCATTAGTGCTCCAGCAAGGTGTGGTGTTCCACACAAGTAGTGTACAGGAAGTGGTCTGGATTTATGCCTCTAAACGCCCGCCGGAAACGCCCGTATTCTGTTATTTAAGACTAGCGCGTCTTTGGTAGGGGTAGAGGTGCCAAGAAAAATTCTACGACTTCTTACGTACATTTCGCATATCTTAGAATATAATATATTACAATAATTCGTGTTCCCTATAACTTACCTCGTCCAGGAACGTATAGTCTGTTTGTCGAAGACACTGCTAATACTAATTTGGGTCATTTTTCGCCTCTCAACAGATTAATCCGACAGTATAATTCAATATGTAAGCATAACAATAAAATCGATGTATTTTTCTTAAGCTTACCCTCTTTTAAAAATAACACTTTACTAGCATTATCGTAAGGGCTCAAATCACTTTGTATTATTTTTCTTCTTATCATTAAATTTTTTTTTATTTCGTGCTAATTGTTAACTAGTTTACATCAACCGCCAAAAATGCTTTTTTTTCTGTGCATGTCGTCGTCGCCTGTAATTAAATTGGCATTCACCATGTATTTTTTAAGCTTATGATCCTGTCCATAATGTGTTAATGTACAATTTGTTGGCGACCTACATAAATAAATAAATAAATATAGCTCATAAATGTTATCACATGGACACAAGTGGCGAGAAAAAAATGTTATTCTTATAAACTACATAGCTACATACATACCCGTCACGTCTCTCTCCAAAGGTACGCAGGGACCTCCACTTGCTACGATCAAAAGACACTTCTTTTGTTTTGGAGTATTCTTAACTTGGTCTTTACGTAGCAATTCCCCGATTTGATCGAGATAATTGTGGATATCAATAAACATAAAAAATGTTTGAAATAGTTAGGCTTGAATTAAATTTGTGTTACCTGAACTAAAAAAAATGAATCTGCTTACTATTTAGAAAACAAAACATTAAAAAATACATTCAAGACAAAATTTAAAGCAGAAATTCTTTCAGAATCGACGAGGATCCCCCGATGTCACCTTCAGACGATTTTTCAAGACTTCCTTACATTTTAGAATATTTTCTCAGTGGTACTAAAAGTTTCGGGTTAAAAGGTACGTAATAGGTGTCTGTTGATTTATATTGATTCACCTTCCATGATAAGCGATTAAAATAATTAAACTTACCTTTTTTTAATAATTTAATTAGTAGTTTTGAGGTCTCAAGAAATACCAACTTTCCTTAAAAAGACTTTTAAATTCCATAATTTTCCTATAAAAAAATAGAAAAAAAGATTTATTAACTAATGAAAAGTACCGAATTCTTTTAATTTTAACATAAATTGCAGCTTTGTTTTCCTTGCTTATAACTGACCAATCCACAGATAACGGCACCAATATCTATAGAAACTTAAAGAAAGACAGCAGAGGCCCTGTTCTTTGGAGTTGATTTTCTAAACCTAGGAGAGCCCCCCGTCAACTCATACCCCCTTATTATAAAATGAGTTTTAATGATAGTCTTAGGACTAACGTCATTTTTTGACGTTTTGTCTATAGCCGAAACGTCCTTTATCTGAGTTTATTCTAGGACTATAAATAAAAAATCGTTTTATAATAAGGGGGTCAAAGTTTGAGTACCGTCGAACTCACCGGAATTCTTCAATATTCGAACCGCGCTCGCTTCCTTGACAATGATAAATGCTGTCACACTGCAACCGCGAGCAATGCAGTTTTATGCACGTCTTATTGGTGCAATTTTGTAGCGAGAGATTGGCGTCAATTTAAGTTGCTTGAGATGATTTATTTTGTGTCTATTGTTGAATTTTGAAATGAGAGGGAAGGGCGAAAGTGAACGTACGAGTGTCACAATTAAATCGGGGACGGAACGAAAGGCCAAGTAATATTGGCCAAGTATGAGGCGACTGATGAATGTG
Source organism: Anarsia innoxiella (assembly GCA_947563765.1). NCBI lineage: Eukaryota > Metazoa > Arthropoda > Insecta > Lepidoptera > Gelechiidae > Anarsia > Anarsia innoxiella. Next base: position 7,091,636 of record OX387413.1, read on the forward strand.
GATGAAGCGAAGGAAGTGTATTTGGATCGTAGCAAGTGGAGAGTGGTCTCTGCCTACCGTTGTGAGAGAGGCTTGACGGTGATTTTATAATATAATGTAACAGATTCCACTTAAAAAGAAAAGAAAAGAAAAGAAGATAACAAGGTAAGAGAGGCGTGGTAGATATGTATGTATGGGCGTAAAATTCCTGTAAAATTATACCTTTTTCTTTGTTCTTTCTAAACGTATTTAAGGCTGTAGAATTTGGTACCGCATTTTATTCGCTAGCAGGCTCCGAACCGGGGTATAGGGTGACTCGACTTCGGGATAAATTACGACAATCTAAGAAAAGTTTGTTAACATATAAATGCAATTTGAAGCAAATGAAATTAGTAAGTATATTACAAAGATAAAAAGGGAATTCAAAATTTGCTATACTATTACTCTTTCTTTGGCAATCATGTTGATAACAAAATATCTTAAAATTACATTATTTGAAGCCTTAGTGTTATTCTAATGTGCAAGCCACAATGTTGTAAAGTTTCATTAATTTTTTTTGAGAAGTTTTTGCGTGAAAGGGTAACAATCATCTTCACATAATCTATCCATCCATCCAAACATGAGTCCATCAATTCATCCATATATCGGAACAAACATTGACATTTATAATATTAGAAGAATAGGATAGTATGATGAAGACAAATTGATAGTTACAACCCGCATGTCCTCATTTTTCCATCAATCATGGTCACTCTGTGATCTCAACGAGCTATTAATTAAAACACACGGAAACATGCTGGTCGTAGCTCCCACTATCTGTAAGGGGGGTTGTGTTCGAGCACTATATTGGAGAAATGGAAGAAAAAAATCGCAACTTTCATTTTAATGGTTGGTTTGATAGAGAGATAATTTAGAAAATCATTATATTAATATTTTTCTTTTCTATCATCCCTTTATAGTATAATTAAATGCCCTTAAGATTGGTTTTGCACCACGTCCGATCCGAACCTATCTAATTTCTTTCTGAATTCTAGAGTGGAAGAAACGTAGCGCAGCGTATTTTTGAATGAAATTAACAAAACCATTTGCTTTTCCTTTCACCCTATCGGATCGACCAATTCTTACGAAAATAACAATCCACTTTTTTTTATTAGCCACTGCTGGGCAAAGGCCTCCCCCGCTACTTTCCATTTAACACGGTCTCCGGTAGCGTCCCGCCATTCCCGTGAAAATGTATCCAGATGTCTCTCCACCTTTTTCGAGGTCTACCTCGGCGTCTGTGACCATCTAGTGGCGCCCATTCCGTTGTTATTTTCGCCCATCGATCTGGATGCATTCTACAAACATGACCGGCCCAACTCTATTTTAATTTGGCAGCTTTGTTGCCCACGTCAGCGATTCCCGTCAAGGAGCGCAATGTAAACAATCCACTATTTCTCAAAAATCTAAAAGCGACTTACTTCTCGTGAAACGAAAGTCTCACAACTTAACTTGAAAAATAAAGTAAACAAAGGGCAAGTGAACTTGCTCGGCGACTTGGCGTCAAGTGGAAACAGGGCAAGTGCACCAAGCTACAGCCAATTGAGAAGGTGAGATTTTAACTTTTTAGTTTACCGAGGAATAACTTTTGACAAACCTGTTAGCGTAGTCGGCAGTACGTCTGCTTCCTACGCACGGGTCGCGGGTTCGATCCCCGCCGGTTACAAACATTTATGTGATGAGCATAAATGTTTGTTCCGCGTCTGGGTGTTAGATATAAATTTATCTATATATGTATATTTATCAGTCCCCGATTCCTATAGTACAGGATTTACCTAGTTTGGGGTCAGGTGACCGTGTGTGAAATATCCCAAATATTTATTTATTTATTTTCTTGATTTTTTACTGCTTTTTAACTCTAGCTTGTATCGCTCGTTTCATCATCACCATCATCATAAATTTAAGAGCGTCGCTCTTGTCGATGGAGTCTGCGCCACTCTTCTCTATTCTCTACCGTCTGTTTGAGCACCTGATACGACACAACTTCTATTCCCTCTTTTATTTGGTCTATGTAAGTCCTTCGTGGTCTTCTCTATCGCTCGTTTATACAGACTATTTACCTTCCTCACAAAAATCAGAGGAAGTAACCCTACTATTTAATATTTAAAGTTTTTACGTGTTTATGTGTGGAGCCCTAACTGCAAAAATTCTAGTCCAAATTCCGAATCCACAGAAAATACCAACTTGCAAATATTATTAAGCAAAAGCACCTATTTGAGTATTACCGACAATAAGTAACAAAATACGGGTTGCGACGATCTGATATTGAAGGTTTTAGGGTTGCCAATTTATGAAAAAAAAAGAAATTAAATTAAATGAAAATTCATTTAATCCTGTAGGTTAGGTTTGACAACACTTAAGACGGGTTATTTTTTAAAGTTAATGCTAGATATTAATAAAGAACCTAGCAAGAAACTCTGAAGGGTTGCCCTTTACATTTAAGTTTTGTAATAATGTAAAAGCATTTCAATAGAGTTTATCAATAAATAAATAATAAAAATAAAAATCTTAAATAATCTACAAAGAAGATTATATTGTAGATCTGTGTCTGTTTTTTTTATATTTTAGCCTGCTATGTCCCACTGCTGGGCAAAGGCCTCCCCCGCATTCATCTTTTCCCATCCCCGAGAAGCTCTGGCTTGTTTGCCAAATATGCATTTTTAGTTTAAGCCAGATTTTCATCCGAAAATACATAAACACCTACTTTTATTATTTTAATAAATGAATCATTATATTATGAACCCCTAAACACTGAAATGAAATGAAAAATCATTTAATCCTGTAGGTTTTGACAACACTTAGGACGGGTAATTTTTTAAAATTACTGCTAGATTCGCAAGAGTGCAGTTTTCCCCAGAGAAGAACCTAACAAGAAACTCTGTAGGGTTGCTCTTGCACTATAAATGTATATTTTACATTTATAGTTTTTATTTATTATTTTTATTATTTATTATTATTATTTTTTTAAACTGTATGCCCATTAAGATATTTAAACAGTCTCTTGCGGCAACCCTCACAACGTAAAAGCATTTATTTACAAAAAGAAATAAATTTCCTGTTATCGGCTAGCAACGATCGAATGGACCGATTTCTAAGTTTACCCCTAACACGGAGTTAAGCGAAGGCCACACGGCTAGCGAGAAAGCTAATATACAGGGTGTAATGTAACACAGTGATAGTCCTCATGAAACTGAACAACTTTCCCCAAGGATCATTGGTCGTAACTCAAAAAAAATTTTTGGATCGCCCATACTTACTCGATCAGCTAATCGGAAATTTTGTATGGGGAGACGAATCTTTTTTTTTTCGAGTTACGGCCCATATTCTTTGGGGAAAGTTATTCAATTTTATGAGGACTATCGCTGTGTTACAGCATTATACCCCCTTTCTGTTACACCCTGTAGTGATGAAACCTTTTTTGCCTGGAAGGTTGCCTGGAAGATATTGCTACCTAGCAATAAGGCCGCCTGTTGCTTCTTATATTCTTGTTTGTGTCTGTACCTTATATCTTTTGTGCAATAAAGAATATTTGTATTGTATTGATGAAACTAGGTGAAACATCACACCCGTTAAGGCGAGTATTCATTAGCGAGCTGTAACTGTAACTTTGACATGCAATGTAATAAAAAAAATAGTGTGTACGTGGTTTGCGAGCCTGCGACGAACGCGACACGAGCGGCTCGCAGCGAGCTGATGATTGTCGGTTTCTACCGCGTATCAAAGGGTGGCTGTAAAATTACTGTAAAATACACACCGCTGGCAGCCTTGAATTGTCAAAAATGTCATCGAAAATGTTTGAAAATGAAGTAAGCTGCCGACTTTGGGGTGAAGATACCATTACACGCATACACACAAGAACCTTGTTACGGCGCATGTATGTAATTGTACATGATAAGAAAATATGCCAGGCCTACGCAAGATTCGTTTCGTAACTAAACAATAACTATGTACGTACAATGCCTGGTAGCTGTGCCCAAAAAGAATCTTGTCTGCGCAAGACAAAACGCGGCGAACATTGTTGAGAAGCGGTGTTTTTTTCGCGCGTAATACAGAGAAAATTCTTGTCGTGTACACATACACAAAGATTTAGAGTTTTGTCTGCCGCAGACAGGAAAAATTTCTTATCGTATACACGTTCCGTAACACGCGTACACACTCAAACCTTGTTACTACTGTTTGGTTATAGTTACAGCTCGCCAATGAATACGCGCCTTTACGCTAGTTGTTGGTGTGGCCTGGCTAGTTGGACGTTTCAACTATTTCACCTTTCAAGAAAATGCCAATAACATAACGTAATATTGGATATATTGAAAGGTACATACCTACTTATATGTGTGGAGAATTACGAATCTGACGTCGCGTTTGAAATTGAAGAAAAATTCGGTAACTGTATTTACATTACAGTACGTGCGTATTAACGTAACTTTTTAGTAATTTGTGGTAAAGAGCGATAAAGAATGCATTATCAATCTTCGGAAAGAGGCAATCGGCTAATATCAACTTCGTATAATAGCATTCGTTTGTTTTCGGAAATGCGATGATTGCCGATGTGCATTCTTTAATTCTTTATCTATCACCCTTTACTGCGGCTAATATCGACTTCGTTTAAAAGCATTCGTTTGTTTTCGGAAATGCGATGATTGCCGATGTGCATTCTTTATCGTCCATTACTGTACCTACGTACTGTGAGTATCATTTTTCTTTTCTTTCAATGAAGCTTGTTTAACTGACACTATACCCTAAGGTTGCCTGAAAGATATTGCTTCCTAGCAATAAGGCCGCCTGTTGCTTCTTATATTCTTGTTTGTGTCTGTACCTTATATCTTTTTGTGCAATAAAGAATATTTGTATTGTATTGTATTGTACTATACATACATACATACATAGATCTATCACGCCTCTATCCCATAAAGGTAGGCAGAGACCACTTCCCTCCTCCTCCTTCGATCCAAACACACTTCTTTCGCCTCATCCACATTTATCAGTCGCCTCGTACGTAAACATCGGTTAAGCGTACTCCTTATCTGGCCTGGTCTGGACCTGGCCTTTCCATAAAAAGTCCCCGATTTGATCGAGCTTCATTCGCCTAGCGTTTTATAAAATTCTAGCCCAAAATCTAAGTCCACCCATCAACTAGACAGTTAATAAAAACGTCAAAAGAACTAAGTCTTTGCATATAAAGTTCCTCGCTGAAAGGATTGGCCTGCCTGACTTGGATGCTCGCCAATCAATGATATACGGCTCTTGTAGATTGACCATAAATCAGGTTTGCTAGAACGCATACAGTAATGTATCCTGGCTTTCTAAATGCCAAATTTTGAAGGCGGGGTTGTTGGTCTTTGTTGAACTCAAAATATTGTCATCCTTCTTATTTATTTATTTAACAGTTTATTGTATGATGATATTAGAATAGAGACAGAAAAAAAAGTACAGCATATTTCTAAAAGAAATAACTTATCCTTAATATACATGTCAATGTTTGTGCCGACGCATGTATGTGAAGGTGTTTGTTGCTTTTTTACTCAAAAACCACTTAACAGATTATAATGAAACTTGACAATATTATAGCTTACAAATCAGAATAACACATTCTATCCTACAAATATTATAAATGTCAATATTTAAGCCGATGGATGTATGCATGATGTGAGGATGTTTGTAACACTTTCACACAAAAACCACTGAACAGATTTTAATGAAGTTTTAGAATATCATAGATAACAAATAAGAATAACATATAAGCAATATTATTTAAAGATATTGTTTAAGTTTTCCAAGTCTAGATAAATGTACTTAGTCTGTGCCAAACCGACAATCTTGGCAAATTATCTTATTCAAAACTTTAATGCAAATACTGATATTTATCTTTTTGTCCTGTATACGAGAAACAAACCGAGTATCACTTCCTTCTACTTGCTACGATCCAAACAAACTTCTTTCGTTACAATCGTCATTAATTGAGTCCCAAGTCTGCTAATTTAAAATAGCCTCCTGTGTGTCGGCAGAGTGTCAATGGCATTTTACGGCACATTTGATATGCCGCTAAACAATGGCTTACACTGATTGCGAATAATTATAATTAAATGGGGTTATAAACAAACGCCTTTTTTGGTACGGAACCCTTCGCGGACGGGACCGACTCGCACTTGGCCAGTTTTTTTCGTCGTTTAGTTCCCGGTAAGTATTTCATTGTTATACTTAGGACTTTTTTTACACGCTTTATATTAGCTTCACTTGTAAGTAACTACGTATATGTGTTATCGGAAATGTATGAAATCAAGGAATTGTATATAAATCCTAGGAAATGTGTTAAATTCCGATGCTGTTTAGGAAATGTATAAAATATTGTTTGAAAATCTATTTAATGCATAGATATCCTAGGAAATGTGTACATTTCCTCGGAATTGTATATAATTCTAATATCGTATTAGGAAATGTAGAAAATAAATGATTGCTGCTATACAATAAAACACGTGGTTAAAATGAGAATAATAACATAACCTAACCTAACCTTTTTTTAACACGGGGAAATATGTTACGCATACCGCCACCCCCGTGGGACCAGGCATGACGGTTATGTGGGACTCCCTTTCCAAGACGAGAGGTATACCCGCTAAATCTCCGCGGCGGTCTTCCCAGGCAGACTGGAGAAACCCTGGGATTGAAACCTAACCTAACCATCAATATCTCTCTCAAATGTTTTACATTTCCGATTGCTACTTAGGAAATGTATAGATCTCCTAGGAAATGTATAAAATATAATTAAATTCACACATTTCCGTGCCATTTTAGGAATTACATACATTTCATAGGAATTGTATACAATGACGGATTACATACATTTCCGGTAACATATGTACGTAAACAAATCTTGAAATCTTAATTAGACCCACTTCCGGTCTTCGAATACGATGAAATTTTGCACACGCTCTGAGCTCTGATGACAATACAATATTATGGTACTTTCGAACTGATAAATGTGGGGCATGTTTAGTGCGAGCTAAAGTATGTGTGAAGCGATGGTAGCCCAATTGGTAGAACGCTTGCCTCGAATTCTGAGGGCGCGAGTTTGAATCCTGGCGCGGGCACGTACCTCTGAGTTTATTTCTCATGTACGGATCAATTTATTTGATTACCATTTGCTAACGGTGAAGGAAAACGTCTTAAGGAAACCTGCATACACCAGAGAAGAAAATTCGAAGGTGTATGTGAAATCCGCCAACCCGCACTTGACCATTACGGCCTAAGTAATCACTCTCTGTATGAGAATAGGCTCGTGCCCCTAGGTGTGTGTGTTTTTGTGTGTTTAAGTTTTTTAAACTTCTTATTTAACCGTGCATATCTCTTGAATTTATTATTCAATATTACAACTTTCTAGTCACTATTCACAACCGTTGAAGATCTTGTATGACGATAATGTAGATCCCATGGCGTCGAATATTCACGTTGCATAGTTCTGTTAGAGAATGGCTTTATCGGACCAAATACCCGTTTAAACCTACCCCTCTAGTGCATAGGGACGTGCTTTGTATCGACAATGGGGATGATGACTACATTAGAAAATTCAAAAAATAATTAGTCCGTCTTTTAGGCTATTAAAAAACATTTGAAACACGTTTTTTACCTGATTAAATACATAAATAAATACAAAGATACAGAGCATCAAAGTTACGGAGTGGGGGGTATTGACGTCACTCCTACGTAAAAATCGTACTAAGGCGTGACGTCACGAGCAACTTTAACCCAGTGTATCTGTGTCATTTTAAGTTTAAGAGAAAAAAAGAAAAAATACGTGTCGAATATTTTAAAATAATCTATGTGATGGACTAAAAAAAATTTTAGTCATCTTGCCTATTTAGGATAATATCGATTTACCTTTAACTGCTTATTTTATTCATCATGTCACCTCGTGGACGTCCATTGCTGGACAGAAGCCTCCCCCAAGGATCTCCACAACGTCCGGTCTTGCACTGCCAACATCCAACGTTATTTTACTACTTGTTTACAAAATGGCGACTACCATCTTGGAATCTCCAATGTCAAGTGTCAAGCGAAGTAAAGCTAACTACAATTATATAGTTTAATATAAATACATACATACATATCCGTCACGTCTCTCTCCCATTGGGGTAGGCAGAGACCACTTCCTTCGACTTGCTACGATCCAAACACACCTGTTCCACTTCATCCACACTCATCAGTCGCCTCATACATGCCCGTCGGTTTAGGGTACTCTTGACTTGGCCTTTCTTTAGCAAGTCCCCGATTTGATCGAGGTACGTTCGTCTTGGTGTGAATCTAACCCACGTCTGGGGCATGACAAACAAAGTCAGTTACTATCAATCACGTCAACTGATTAATTCTAAAACTTTCGATACTACATACTCAGTTCCCGTTTTGAGAGCCCTTTTCAAGTTCGAAGCTAAATCTGTCCTTTCCGATTTCAGTAAAATAGAACTTCACTAACCTAAATCTAGTAACAGACTTTCCTTTAAAACCTAGACACTAAACTAGAAAGACGATAACTAAATTACACAATTTAAAGAACCATTGAGTCAAATTATCGAAGCGCAACGAACGGACGCGTCACTAATCGGATTGGGTTATCGACAATCGATATCGACTGGGTGCAGCACTAGTTGCTTACCGGAGCATATAATCAGGTGAGTCTAGAGTTCGAATAACGAACGGGTCCGTGTGCCCTCTGACTTGAGGTAAGGTTAGAACTTTGACGGAATTTCTACTATTTCTACTATTTTGGTAGGAATTCTGTAAATTGGGATATAGATCAAAATTTTGATGCATCACTTTGTCGTATCATGACTTCGTAACTTTGACTCTAACGAAATTTAATAATATCTTTACAAGATTACAAGATTTATTTAAAAAATCTAAAATTGAAAGTTTTATATTAGTTAAAATGACGAAAAAACTATACCTATTTTAAAGATAATTAGAAGGTGCCCGTTACTTCGTACCGTAGGCATTTAATTGTCATATCTTGGAAAGCTGAAACAATTTTCTTATGTTTTATTTTGATTTGCAATCAACACTCATCGGCACAAACTATGAAATTTTATTTATTTATTTAACAGTTTATCGTAATATGATAGTACATAGAGACAGATAAAAAGAGAAGTTATACAAAAGGTACCTACCGCATATTTATGTAGAATTTTTAAAAAAATTGCGACTATCTTGTATTAAATTATCACAATCATCAATTCGAAATATCAGACTTGTATTTTCATTAACCGTTTACTCAAAAAATAAAAAACATTCTACCTATAACACGTCGGAAATATCTGCGGACCTCGCTGGAATGCGCTTTCCCCCGCGCTTCCCCCGTTTTCGCCTATCTAGTACCGTGACGAGTACGTACGAGTTGCATGACGTCATCAAGCCAGGTCCGCAGATATTTCCGATGTATTATACATCTGAATGTTTTCCAATTCCCTCCCTTAAAAGAACTGAACCCAAAACCTTTCTCCTCGATTCTTTTTCGGTCTGTTTCCAGTCTGCCGCCCCTCGCAGATGGGCCCAACCGTCCGACTGACATTTTTATACTACGACCTCAGATCAAATAAACAGGCCAGATAGACTCACTGCATTCTTATTACAAAACGCGTTTTAAATATAGTTCTATAACTAAAGTCATTTTTTGGCGATTTTTCTAAGACAATAAATAAAACTAATACTTAATCATAGCAATAAGGCCGCCTGTTGCTTCTTATATTCTTGTTTGTGTCTGTACCTTATATCTTTTTGTGCAATAAAGCATATTTGTATTGTATTGTATTATGATTAGAAACAATCTTGTCACACGTGAGCGTGTTTATTACTCTGCCACGTAAAAAGCGAAAAACAGATTTTTACTAAACTTTTTGTTGCTTTTTTGAGAACACTCTTACACAAAAAAAACACTGTTATTCTGTTAACTTAGCTACAATATTGTTAAGTTGCATTAAAATCTATTCATTGGTTTTCATGTGAAAGAGTTAAAAACATCCTCACATCCAACTATCGGCACAAACATTAACATTTATAATCACTATTATAACTACTAGGTAGGATGAAATGAAATGAAATGATCCTGTAGGTTTTAACAACACTTAGGACGGGTCATTTTTGAAAGTTAATGCTAGATTCGCAAGAGTGCAGTTTTCCCAAGAGAAGAACCTAGCAAGAAACTCTGTAGGGTTGCTCTTTTCAAGTTTTACAAATCTCAGGCATAAACACAGAAACATATAATAAAATTAATATTTCAAAAGTGCTATCCATAAATAGAAATTTGACCCCGCAATATCCAGGAAAAAGTAAGGTAATAAATGGGAAACAGAGAAGTGAAAGGCTTAGTTTGATAGGATCCGCATGACATGACCGGCCATCACAGCAGCACCTTCACACAGGTCTCAACGCATGTGCCAGCCATCAACCCCTTCCACATATTTTAGGGAAGTAGGAGACCCGACACACAGCGCCACCACTGCAACGGCGTAAGCGTTGCAGTGATGTTTCAAAACTACCAGCACTTTCTATTTCATGAATCAATCTACATTATTTATTAGATCTAAGCCGCCAACAGTTCGGTTCAAATCGCAAGATTTCTTGTATGATTTATCTACCGATCTGAATCCGGGTGGAAAATCTTTGGAAACTTTTAAGAAGGTATTTTTGAAGTCTTTTGTTGGAGGTGTCTGTCGCAGGCAGAGTGAGTAAATCATTTTTGTATGCTACTTTGGTATAGAAAGGTAATTTGGTTAGTTGATTTTTGCATATTTTGAATGACCTTTGGGATTCCTCATGTCATCTTATGGACGTCCACTGCTGGACAAAAGCCTCCCCCAAGGATCTCCACAACGACCGGTGTTGCGCTGCCCACATCCAACGGTTTCCAGCGACTTTAACCAACTCGTCAGTGCGTCTTTGGTATTGTCTATCAATAAACATTATTTTGTCTCTCTCTCACTCTTCTATGAGAGTAAGTTTGTGCCCCTGTTGTGGGGACATTAAAAGGGTTGATAAGGTAGGAAGGAAACGTCATTTGAAAATAATAACACAACAGAGTTTCTTGCTGCATTCTTGTTTGCGGAAAACTGCTATCTTGGGGTCTAGCATTAATAAGCTTTTTACAAACAAAAAGTTTACCTACTGTGCGAATTATCATAAAAATTTGGTCTTAATTAGTTCTTACATACTAGAAAAATGCATGCTTACCCACGAAAATTCTTGTTCTCAATAACACTCAACTAATATCCAACATATTTAATGAACACCTATCAATATCATAATTTGTAATAATACTACCGGAGAAATACTACCGGACATTAATATTTAGTCGCGTTATACAGTTGAGTGGTTTTAATAGTTTGAAACGAGAGCATTTATAGGCTGAATTTAGTAATAGATAATATTACAAGCGAGATTGCAATGGCTTAAGGCGTGTATTCATTAAGCGAGCTGTAACTGTAATGAGGTTCTAGTGTGTACGCGTGTTACAGTTACCCTTTGATACGCGGAAAAAACCGACAATCGTCAGCTCGCTGCGAGCCGCTCGTGTCGCGTTCGTCGAGAGTCACGAACCACGTACACACTGTTTTTTTGTTATAGTTCATGCAACGGTTAGACCCAGAACACACGGTGAAACGCAACTGCAACGCAACTGAAACTGCTAGTTACCTACTTTTGAGTTGCATCGAAGTTTCGGCTATAGACTTCTTTAGTTAACTATAGACAACTAGTTTGAAACGTTTCGTTTCAGTTGCGTCGTGTGTGGTTTTCTAAAGAATTCTAAAGCAGAAACTTCGATGCAACTCAAAAGTAAGTAGCAGTTTCAGTTGCGTTGCAGTTGCGTTTCACCGTGTATTTTGGCGCTTACAGTTTGACAATGAATAAGTATGTGCCTTTATCCTAACGCAGTTTCAGTTGCGTTGCAGTTGCGTTTTATCGTGTGTTCTGGGCCTTACAGTTACAGTTTGGCAATGAATATACGCCTTTATCCTAGTGTTAGTCTATATTGTAACAGGACAACCATATCTATGTTACTATGCTAATAAAATTGTCTATAAACACTATGCAAATCCTTTGGGCCAGTCACTGTGAGCTGCTATAACACATATTGTTGTGTACCTTCGTGTCGAATTAACTAGAGACTAAAGTCTAATATGAGTTTGGTATAGTTCATAAACTATATCGAAAAAAAAAGAGAAGAGGAGAAGAAAAGAAAAGAAGAAGATAAAAGAAAACAAGAGAAGAAGAAAAAAGAAATAAAAAAAGAAAAGAAAGAACTATAGAGAAAATAGGTAATAATAATAATATAATATTCTGTCATAGAGAAGAGAAGTAGATATACAGTGTAATATGTTACACTGTGTATTCTACTTCTCTCGTGTTGTAGTCGGGGGTTTAAAGGTTAACCAATTTTATTTTAAAAATTGGAGTTTTCTTGTATTTGGTACTGTTTTAACATCTTTTTAGATTCTACTTAAAGTTGCTCGCGACTTCGTACGCACACATATCTTGAAAAAACACGATATCACAAAAGTATAAAATAGCCCTGATGTCTAAGCTACAATATTGTAATTTTCGTTAAAATCTGTACAGTAGTTTTTGCGTTAGGCCACACACGACACGACGCTACTGAAACGAATCGTTTCAAAGTACAGTTACGTCGTGTGTGGTTTTCTAAGGAAGTCTATAGCAGAAACTTCGATGCAACTCAAAAGTAACTAGCAGTTTCAGTTGCGTTTCATCGTGTGTTCTGGGTCTTCATTCAACACCTTCACATCCATTCATCCTGACATCCATAAATTCATCTATGTATGCATCCATCCATCTAACCATCCATCTAACCATCCATCCATCGACACAAACATTGACATTTATAATACTAGAAGTAAGATTATGTAACTCATAGTAGGTTGACACATAGCAGGCTACTTGAAACGAAACTATTGTAACCAATGATATTATATTATACTAGGTGCAGATATGTTAGGTCAATTTACAGTCTTCAAAATAGGTGCGCTATTTTGAAGACTGTAAATTGACCTAACTATGACAACAACAAAAGAGAAAGAGCGATTGATTTTGACGCGAGAGCGATAAGGATGCGAGACATAGATTAGTTTTGAAGCATATTAAAGTACTGTCATCAGCTGTCATTTTAATCATTTTTCGGCACATATTTAAAATGTCAGTTACTATGAAGGTAACATATCTATACCTATAAAATATCATTGATTGTAACCCAATAGTGCAGTTTGAATTTAGTGCACTATAGCCTGTTATGGCTGTAGTACTATTATTCGATCCTGTTATTCCTTTATTGTATCATAAATTTGGTTGAAACAGTCCTATCGAACTTTACTTCGTATGACATTATTGCCAGAATCACAGGGTGACTTAAAATTAGTGAACGATAGAAAAGGATATGTATGTACTCGTGATAACAAACAACTTTAACTATGGGACCAAGTGCGAAATAATTTAAAATTTTCGAACTCTATACAAAATGGTCCAGTCGAAATGATTTCGAAATTGGTCCCATAGTAAAAGTTGTTTGTTATCTATCACTAGTACATGCATATCGTTTTCTACCAGTCACTAATTAAAAGTCTTATCTTATCTTATCTAGCCATCAGTGTTCCACTGCTGGGCAAAGGCCTCTCTCCTCCTTCTCTATGATTCTCTATCCTGAGTCGCCTCTGCCCAGTCGTTCGTGAAGGTGTCCAATTCATCTCGCCACCTTTTCCGTGGTCTGCCGCGAGGTCTTTTGGCTGTTGGTTGCCATTGTTGTGATTGCCCGGAGATCGTGCGGCAGACGTGACCAGCCCAATCCCACTTTAGCTTGGCAGCTATCCTTGTATAAAAAAAAAAAACATGAAAAAACACAAAACACAAAATTAACCCCTACACCACACAAATTCAATCTTATTTTTTAATTTACCACCTCGCTGTGGTCATAAAGTTATTGCATCGAAAACAACGTTAACGCCGCAACCCCTACGGCGAAACTTCATAATATACCTTAGAGGTAGCCTCCTTATTATTTAGGGGCGATTTTATTAACCCTCGCTATTGAAAACGTGATTTAAGGCTTCACCTTTGAGGTTATGAGTTTCATATTTTTGGGATAAACTATGAGAAAAAGTGTTGTAAATCGATTGGTAAGATATTTTGGACCCCTTTCTTAATCTACAGACACAATTTGACAGATAAACCTATGTCTTACACTTCTTACATAAAACATGAAGTTTTAGAAACTGACAGGTATAAAATATCTGTCAGTTAATTTTATCTGGAAGTAGTGAAACAGGCCTTCTTTCGAATACAATTTAATTGACAGATAAACCTGTCTTACAAAGGTCTTACATAAAACATGAAGTTTTAAAAACTGACAGGTATAACATATCTGTCAGTTCATTTTATCTGGAAGAAGTGAAACAGGCCTTCTTTCGAATACAATTTAATTGACAGATAAACCTGTCTTACAAAGGTCTTACATAAAACATGAAGTTTTAAAAACTGACAGGTATAACATATCTGTCAGTTCATTTTATCTGGAAGAAGTGAAACAGGCCTTCTTTCGAATACAATTTAATTGACAGATAAACCTGTCTTACAAAGGTCTTACATAAAACATGAAGTTTTAAAAACTGACAGGTATAACATATCTGTCAGTTCATTTTATCTGGAAGAAGTGAAACAGGCCTTCTTTCGAATACAATTTAATTGACAGATAAACCTGTCTTACAAAGGTCTTACATAAAACATGAAGTTTTAAAAACTGACAGGTATAACATATCTGTCAGTTCATTTTATCTGGAAGTAGTGAAACAGGCCTTCTTTCGAATACAATTTAATTGACAGATAAACCTGTCTTACAAAGGTCTTACATAAAACATGAAGTTTTAAAAACTGACAGGTATAACATATCTGTCAGTTCATTTTATCTGGAAGAAGTGAAACAGGCCTTCTTTCGAATACAATTTAATTGACAGATAAACCTGTCTTACAAAGGTCTTACATAAAACATGAAGTTTTAAAAACTGACAGGTATAACATATCTGTCAGTTCATTTTATCTGGAAGAAGTGAAACAGGCCTTCTTTCGAATACAATTTAATTGACAGATAAACCTGTCTTACAAAGGTCTTACATAAAACATGAAGTTTTAAAAACTGACAGGTATAACATATCTGTCAGTTCATTTTATCTGGAAGTAGTGAAACAGGCCTTCTTTCGAATACAATTTAATTGACAGATAAACCTGTCTTACAAAGGTCTTACATAAAACATGAAGTTTTAAAAACTGACAGGTATAACATATCTGTCAGTTCATTTTATCTGGAAGTAGTGAAACAGGCCTTCTTTCGAATACAATTTAATTGACAGATAAACCTGTCTTACAAAGGTCTTACATAAAACATGAAGTTTTAAAAACTGACAGGTATAACATATCTGTCAGTTCATTTTATCTGGAAGTAGTGAAACAGGCCTTCTTTCGAATACAATTTAATTGACAGATAAACCTGTCTTACAAAGGTCTTACATAAAACATGAAGTTTTAGAAACTGACAGGTATAAAATATCTGTCAGTTAATTTTATCTGGAAGTAGTGAAACAGGCCTTCTTTCGAATACAATTTAATTGACAGATAAACCTGTCTTACAAAGGTCTTACATAAAACATGAAGTTTTAGAAACTGACAGGTATAAAATATCTGTCAGTTAATTTTATCTGGAAGTAGTGAAACAGGCCTTTTTACTAGAGATTTCCTACGCATTTCTTGTAATATCTTAGAAAACTATAATGTAGCGCATGTGTTTAAGATGTGAAAGATAAAATTAGTAGTATATTATTGTAGTGACTATCCTGCCTTCATGCTATCACTTCTCTCTCTGTGGGGTCTGCAGGAAGAAATTTCTTTTAGAAATATGCTGTACCTTTTGTATAACTTCTCTTTTTTCTGTATCTATGTACTATCATCTTACAATAAACTGTAAAATAAATAATAAATAAATAAAATTATTGTAAAGTTTCATTAAAAACTGTTCAGTAGTTCATTATCGAAGTTTGTAAGTAATATTAGTAGGATAGGATTTTGAATAAACTTTATACGAGAGAACTTTTTTAAGAACAAGAAGCGTTTTTAAAACAATAAATTACAGACTGGAAATAATAATTAAAAAAATAATAATTTCCATAAAATATATTAACTTCAAAATAATCATTACAATTAAAATTAATTCAGAAAACACATGTAATAATAGGTACTAAAAAATAACTAACAGTAAACTACTTAGAAACAGCAATAAAATTAAATATGAAATAAGAATTTACAAATAAAATATATGACAAAATTATAAGTATTAAATCATTAAAATTATACTTCTATAAAATACCTTTATAGACTGTTTTTAGTTAAAGAAAGATATTAAAACAGGTTGCGTTTTGACAACTGAAGCCTTTTCTCAAATACATACACAAATACGACTCAAGTATCCTGCAAGTCTCGATAATTATTCACCGCGAAGTATCTCTCATATTATCGGTATCGCAGGGTGCGAGCGAGTTGAGTAAAAATCAAAGTGTGGACCGCAAAACACAAACTCATAACTTCGAGTAAAACTATCGAGTAAAGGTCTATCTACTATGATAACGTGTCCGGGCCGTGTCCGAGACGTGTCAGGGAAAAAATATCATTCTATACATTTTCTATGGAATCGTTCACAAACGTTCTCAAGACGACGTGACGTATTGTTTTCCGTCTTAACGGGCCACGGTCCAGACACGTCCCGGGCACGTGTCCCGGATCTGTGTAGATAGACCTTAATAACGTTAGTGAGTACGGAGCTGAAGATACTTCGCGGCGACTAGTCTTCGAGACTTGCAGGATATCTCAATATGCGTATCGTAATGGGAGAAGGGGCTAACGACTTCAGAAGAACTAATTCCCATCACCCAATCACGTAAGACTACTAATCTCCTTCTTTAAAATCGCCAAATAATCAGCAGTGGCTTCATGCAGGTCCCTGTCCCCAGCACTGGGGTCAAGTTCTGATAGGGAGCCGCGAGGGGAACCTTCCTCAGCCTGACGCATCTTCAGACGGATTTCACGGAGACGAGCTTCGAGGATCCTCTCGCGGCGGGTTTCTCGGTCGAAGATCTGAAGGTGGAAATGGAGATAAAGTTTTATGGTGACTTTCAACCAGAGATGTGCTACGTTGCTATGGATACTACGATGCTATGAATTTCAGTCACGGCGACCGCTTACGCAGAACTATGCTGTCGTTGGTATGCTCTCATGTGGCTGATGTAGCCGATGTTTTTAGAAAATGTTTTGCCACAATATGGGGGCATGTGAGCACACCATATAATGCTGTCTGCTACTGCTGGTCGGGCTTTTTGCACGTTGCGCTTAGTATCAAGCTCAGCGCGCCGTTTAACTTAAAAGTCACGAGCCTCGCGAAACTGAAAATAGATAATTCATCAAAGCTACGTACATGAGACATCCACAACTTGTCCATTTTTCCAGACCCGGATAATGATGGAGACAGTTCAACTAAGAAGATACGACCTGTTCTAGTTCCCAAGGTCAGAAATGAACCCTGAAAAAGATTTATAAATAAGTCTTGTGATTTTCTTAAATATTTTTGTTTCCCTTTTTTGTCCAATTGCTGCGCAAAAGCCTCTTCCATACTTCTTCGAAGATTCCTGTCAGTACCTAGCTGCTTCCAATCAATTTTTCCTAAATGTGCGTAAGTCGTCGCGCCAACGTTTCTTAAGTCTGCCTCGGTGACGTTGGCCGTTAGCGTCAAAGATTTAAGAACCAAAAATAGAGTTCTTTGCTATCAGCCCCAGTTAAGTTTTGAGTTGCAGGGTGAGTAAGACTATGACGCTAGAAACAGATCTCACGTATGCAACGTACACAATGCATTATAAAATCTGCTCCATAGAAATATTATGATTAGAAGCACACTGGTCACACGCAACGATGTCCAACGTTGCGTACATGAAATTAGTCTGTTACTATCTTGATTCAAACGCACAACCATGCATTAACCAAACCTGTTCATGCATAGCCAGAGAAAGCAACGGTTCCTTAGACAGCTGGACTTCCAGCACAGGCTCATGCTGGCACCTTAGGAAGTCCCAGAGAGCCAGTCTCCCATCATTGCATGCTGTCAATATCAGGGAGAGGCGGGTTGGACTCCAGCAGGCTCTGTTGATGTGGTAGCGAAGCATCGGGGTCCTGATGAAGAATTGTTAGTTAGAGGAAGTAAGTAAATTTTTAGGGTCCAATAAATATCAAAGAATGGAATAGAAATACTTTATTCGGCATTATCATCATAGTTTTAAGAGCGTGGCTCTTGTAGGTGTAGTCTGCGCCACTCTTCTCTATTCTCTGGCGTACGTTTGAGCACCTGATACGACAAAACTTTTATTCCCTCTTTTATTTGGTCTATGTAAATCCTTCGTGGTCTTCTTCTCTTCTACTTTTCCTTCCAAGGTGTTTTTTTACAAAGTCGTCGTTACATAAGGTACAACATTTTACATATCACTAGGGAAATAACACAGATACCGAAATGGTTAAGTTGCGTCGTACTCGTATCAACGTAGCTTAAGTGAAAAAGAAAGTAAATGTTATGTCTTATCAAGAAGTCAAACCATTAGCAGAAGACTGCTCGAGCAATAACGACCAATTCAAGCAGTCGGGTGTCAACTGCTTGAAGCAGTCCGTAACCGTACGCCAAATAAAATATCACAAACCACAAAATAGGAGACTCCCTGCACTCTTCGCTCCAAATTTTCAAAGACCAGTCACCAACTGTCAAGAAATTCTTCGGCGCAAATGGATTCCGTTCTAATGATTGTATTGGTCCAAAATGAGCTTCATACTGGAATCATTTGGATAAAATAAGACACGTATTTTGAATGTTTAAAGTACATTATGCCAAGGTTATGCTATTAAAGTATGAAAGACTGCTGTTAAACAAGAATATAAGGGTGCCTTTCCCCCAGAGATGTACTATGCTACGTTGCTATGGATGCGTTTGATATCAACCAATCATATTATGGTGCCAGTATTCTGAAAAGGCACTCAGTTTCACAATCAGTTTTAGAATTTAGAAAACTAATTTTTCAAATCCTAAAAACTATCCTTTTTAAAACCTAGAAAGATCTATCCAAGTTATCATACTTCTCACAGCCATTTTCAATTATTACATCTCCAATGTACCACGAAGCTTAGTAACAAATGTGCGATATATACTTAAATGCTTGTGGAAATGTTGGCCCAACATAGTGGATGACGTTGGCGTGGTCGTTGATGCTAATTGACTGTCTGTAGCATACAGCCTCTCTTCGTCTACCTTATAATATGTAATGCGCTGACCCATTGTTTTAAAATATTTCCTTATTTTCGAGAGTTCCCAACCTATCATTACCAACCATATTTTCCTCCATATGTGGCGTTGGCTTCATTCCGAGCAAGACATTGAAGGACCTTGATTTAATTGAGAAAACGAACCACTATCTCAACTATAAAACTAACTTGATCAAGAAAAGCCAAATCAAGAGTACCCTAAACAGAAGGGCATGTATAAGGCGACTAATGAGTGTGGATGAAGTGAAAGAGCTGTGTTTGGATCGTAGCAAGTGGAAGGAAGTGGTCTCTGCCTACCCCAATGGGAGAGAAGTGTGACGGATATGTATGTATGTATGTATCTCAACTATTGCTGAAGGTCAAGAGAGACAGATTGCATTAAAAGAGGTAGTCAATAAAATCATTGCCAACCTTAGCAGGCAATTGCTCCAAAGGTGTCTTGCCTTTCCTATTCCCACTCACAACTAGCCCATTCTCTGTTCCCACCATGAACCTAGTAGGTATCGTGGCTTCATACTCCATAACAGATACCCCATAGGCTGTAGCCATACTCTGGACATCAGTAGATGTTTTAACCATATCAATGATCATCTCTTCTGTTGGTTCATCAAGGTTACGAAGGTCCCACCATTTGCAAACACCGTCTGGACCTGACGAGAAGAATTCTGACCCTGATTTTGATTGGATGAAGAGGATCTAGAAGAAAAGTTAGTTGGATTCAATAAAAGATACTATATTAACATAATAATGAGGATTTAGATGGATAAAATAGGATTAAATGAATTTTCATTTACATTTTCAGAGGTGTATTTGGATCATAGCAAGTTGAAGGATGTGGTTTCGGTATACCCCGATAAGAAAGAAGTACGTAAGGATGTGCAGACACAAATATATTCTATTAAACAGAGGCATAATATCTATTCTAATAATTACGTAGAGCTATCAAAATAAAACATAAAAAATATAAAAAAATATTATTACAATAAATAATACCTAAATCTGTATCAATCAGTTCCCCATCTCCATTGTAATTTTAATCATCTGCTAGACTTTTGAAATGTCTGTAGCTTCTAAAGAGTTTTTTTTTTTAATTCTGTAGTATCTGTATTTATAGTATTACCTGTCTGACGATATCCCGATGTGCCATATGCATAGCACTGGTATGTATAGCCGTGGTACCGCTTCTAGGATCGAAAGCTGCTACTTGTCCAGTTGCTAGACCTGCTACTAACATGTTCTCCTGTTTCGGATTGAATCTAAGACAAAATAAAAAAAACAATATAGTTTCACTCAAACAAAAAAATTTAACAAAAAAAAGTAGCTTAAAACGTTGTAAACAATGGCACGACTACCTAAGCACATTTATAGAACATTGGTGGCGAGCAGCCACTGGCAAAAATCTGTGGAGAAGCATGCTTTTGCAGCAGTGGGACGAAATATTAATGTTTAGAAAATTACAGCACATGTCACACCAAAGCGCACGCTGCTGTGGTTCTGTTGATGTACCTAACGAAGTGAGAGTAGATTTCAAAATGTAGGTATAAAACTTTACTTAGGAATCATTTGAGCAGAGATGCAAGGGTAATTATACCCCTTTACTACAAAACTAGTTTTATTTATAGTCTTAGAACTAGGTAACTCAGATAAATGACATTTCGGCTATAGACAAAACGACAAAAAATGACATCAGTTCTAGAACTATATTTAATTCGATTTGTAATAACGGGAATAGAGTTTAAATCGTGATAACATCTTTTTCAAACCGTAATTCAACTCACTTCAAATCAAAAATAGCAACAGGCGATTCCAGTTCAATTTCAGGCGAATTAGGTTTATTTGTATCCCAGATATCAGCTGTGACAATCGATTTGGCCTCTCTATAGAAATCCACATCGACGTAGCAAACACAGAATCTATGCCCATCCAGTTGCCAGTTGATCGTGGTAGCTGGTCGCATTCTCAAGTCTCTGAAGACATTCACTACTCTGCAAGAGTTTTGCTCTGGTTCTGGACAAGGAGGCATTTCGGAGTAATATGCTCTGTAGAGATCGACTGCGTTGTTTTGAAGTAGGTAATGTTCTAGACCCTGAAACAGAAAAGAGAACGAATATTTTTGTATGGAGCCAAACATACCTAAAGTTGCAAGTACATAAAATATCACTTTTTGGTGTATACCTCTGAGACTAGTAGAAACTTCAAACTGAATTATCTCAAAAAGTATATCGTTTACGACTTTTTTGCAATCAGTATTTGTTGTTTGTAATTAGTTTCTCTATCGATTGGCACTAGTCTCAGAGGTGTACACCAAAAAGCGACATTTTATGTAGGTACTTGCAACATTAGGTAAGTTCAAAACATTCGTTCCCTTTTATTTATTTCACAGTTTTGAAAACAGCAGAAATGATTTTTTATTTATATCACTTAAGGAACTGGGGAAATTTTGGGTACACATCTTGGAATTAAATGAAACTAGTGCCATTCTTTCACTCTTAAGACGTGCACATAGACCGAGCAGCGTCACCCGAGGCCCGCCGCGCGCAGCAGCTCGGTCTTTGTGAACGTGCCTCGCTCAAAGAAGGCGCATGCTCAGCCTCGGGCGAGCGCGTGCTTGGCCGAACCGAGCGGTGTCGGTTTTTTGATTTGCTCAAGGTGCCTCGCAGGCACGACCAAACAGAGCCAGCTACTTCGCGCGGCAGGCCTCAGGCGATGCTGCTCAATCTATGTGGACTAGCCTATTATAGCGACACACTCATTACTGAATAGTACTGTTTTTGCATCTAAATAATATCATACAATATAATATACATATCGATCGGTAGCTATTCAAACGGCAAGTATTTAATCCCTAGACATTGCCGAAATCGACGGCCAAGTTGCCGTAAAGTGACGTATGTTTTTTTTGTTGTTATTTTATTTTAAATTCAGAATACTTTAAGTTTACTTTGTATTTGGATTCAAAATTCAAATTCAAAATTCAAATTATTCTCACCGGTGCTTGGTTCATAACACAATGTATGTAACCATCCTCCTTCTCAATCTTTCTACGATACCTCTGTGTTGCTTCTGGATCATGAATGTTAATTTCTTTAGACCATCCGCCTTCGGAATGGTTCACTCCTGTAGTGGCATATTCGGCTCTGAAAAAAGAAACCAAGTGTGAGTTGGAATCGCGCGCTAAGGGTTCAGTACCATTCGCTAGGTTAACAATAGCCTTTTCGCGGAAGTATGCGAAAGTTTTCCCTCGCTCCCGTCTACAAGCGGCTAGTAGGAACACCGTGGGGTTTTAGCCGGTGGGAGTCCGGCATAACCCTTCGTCTCCGAGACGAAGGGTATCTATAATGGATTTCCCCACGTAAAAAAAGGACCATAGCTTACAACTTTGACTGCCAAAGGAGCCACGATCCAGATTTTATGTTTGAGGATCATTCTAGCCTATGCTGAATAACATGATAGAACTTTTAGCTTTCCGAACGGGAGGAAGGTTTGGCCCTCGCAGGCTCTAAGGCTAAAGGAATCAACATCAAAAAGACAATGCAACTCGGACTAAGACTTCTGGGTCCGAAAAAAAACTTACTGTCTAGAAATGAAACATATTCCAGAGTAAAGACCTCTTGGTTTGGCCTTTCTTTAAAGTCCCCGATTAGATCGAGGTACGTTCGTATTGGCCTTCCCCTCCCAGCAGGCTAAATCAAGAGTACCCTTAACCAACGGGTATGTATGAGGCGACTGATGAGTGTGGATGAAGCGAAAGAGGTGTGTTTGGATCGAAGCAAGTGGAAGGAAGTGGTCTCTGCCTACCCCAATGGGAGAGAGGCGTGACGGATATGTATGTTTGTATAGACCTAGACTGTCCCGACATTTTATTATATGGCGTCGGGAAAAAAGGTACTCCATATTATAATAGAATGTCGAGGTAGTGTAGGTCTATACTCTTAGTTTTATTTTGGGCCCAGTAAGTAGCCTTGTCGTTTACAATAGGGATGATGACTACATTCAAAAATTTAAAAGAATAATTAGTCCGCCTTTAGGCTATTAAAAATATTTGAAACACATTTTTTACCTAATCAAATATATAAATAAATAAAAAGATACAGAGCATCAAAGCTACGGAATGGGGGGTATTGACGTCACTCCTAGGCTAAAATCGTACTAAGGCGTGACGTCATGAGCAACTTTAACCCAGTGTATTTGTGTCATTTTTAGTTTAAGAGAAAAAAGAAAAAATACGTGTCGAATATTTTAAAATAATCTATGCGACGGACTAAAAAATTTTTTTTTGTCGTCATGCCTATTTACCTGATATATAGAGCTGGCAGTTTTCTGGCGCAACGAATTATTATTGCCATACAAAGAGGTAATGCGGCCAGCTTGTTGGGGACTATGCCTTGTGGTGACGCGCTCGATACCGTTTTCTATTTGTAAATATTTGTTTTATATATTGTGTACTTGTCTTGTGTTTACTGTAATGTACTAAAATGTAACTTTTTGATATAAATAAATACTAAATACATTTTATTTACCCGCACTTGGCCAGCATGGTGGCCTAATCACTCTCTGTAAGAAAGTAGGCTCGTGCCCCTCGGTGGGGACATATATGGGCTAATAACTAACTAACCTGATAGTATTGATAAACTGCTGCGAAAAATCCGGTGTATACTGCAGCTCTCGATGAACAGGGTTTCTCAAGATGTAGCTTTTAAATTCAGCTGGGTTTGTTGTGATCGAATCACACATAACTGGCCCATCTTCGCAGAATAACGCCTGCCTCCCAAAACTGGGCCGAGGCTTCGTATACTCAAACGATATGTCCATAGTCTTATTTATTTTGGATAAATGTCTTTACAAATAATATAGTTTATAAATTATAATTTTTATAAATCAAATATCTAAATATATAATCGCGGTGATCTTTCAAAAGCTTTGATTTGTTCTTGTTGACAGTTGATTAGAGATTTGTCTATGGAAAGAAGATAAAAAAGAAAGATAAAGAAGAGTAAGAAAAGGTTAGTTTCTTTTTCAAATAAAAACTTTTTTATTAGAAGCTATTTTTTTTTAAAGATTATACCAATAGAAGCTGCCCTGGGCTACCCGCGATATCGTAAGCATTTAAAATAATCTTGAAAAGATATTATAATAGGTCTTTACCTATGAAATTGCCGTTTTACAGTACTGGCCATTTCAATCAAAAATATTTTTTGTTTAGCTAAGAATTCTAATTTCAAATTAATTTCATTTTAAAAATATGGAATTCTTTTTCCAAAAACAGTCATTTGTTTATTGGTTAGTGTTACATTTTCATTGCATTTCAATCATTTTCGTCAACATGGATACGTTAAAAATTCGAGTAATTATGGAATATGAGTTCCGTCGTGGCAGCAACGCGGCACAAGCGGCTCGCAACATCAACGACGTGTACGGAGCTAACACTACAAACCAACGAACCACTAGTTATTGGTTTGCTCGCTTCCGTTCTGGAAATTTCGACCTGAAAAATGAACCCCGCGGTCGTCCGAAGACTTTGGTCGATGCAGACGAATTGAAGGGGATCGTGGAAGCTGATGATACTCAATCTACGGCTGAATTAGCAGCAGCTTTCGACGTTAGCATCAAAACAATATTGGTCCATTTGCGTCAAATTGGCAAGGTAAAAAAGCTTGACAAATGGTTGCCCCACGAACTCAATGATCGCCAGCGCCAAGTACGCGTCGAGACGTGCCGTGCATTGCTCAACAGACACACAAAAGAAGGAATTTTGAACCGCATTGTCACCTGTGATGAAAAATGGATTCTGTTTGATAACCGTAAGCGCTCAGCAAGTTGGTTGGATCCTGGTTCAGCACCTAAACAATGCCCTAAACGAAAACTTACCCCTAAAAAGGTGATGGTTACTGTTTGGTGGTCTAGCACCGGTGTGATTCATCACAGCTTCTTATCAAATGGGGAGAGTATTACTGCAGATGTGTACTGTGAAGAATTGAACACAATGATGGAGAAGCTGGCACGTCTCCGACCAGCATTGGTCAATCGCTCATCTCCGCTGCTCCTGCACGACAACGCGCGACCTCATACCGCACAAATGACGGTCTCCAAGTTGCAAGAACTGGGGTTGGAAGCTCTCCCTCATCCACCGTACTCACCGGACCTTGCCCCTATAGACTACTACTTTTTCCAGAATTTGGATAACTTCTTGACTGGAAAAAAATTCAATAACCAAGAGGCAGTTCAAAACGCCTTTGAAGAATTTGTTGCCTCTCGTCCAGCTGATTTCTTTAAGAAGGGCATTAATAAACTGCCACTGCGTTGGCAAAGATGCATTGATTGTATGGGTAATTACTTCACTTAATACAAATAAAAATTATATGAAAAAAAAATCGTTTGAATTTTTTCATACAAAACGGCAATTTCATAGGTAAAGACCTAATATATAATCTATAAAAGATAATATTATATACAATCTTGAATAATCTTGTAAATAATCTTGAAAAAAAAGACAAGGTATCTTAAATAATATAGCATTATGTGTTATTCTAATGTGCAAGCTACAATATAGCAAAGTTTCATTAAAATCTGTTTAGTAGTTTTTGCGTGAAATACCCTCACATCCATCAATCGCTAATCCATCGGCACAAACATTGACATAATTTACGTATTCATATAGGATAAGAAAGTCTTAGTATTCAAGTTTATCTTTTAAGATTTTAAGAACATATATCATGGCGATTATTTCGGTGGCTCGTAGGAGAAAATGTTGATACTTTTTTTGTAGATAATTTTAATACCTACAATTTTTGTCTTGGGCACTTTTATGGTAATCTTACCGTTTCGCTGTAAATTGCGAAAAACTGATTTTTATGACCTTAAATTAAAAAAAATCCATACATCGGAATGATGGGGAACTTTTACATATATTAATTAAAATTACATTTTGAACAATATCTGTGATTTTCAGCCTGTTGCGAATTTATTAATGTAGCACCAAATTGTTCCTTGACCGGGCTATTGTCTAGTTGTCTACAGTCCAGTGCTATCTTTTCAACCTAAACACTAAAAAGATAAAGCAGAACACACACAGCCAACTTTTAGACGAGTTTCACTTTATCTCAGTCCAGAAATTAGAACATTGTACACCTATTTATCTTCCCAACAGACCACAGAAAAATAAACTATAACACCTAGAAAAAAGGGAAAAACAAACAGCAAAACATAAAATTGTAGCTTCCACTATTCCTTGAAGAAAACAAATATAATTTTGCTGTTGTGTTAAAGGATTTTGAGGCTTGGGGTCTAGGTTTTAGATGTGGGTGGGTGTAGAGGGAAGTTGGTAGAGTTGACAAAGAAATCTTGAGCGAGTAATGACAATGACTGTCTCACTTTTCTCATTTGTGAGCCGAGGATACCATCAACTCGTTATGGCCTACGTAGATTGAAAATTATCTACAATATTTCTAGTTTTGTCTCGGAAATTTTGACTGATATAAATAAATAAGTATGTATGTATAAATATTGGGGGAACATTTCAGGCACGGTCATCTGACCCCAAACTAGGCAAATCTTGTACTATGGGTATCAGTGACTGATAAACATACATAGATAAATATATAACACCCAGACACGGAACAAACATTTATGCTCATCACACAAATGTCTGTTAAACGGCGGGGATCGAACCCGCGACCCGTGCGTAAGAGGCAGACTCACTACCGACTACGCTAACTGGCCTGACAGTGCCTGATACCTGTCTTTACTTAGTGTAACAGAAAGGGGGTGTCAAGTCAAAACACAGCGATAGTCCTCATGAAACTGAACGACTTTCCCCAAGGAACATGGGTCGTAACTCAAAATAAACGAAAAAAACGTGAACAACTTCACAAGAATTTTCCAATTTTCCACCTTTACCCAAACAAGGTAACTTTCAGCAGAATTTACCTAAACAGACAAATTCTTATATTTCCCAAAATGCATATCACGTGCATTTAATTCCTTCAGTTGCATACTGCATACGAGACAAGCGAGTATTTTACTAAAACTGCAGAAAGGAAAATGCATTCACAAACAAAATGCTAAGAGAAATGCAATTTTTATTTGTTTCTATTTTATTTTATGCTGTTTTGTTTTGTTTTCTTTGTTTCCGTTGCGAGAAAACTTTTGTAAATATAATATTTTTTATGCAAGATAGAATAAGAATAACAAAGTAGGTTAAAAAGAATTTTAAAAGGCGAGAAAAAAATCAAAGAGAAATAAACTGTTTATAAAATAAAACAACTTTTCCTAAGTAACATGGTGTGAAATAAAACAAAAAATATCAATATTGTGCGAACCTCAAGTACGTGATAGATAAGACAAGTCAGCGAGCGTGAAGATATTCCTGCATCGATATGGTTCCGCTGCATCAGCAATCACGTTGCCTATCACGTCCGCACATATCATCGCGCAGCCAGCATCTTAGTATATAAGCGTAGCTCCAAACCATTACTATTGTCCAGTCCAGAACCTACTGTCCATTCATCCAGTCAGTACAGTTACTATATCATCATGTAACTCCAAATATAAGTTTGCAACAACGCTGCGCCGTCTTATTGTCACTTTTACGCTGCTGGCCAGAACAACTGTCTTCTCTTACTACGTTATATCTATCAGCTAATCGGACACATTGTATAAAAACATTACCCTTCCTTTTGACTTCGCCGTATTCGGGTAAAAAGTTGGTACACTAAGTTTAAGGTAATAAAGTCTATGTATTTTATGTATAAGTTGATATAACGAATCCATTAAAAAAAGAGGTGTGTTTGTATCGTAGTAAGTTGAAGGAAGTGGGTCTCTTGCTCGTCATCATATAATTTAAGAGTTAGACTCTTGTCGGTGGAGTGTTCGCCATCTAGGCCTATCCTCTGCCAGTGCTTTAACTTCTTGATACGACATGACGTTAACTTTCTCTTTTACTTGAGTGAAGTAAGTATGTCGCGGCCTTCTTCTACCTCTCTTTCCCTCAACCTTTCCTTCAATAATATTTCTCAAGAAACCGTCATGTCGTATCAAGTGTCCTATCATCTTTCCTCTTCTATTTTCTACAGTTCTTAACAAGCAGCGCTTCTCGTTGACCATGTTTAACACTTCCCCGTTACTCTTCCTCTCTGTCCAGCTTATCTTCTCCATCCTCCTCCAGCACCACATTTTAAAAGCTTCCAGTCTCTCTCTATCTCTTTGCGTCAGGGTCCATGTCTCACATTCATATTGCTACTCTGATGAAAAAGAGGCGTGACAGATATATATGTATGCGTACGAAATTACGGGGATCTTCTAAAAAAATAATTAATGTTTTATCTCATACCTACCAAAATGTGTGGTATCCCTTCCGTCGTCCAGCCTACTAATATTATAAATGTCAATGTTTGTGCCCATGGATGTTTGTTACTCTTTAACGTGAAAACTACAGAACAGATTTTGATGAAACTTGGCAGTATTGTAGCTTGCACATCAGAATAATACAAAGGCTATATAAATTAACGTTATCATGATTATTTTCCGAGATATGACGATAAATGCGTATGAAATCGCGGGCAACCTCTATCAATCAATATTTTTAACAGTCCAGACCGTAGCGCTGTAAAAACCATCGGAAATGTCGTGCCTTTTCCGTGAAACAATAAAAATTTCCATAAAAGCTACGCAATGTATGAGTATTCATGCAAATAAATGACGATCGGATTCAAATTCATGCAAATGCTGCTGTAGGGTGACAAGTACTTACTACATCGACGAGGACAAATACTTAAATACTAAGGTAAAGTGCTACAAGGATCTTTTGGAAATCGGAATTAACGATATCATCTTGTAAATTGTCATTATTTTGAGTTTTTTTTCACCACCCACGCCCTTCTGACAATGTCACTCAAGTGCTAAGTATGTAGCACCTTACATACTTACCTATCTGTCACGCCTCTCTTCCATCGGGGTAGACCTTTGAGTATAGAATATAATTATAAGAAGGTGCCATACCGTCTGGATCTGCGTGCCTGGTCTAGCGCAAAATGGCTACCTTTTGTATGGTATTTCTTATCGTTTGACAGGTCATCTACCAAGAAAACTATGAAAAACTTGTTGCAACCTTGGCACGCTGTTATAAACTCATTTCAATATGAAAAAAAATGGGACCACTCCTTATATTTCTTCCTCATTGTATTCATCTAAGCGTAAATATCTATTCTCAAAAGTTGAAACACGTCACTGATTTTTTCATTTGTATTAAGGAATCACAATACAAAATAAAATCGAATTTCATGCTATTTTTGTGCCTCCATTCGCCAATAAAAAACTAATACTATCTAAGCCCACCGCGCCTGCATTTTTATTTACATTTCGTTTATTGAATAAAAAGCTACCCTGCTACGCTACGGATTTAAATTCAAAATCCTTTGAATCCCACAGTTTAAATCCTCTAGAATAATCTAGGAAGCCAATTCTGATCATGTATGCTAGAAGACAGGAAAACTAACATACATACATAACCGTCACGCCTCTCTCCCATTGGGGTAGGCAGAGACCACTTCCTTCCACTTGCTACGATCCAAACACACTTCTTTCGCTTCATCCACCCACACTCATCAGTCACCTCATACATGCCCGTCGGTTTAAGATACTCTTGACTTGGCCTTTCTTGAACGAATCCCAGATTTGAACGAGGTACGTTCGTCTTGGCCTTTCTCGCCCAAAATTTCCATCCACACTTGCCTTGTATATGTTACGGGCAATGTAATTAATTGGGCATTATGCATAATGCCCGGGCATTATGAATAATGCCCAATATAAGCGGGAAATGTGATAAATACTATGCAATTAATCACATTGCCCGGGCATTATGCATAATGCCCGTCACCTATTGGGCAGAGTGATAATAAACTTGTTTCAGTACTTTTTTTATTTTACAATCGAACCTTTTCTAACCTAAACCTAACCAAAAGTCAAATAAATATGTAGGTAATATGAAACTTAAAATTCTCATCATTTCTTCATAAGTTAAATTGGGTTTTAGTTAAGGTTAGGATATTCCGGATTCTCTAACTGGTCAAAGTGTGACATGCGCTGGTTTCCCTAAAATGTTACCTAAATCCCTAAAACATAATATGGAAGGGGTTGATGGCTGGCACAGGCGTTAAGTGAGATCTGTGTGAACGTGCTGCTGTGATAACTGGTCATGTTATGCGGATTCTATCAAGCTAAGCCTTTTACTTTTTATCTTCCCGTTTACTTACCTCCTATACCTTGTTCTGGATATTGCAGGGGCAATTTTATTATTTTTTTTTTATTGATTTAAGCTCTATTGAAATGTAAATTTTAATGTTTGTTTCTGTGTTTATGCCTAAGAATTTGTAAAACTTAAATTGAAAAGAGCAACCCTACAGAGATTTTTGTTTCTTCTCTGGGGAAAACTGCACTCTTACGAGTCTAGAATTAACTTTAAAAAATGATCCGTCTTAAGTGTTTTCAAACCTTACCTACAGCATTAAATGAATTTTCATTCTCATTCTCATTTTCATTCTCATTTCATAGTTTTTATAAACTTTGGACATTTGCTTCTTCCCAAATTTACGTACGCCCTCTGCGCCGCCGCCGGTTTGTTGCCGTAAATTTGAGTTCAAATTTTTGGTACAGTTGTTTTTACACTTTTATTATGAAATTGATTAGTAAAAAAAAAGTATTAACCCTAGTAATAACAAAAAGGCTAGGTGCCTTATTA
The DNA here is from genome assembly GCA_947563765.1 of Anarsia innoxiella. Classification (NCBI taxonomy): domain Eukaryota; kingdom Metazoa; phylum Arthropoda; class Insecta; order Lepidoptera; family Gelechiidae; genus Anarsia; species Anarsia innoxiella. Next base: position 7,122,777 of record OX387413.1, read on the forward strand.
TTAAAAAGGCACTTTGTTAAATTTTCTAACCTTTTACAGGAAGATTGAGTAGGTCATAAGTAGTACGTTTTACATCATCTTAATTAAAATTAGAAACTTATAAACTTATAATGCCGACATTATAAGCATTTTTTCCTTTAGGTATGCAGCACATACGTAAAGTTTCTAAAAACTTAATTGTATTGAAGTACTTAATAACATAACATACGAGATGCCAAATTATTTTTCTACGCTAGTTCAATAATCTTAGTTGCAAAAAATACAAAAACCTAAAATCTACCTAAAGCAATAACCTAAAATTTCTAATTTAAAAAAAATTGTCCACCAATAAGTCTCTGACAATGTTTTAAAAATTTGGCGACTTTAGAATTATCACAACCTACAATTCTCAAGTAAACGGACTATTAAAATCAAATTGCCCGATGGTCTTTGGGCATTATTAATAATGCCCGGGCAATGTGATAAATAGCACAGTTTTAATAGTAATTAATCACATTGCCCGAAACAGCTGGGCATTATTCATAATGCCCGGGCATTATTCATACTGCCCGCGTTAATCACATTGCCCGTAACATATATATCTTTGGTTAATCTCTTTTCGCTTATACTTTCTACATGCCCAAACCATCATGCTTCTTTTTATAGCATACTTTTTTCAAGTATGTATAAGTGTATTTGGCAGTGTATAGTCTGACTAGCTCGGTTTCAGAACTAGCATTGTCGCCCTAGAGCGTTGCACATTGTCCACCTGCATAGTCCGTAGCTTAGTTAATGAAAGTTGTATATTTACTTTTTTATCTTTAAAAAGTTTCGTTATTTTTAAAAACAGCCTGTCTTACTCCAGACTTTTATTAAACTGGATTATTTTTTTCAGTTTCATTTACCCACTGAATTTTTTAAAATAATTTTGTGGATTGGTAGCTACGATCTTTAAGCCGTCTTTTTTTGTTTTATTTCAGCTTCATACCTTACAAATTTTATAGTTTCTTAATGCAATAATTTGTTGCTGGGGAAAAATGGAAGCATGCGAGATAGGTCTTTTGCTCAGCTGTCAGATATGACAGGCTAGTAAAAAATATATTGTTTGAAAATTTTAAACTGAAAACCCTACACAAAGTCACTTTCAATACTAGGTATATAAGTACCTCGATCAAATCGGGGACTTACTCAAGAAAGGCAAAGTCAAGAGAACCCTAAAACGACGGGCATGTATGAGGCGGCTGATAAGTGTGGATGAAGCGAAAGAGGTGTGTTTGGATGGTAACAAGTGGAGGGAAGTGGTCTCTGCCTACCCCAAAGGGAGAGGGGCGTGACGGATATGTATGTATAAGTACCTTTTGAATTATATTGGTTATTTTGAATTTGAAATATCTAGTCCGTATATTATAACAAAATTATACTTACCCTACATCGCAATGGTTTGTCAGGTTGTCGAAATATAATAACAGTGTGTATTGTATAGATTTATTTACTTTGTCTGGTTTTAGCAAATCAGGAACTTAAGGCTGATTTACATTGACTCAGTAACTGACGTCAGTGCACTGAAGAGTCAGTACTGACCTGGTATTTATCATCATCATGTCAGATTATGGACGTCCACTGCTGGACAAAAGCCCCAAGGATCTCCACAACGACCGGTCTTGCGCTGCCCACATCCAGGTGGACAGGTTAAAGTCGCTGGAAACCGTTGGATGTGGACCTGGTATTGCCATAGTGTATATTATCTATTGGATGTCTATTTCTTTATTTTTATTATTATAGGTATACATACCAAAAATAGATAGTACCTGTACTATCTATTTTTGGTATGTATACATATATAGTTATGTATGTATTCTGTATTTTTGCACAACCCGCAACCATTATTACCTATTTCTCGCTATTTCTTACTCTAAGGTTGCCTGGAAGATATTGCTACCTAGCAATAAGGCCGCCTGTTGCTTCTTATATTCTTGTTTATGTCTGTGCCTTATATCTTTTGTGCAATAAAGAATATTTGTATTGTATAGTATTGTATTGATCTCGTCAGTACTGACTTCAATATTCTTATGCGATGAATGAAGTCAGTATTGACGCGATAGTGCACTGACGTCAGTTACTGACTCAATGTAAATCAGCCTTAAATATTAGTTCCATAAATGAAATTGACGTTTTGTCGTACTGGCTAGTTTGATCTCAAATATCTTCTCTTTGGTTAGGAATTCCAATTTCAAAATGCAGTTATTTTACTCAGGCATTTGTTTTTATTTTTTTCATCATTAGTTTTTTTCTTTAAGTCACTCGGTTTACAAAGTAGGTCAGCGTAAGTAATTCTACTTCCTTACTTTATATTATAAATGTCAATTTGTGCCGATGGATGTATGAAGGATGTATGAAAGGATGTTTATTACTCTTTCACGCAAAAACTACTGAACAGATATTAATGAAACTTGGTAATATTGTAGCTTATACATCAGAATAGCAAATAGGCTATATTATTTGAAGATATCATGATTATTTTCCAAGATATGACGATAAATGCGAACGAAGTCGCAGGTAGCCTCTAGTAATAGAATAATACAGGGTGTAAAGTGTAGGAATAAATCTGAACAGCCGCGGCTTTAACACCGCGCTAAACTGGGATTATAGAGGCTTCATTACACCGACACGTAACAAAACATTTATTTACTTACCTTTACTTTGTTCTGGATATTGCAGGATCAAATTTGTATTATTTATTTATGGATTGCTCTTTTGAAATATTTGATAATTTTATTGTATGTTTCTGTGTTAATGCCTGAGATTTGTAAAACTTAAATTGAAAGGAGCAACGTTACAGAGTTTTATGCTAGGTTCTCCTCTGGGGAAAACTGCACTCTTGCGAATCTAGCATTAACTTTAAGCATGGCCTTTATTATGCGATGCCTAACCCATCCTACAGGATTAAATCAATTTTCATTTTTATTTTAATTTCCAAAACTAGTATCGGTGTAATAATGCTCCGCGTAGCTTAGTCGGCGTTTACGCAGGTTGAGTAATTGAAGGTTTACAGGTGATATAGCGGCCCCAAGGAACCCTAATTATCTTCTTATACATGCATTAGCTGAATTATGCGATTTTTAGACCAATTGATTAAGGAAATTTAGGTTTACATAGGGATTTAATGAAGATAAAATCAGCCAGTTTTTTATGTATCTCTTTTTGTTGTGGCAAAAGGGGTATTGGTTAGAGTGATAACTAAACGTAAACCTACCGTTTTCGCGCCACCTATGAAGACAGAATGGAAGAACAATATGTTTTTTTTTAATTATCGAATATTTTTTACATTTTTACACATTTTACTCTAAATCCAATATTGATTGGTAGTTGTGTATTTTTTTAAATTTATATTTCACCCTACTAATAATATTTTTCTTTTCTTTGTGCGTAAAACCATGACTGAAATTAAACACTTTTGTGTTCGATGGTATTTTAAAACAAATGTTAAACGTCAGACTCAAAAATCGTCTAATGCGTAGCTGTCAGCTAGGGTACATTTTACGTCCCCCCCGGTGGGTTCTCGCCTTGTAGTGGCGGGGGGGCTCAGTACCGGCGGACTGGTCATCTGCTGGGAAGCAAAGAGGAACCCGAGGAGGACCGCTCCCTGATGCCTTCCGGTCGGGCTTGCGTTGAGCGGTACTTGGTAGTGGCGAACCTATTGGGTGGCGCTACTGAGGCAGACAGCCTGTGTTGTATGGGCGGCACAGGCTGTTGAGACGGTGCGTAGGCTGCGGGCCTTATGGGGGGTTCCGCAGCTGAGGCGGGTGGCTGGGCTGTATGGGCAGTCCAGCTGCTGAGAGGTGGAGGCCGCGGTGGGAGAGGACTGCCGGTATCACGGTGCACCGGTTTCCCTACCTTCCGCGGCCTAAACGGGGTCACCACCGTTTTTTTGATGGCGGACACGGTGGGGTCGCAGGAGAAGAGGAGTGTCGGTATTCCGGAGGCCGCTCTCCCTATCCTCTGCAACCGTGTGGCATGTAGCGGGGCCACAAATCTGGCTCGCTGCGGGGAGACCGTGGGTGGCGGAATCGGAGAGTCCGTCACTCACCACTGGTTGGTCTTCGAGGAGGTGCGGCTGACGTGTTTGGTGTTTCGACACGTGAGCCGCGGAGAGAGGGTGGGTATTTGCCCGAGAGGGGTCTGCTTCGGCGGACACCGCCGACAGGGTTCGCGGATGTGTGCGGAAGCGTTCCCGTGTCCCCGTCACTTGGCAGCGAGAAGGAACACCGTGGGGTTTTAGCCGGTAAGAGTCCGGCATAACACTTCGTCTTTCTCCGCGACGAAGGGTATCCATGATGGATTTCCCCACGTAAAAAAAAAAGGTTCATTTTACGTGGCGCGACCTATACCTACTTACATTGGTGATATGCGTCACGTCTGTCTTCAATAAGGGAGAAACAACCCGACAAGAGTCAGACTTTAAAAAAAATATTATTAATAATTGGCACTTTTCGACCAAATTTGACTCGAGATGGGGATATTTTTTACGATTGTGTGGCCTAATTTTGTGTGTTTTGGTCGTTAATTTTGGTCGTTATTAAACCTGAGTTCATGAAATAAAATATTTATACAATAAACATGTATGTCATTTATTTCTTGCCAACAAAATCCACGTATATCACTGTAGTCATCTTTTCCTTCATAGTCTTGCCCTCTCTTCTTCTTCTCCGACAGTGGTATGTGTGACATATTTCTCTATACGACACAATACCATGTCTATAAGGCCTTCTTTTGCAAAACTTTTTCTTTTTCCTCTTCGTGGTTACTCTACCGCAGAAGCGCAAAATGTACTTCCTTTTCTTTTTCTTCAATTTGTAAACTTTTGAGATTTTTGTTGGTCGAGTTCTTTCTGTAGTTGTTGTTGTTGTTGTTGGCGTGTTCGTGGCGTTCCATTCTTGAAATAATTCATGAGTTTGGAAAAATAAAAATTCTTCGTGAGTTGTGCTGATAGTGCTGACAGTGCTAACAGTGCTAATAGTAGTTGTTTTACGTCGGCTTTTTTGGAATTTCGCTATTTTCCCTATCTGAGTATCATGGCGGATGCTATCCAAATCTAAAGTTTTGTCAAAGCGTCTATTAGCTTGGGTTGTTTCTGTAACATAACTATAAATGTTATGATGACATAGATAAACGAAGAAGACGATATTTGCTTGAATACTAACTAAGGTAGAAACAGATCTAAGAAACAGACTGATCCCATGTAGGGTTAAGGAGGAAACAGTTGCTCAGTCAGGTACAGTGACTCACCATCGGTTTTTAAAGAAGAAAAGAGATACGTTCATCTCTTTTGCACTTTTCGGAAGCTTTTGGCATGCGCACGTGTAAGTGCAAAAGAGATGAACGTATCTCTTTTCCTTCTTTACAAAACTATAGTGAGTCACTGCACCCGACTGTGCAACTGTTTCCTTCTTAACCATGTGCGTTGCATATGTGAGACTAGTCTTTCCTATTTCCAAAATCTTCGTGTTTATGATGTTGTTGAGACTGTGATTGCATTGAAATGAAATGATGATTTAATCCTGTAGGTTTTTGACAACACTTAGGACGGTTCATTTTTAAAGTTAATACTAGAATTGCAAGAGAGCAGTCATTGTGAACTGTGAACGAACAACTGGGAATAACAGTATCTTAAAAATGATGTATTAGATTAGAACTAAGTTATTTTAGTAACATCACCTTTCTTCATAGGTTCAGTAAAGTGATTGATAGCATCATCATCATCTTCATCACTATTTGAATCACTTTCATCATTTGTTTGGTTAATATTGTCACTGCTGATTATTCTGTTTACGGGATCCTGCAATTTTTTAATTTCGCTATCAAACAAACTTCATCAATCTATCTAACAGTCTATCTACTATCTAGAGTCCCTGAAGCGGTTGTAACAAATGACGTTCGGAAACTAATATTCCAATATTATTATTTTTTTAGTCTGGTACCTTTGAATCTAAAATGACCTGCCAAGTGCGAGTCGGACTCGCACAGGAAGGGTTTCGTACCATTCACTATTGATATCGAGCTAAAAATGCCAAAAAATCTCATTTGTTGTAAGAGTACCCCCCTTAAATATTATTAGTCTGTTTTTAGTATTTGTTGTTAAAGCGGCAACGATAATACATCATCTTTGAAAATTTCAACTCTCTAGCTGTAATGGTTCATGAGATACAGCCTGATGTCAGACGGACAGCTAAGTCTCAGAAATAGGGTCCCGTTTTCAGCCTTTGGGTACGGAAACCTATAAACTTCAGCTTTATCTCACGATTTGAACACTTACATAAGCAAATATAATAAGAAATTGTCCTTCCTCAGCCAATTGATTCCCGTCTTCCTCTTCTGTCGTGCTCCCAACTAATTTATTTGTTGTTTCAAAAGGTTCTCTAAAAATTAAACCGTTATATGTCTCCTTGTTCACCGTACGATGCCTTTCGAATATTGGTTCGCTGTCAAACGTTGTGATGACGGTGTGAATATTTTCTTCGTTACTTTTTGCTATTGTGAAAACCTGTTACAATTAGTGGTTTTAATCATTAGCGGTTCAACCATAAAAATAAACTGTATTTTTTTAATAATAAAAGCAATATAAGTTGTTTTAAATAACAATCCTAATAATATTTAAATTTCAATTTTTGTGCCGATGGATGGATGGATGTTCGTTACTTCATCACGTAAAAACTTCTGAACAGATTTTAATGAAATTTTACAATAACTTAGCTTGGACATCAGAATAACGTAGGCTTTATTATTTGCAGATATTTCGTGTTTTTTCAAAGACACATAATGCGTACGAAATCGCGGGCAGTCTTTATATTGTATTGATCTCATTAGTTTTAAGTTCCTTGCTGCGCTACACAACATTGCCATGTCCTAATCAGAGAAGAGAAATGAAATGAAATGAAATGAAAAATCATTTAATCCTGTAGGTTTTGACAGCACTTAGGACGGTTCATTTTTTAAAGTTAATGCTAGATAAGCAAGAGTGCAGTTTTCCCCAGAGAAGAACCTAGCAAGAAACTCTGTAGGGTTGCTCTTTTCAATTTAAGCTTCTTTATCAGCCCATATATGTCCCCACCGAGGGGCACGAGCCTACTCTCATACAGAGAGTGATTAGGCCGTAATCCACCACGCTGGCCAAGTGCGGGTAAAATTGGTGGGGTGCAATTTAAGCTATCCATGAATAAATAATTAAAATTTGACTCCACAATATCCAAGAAAAAGTAAGGTAAGTAAATGGGAAACAGAAAAGTGAAAGGCTTAGTTTGATAGAATCCGCATGACATGACCGGCTATCAAAGCAGCACCTTCACACAGATCTCAACGCATGTGCCAGCCATCAACCCATCCCACTTTTATCCCACACATGTATTTTAGGGAAGTAGGAGACCCGACACACAGCGCCACCACTGCAACGGCGTAAGCGAGCATGACATGCCACACGTTTCGCCTTATTCATAAAAAAAGCTTAGCTAGGGTCCATAGTTAGCACTATGATTATCCTATACGACCCCTTGTAAACCTATGGCGTACAATAAAAATTTGAGGATTTAAGGAACTCTCTTAAGAAAGGCCCAAGAAACGATGGTGCGACGACCTGAACATAATTAGGGAAAATTGGTGGGAAGCCGCCATCAACAGAAATGTGTGGAGAAGCATGGGAGAGGCTTTTGCCCAGCAGTGGGACAATATAGGCTAAAAAAAAGAGTAACCCTCTTTGCGGCAGTTATATAAACTTTAAAAAAATTTGTGTAACACATTTTGTGCCCCTATAGTTGGGACGTAAAATGCTGATAAGAAGGAAGGAGAACATACACGTATATATCCGTCATGTCTCTTTCCCATCGGGATAGAGAGAGACAACTTTCTCCCACTTCGCCTAATCCACATTCATGAATCGCCTCATACATGCTTGTCGGTTTAGGGTACTCCTGACTTGGCCGTCCCCTAACAAGTCCCCGATTTGATCGAGGTACGTTCGTCTTGGCCTTCCCCTCACACACACACACACACAAACAAAGTATAACTAAATGAGTATTTAGATTAGCAATGTAACTTACTATTGGCACCAAAAACACGTAAGTCAAACATTTCGCGGAAAACATCTTATTTGAAACGCTGTTTATTAATAAAGTAAGATAACATTTGGACATTTATTTCTTTGTACACTATGTAGAGAACATGTTGCTTTACATCCGTTTTTAATTTCTTTTTTTTACTGATGTAAAACAACATAGGGCCTCAAAGGTTATTTATGAATGGTATTATTTACAATAATTATTAATAAATAACCTTTGAGGCCCTATGTTGTTTTACATCAGTAAAAAAAAGAAATTAAAAACGGATGTAAAGCAACATGTTCTCTACATAGTGTACAAAGAAATAAATGTCTAAATGTTATCTTACTTTATTAATAAACAGCGTTTCAAATAACATGTTCTCTACATGGTGTACAAAAAGAAATACGCTCCTATCTAAAGGCAAACTTACTTGTTTAATAAATCTTGATTAAAAACTCTTGTTTTTATTTGCTCATGATTTTACGAGTATTTTTAATGAATATATTTTTTCTACATTCTACGAGTACTGCGTGACGTTTGATAGAGAGAGCTAAATGCATCGCTTCACTTTAAAATATTACAATCAAGCGAAAAAATATGCGCTAAATTGCAATGCAATAGTATCTACACACCAAAGCCGCCAGCATGCCGCCGGGCTAGGCCGACGGCTTTACGTCATACGAATGGCAGCTGTCAAAAAAGCCGGCGGTTTCAGTGTCTAGATAGCATAAGGTGTTCACAATCTTCCGACAGATTATAATCCCCGAGATTCATAGCAATCAAACAACATGCATAATCTTACAATGACATATAGATTCAGAAGATTAAATAACATTTGGCCACAAAACTGGCCGACACGAGCCATTTGTTTAGACGCACAAAACGACAAATCCCATAACAATATTTACCGAGGCCCACCCGCCATATTTATTAACTCGACTTCCGTTTCCGGTTCCGTTTGGCGCGTGATTTAAGAGCATATTTCCGGTGGATCACTTGACTTAGTTCCGTGGGGTTAAGGACAGTTTGGTAAATCATTTATGCTTATGCTTGATTGTTATTGTTTCTCGGATATCTGTGATAATCTATGTATACTTATTAATAGAAGAAGTTGTGTTAGTTACATAATTATTTTATAGCTCGAGAACGGCTGAACCGATTTGGGTGTTTGGTAGAGAAGTAGCTAAAGCTAGCAGGACATAGGATATTTTTATCCCAATTCTATTACCCAACTGCGCCAGAAGGAGGGTTGTTTTTTAAGAGTATGTATGTATGAATTCTTTGGCACACCCTACAGCCTAAATTGTTTGGGGGATTTTAGCTTGTGAGGTGTCGTTCGATTCGTATTTACAGTGTAGCCAATGTAACAACTTTTATTTTTTTATTTTTTTTATTTGTCACTATGACATTGGCTACATTCAAATGAAACAAATTGCGTTTCTTAAACGCAGTCGGGTTTTTTTTTATATAAAAAGGTTAGATTATTTGCCTCTAGTAAAACAGCCATAATTATAATATATTTAAACATCTCTAACATTTCCGTAACATGCAAAAAAATACATGTATTTTGTAATAAGAATCCGGTAAAGTTATTCGTAGCAAGCTGACGTGCGTAAGTATAAATCTTGAATATTTTTTGTTCGGCCGCGTTTGGCGTTGCACACCGGTACATTACTCAACCTCGACAGACAGACTTGGAAATACAGGGGTGGAGTAAGGCTTATAATGCTTACAGGAAAATCAAAACTGAATTTCGCAGGTAAAAAATAACACTTGTCAAAAGATAAATTATTCTATTAAAGCACTGAGTCATGGCCTCCAACAAGGTGGACTGACGACTTGGTTAAAGTTGCTGGAAACCGTTGGATGTGGGCAGCGCAAGACCAGTCGTTGTGGAGATCCTTGGGGGAGGCTTTTGTCCAGCAGTGGACGTCCATAAGCTGACATGATGATGATGACTGAGTCATTGCGAGAGCTTATAATTATGCTCTAGCGGTTGCGAAGGAGCGTTATTCATCAGAAAGCTGTAACTGTAACCGTTGCATGCACTGTAACAAAAAACAAACTGTGTATCACATCACAAAGTGTGTAACAAAGTGTGTAAGTGTGGGTTCGCGAGCCTGCTACAAACGCGACACGAGCGGCTCGCAGCTAGCCGACGATTGTCGGTTATTGCGCTGTATCAAAGTAACTGACGCCTACGCACTAGAAATTCTTTCTGTATCTGTTCGGTTACAGTTAATGCTCGCCAATGAATACGCTTCTTAAGGCCCACTTGCGCAGCCCAGAGTTAACGCAATACACCCGGAGTTATCTGTTAACAGAGGGTTAAATCAAGATAAATCAATACCAATTATTTATTTAACTCTGTGTTAGCAGCTAACTCCAGGTTTATTAGGCTGCGCAAGTGGGCCTAAGATTGCTAAATCCTGCCCTGTCAAGGGTAGAATCTGGATCGTGTCGGCTGTACTTTTATTACTCATATTTTATGTCAGTTACACTGCGTAGATTGCAAGTATTACAGACTTCGTAGCTCCTAAGAAGACTCGCCCAGCATTGAGCATATTGACAGGTATTGAAGCGGTTGTAGTTTTAAAAAACAGCGTTCAAAAAGTGAACAGTTCTAGGCTAAAATGTTATAGCCTAGAACTGTTCAGTACACACCCGAACCACGCCCACTATTACGGAAACACCCGAAGACGTAAAACAAATAAAATATTCTCAAAATTCCTTCAGATAAAGTTTAAATTACCTATTCACAAAGTGGGCCAGCCGGCAACAATAATGCATTTTGCATTTAAATCAAAATTTCTACCACAGCGGCATTATCATTGAGTGAAATTTTGAATTGGAAACAAAAAAGTTTTACTTTTAATGATGTTTTTAATTTGTTATTAAATTAGCGACGGTTTCCAAACCGACGTGTATGTATGAGGCGACTGATGAATGTGGATGAAGTGAAGGAAGTGTATTTGGATCGTAGCAAGTGGAGGGAAGTCTCTGTCTACTCAGATGGGAGAGACGTGTCAGATATGTATGGATGTGTTGATTCTGGTTTATACATATAGTTAGAGTCAAAGTTACCCAGTTAAATAGTGGGTTGTATAATAGACCATTGTATCACAAGGTGTGAAAACATTAGGTAAATAGTAATTTTTTACATTATTAAACGCGCGCTCTTTACGTTAGAGCGCGCATTCTTGATTAAAAAAGAGTTCAAAAAATATATTTTTTCCGTGGAATGGTATTCTACATCACTAACACTACACCTGGTTAAAAGGAAAGTGATACTTCCCCTTGTGATACAATTTTCTATTAAAAGTACTACCCACTATTTAAGGCTGAAACACACCAGATGCGTATGCTTAACGTAGACGTAAGCACGGCGTAGCCACGCGCGTAGTTACGGTATAGTCGCGGGCAGCCTCTGGTATTACATAATATGTAATACCAGAGAATTACATATTATGTAGAAAGTATCTGGCACATGACCGGATCATTCCCATTGTTCACCCGGAACACCCGGTCAAACACGGGTTACCATTTATTTTATAGTACAGGAGCTCGAGCTTCATATACCGGCTTAAATAGTACCTAAGGTGATTTATGAGATGAATATGGATTACTGGGAAGCAAATGCTTCCCTAAAAAATATTTATTTCGTACATAGCATATGAAATATGAACATATATCAATGTATTTTTTTAAAGCTAAATTCACAGTTTTTCGAAATTTTTGTAGAAAAATGAGAACAAGGATTTGTTTTAACGGATTTCAGGATTTTTATATGATTATCTTTAAAAAATACTAATATCTAATGCTACAAAAAATAATACAAAATGAAACCCAATGAAGCTTTTGTACCTATTCCAACCTGATTCATAAAGAAAAGATATTTAAGGGTGCGGGGGAGAGCTTTGCCCAGCTTTGACTCGTCGACTCCTAGACTACGTCCTTAAAGCTTTTAAGTTCAAGGTCAAGCCTCAACCCTTCTCAATAAAAAGCTTTTTCTTCAGCTTTTCGGCTAGTGTATTTCTTCTACATTTTTTTTATAAATGGTATGTTTCTACAACTTTTCCAAAAGAATAACTGGGGATCATGTTACGAAGGGTTGCTGGAAGATATTGCTAGGGATAAGATCGCCCGTTGTTGTTGGGCTCCAAGTCTGCTAATTTACAATGTTGTCAGTTATGTGTCGGCAGAGTGTCAATGACATTTTTGACATATGTGTAAAGGCCTATCTACACAGAACCGGGCCGTGCCGGGAACGTGTCCGGGCCGTAGCCCGTCAGGAGGGAAAACAATACGTCGTCATGACAACGTGACCGGGACGTGTCAGGAAAAAATATAATTCCATTCATTTTCAATGGATTCGTTCTCACACGTTGTCATGACGACGTATTGTCTTCCCTCCTGTCGGGCCACGGCCCGGATCTGTGTACAGATAGATTTTTAGCCTTTGTTTAGTAGAATACCAAATGTGTCAAAGAAGTAGAACAATAAATAAATAGTTGTTAAGCCGAAAAGCGAGAAATAATACAATATTTAAACCAAAGCCTGAAGGATATTTGAAAATTCTCTCTAGAACAGCGGCTTCTATCAAATACATAGGAATGTAATAATGTTCAAGACGCACATATTTGCTATTGCTAAATTCAGAAATCCTTTACAGGAGGTCGATTCTGCTAATTACTAAATGCACAAATGGTGGCTCTCTAGAATGTGAGTTGTACGATTTTACTAATTTGGTAATCTACTAACGGATGTAATCAAACTCCGGGGTATCAGTATAAAGGTGATTTATTCCTTGAGGTACACACTTTTAATTTTCTATTATACACTAACACTAGAGCACAAAAGCACAACCGCACAGTTCAATCGACTACCACCGACTGCCTCTACGGCGACTCAACTGGCCAACTGTCCCCACCTCTTTTCTCTACCACTATCACCAAATGTAAAGATACCCTCTTTTGATAAAAAAAACACAAAATCAACCACAGTCTAAAAATTCATAAAATGTAAATAATCCTAAAATAATAATAAACCTTACACTCGACCATCCTGATAGCGTGTATGTCCTCATACACGTATCCGGTGAAACCTTACACTTGGCCAGTTGAGAAAAAAAAAAATACAAAAACGTATTATACTACCTAATAGATAAGTACACATTCGTTTTAATTACAATCATCAATCAACAATCTTACAATCTTACTTTCATCTTACAATTTATTATTTCATCTTACAATTTATTATTTCATCTTACAATTTATTATTTCATCTTACAATATTATCTTCATCTTACAATTTATCATTTCATCTTACAATCGTAGTGTTTCATCTTACAATCGTAATATTTCATCTTACAAACTTAATATTTCATCTTACAATGGTAGAGTTTCATCTTACAACGGTAGTGTTACATTATACAATCATAGTATTTCATCTCGCTATAATTCTATTCTTCCTAATCGATATTTCTCAGAATTAACTTGATTTCTAAGTGGTATTATTTCATTCATAAACGTCTCTCTTTATTTAGCGAACCAATCGACAATCTCTCCTCTGTCTCTGAAACAATGTAAGATCACTATGTAGTTAATGCAATTCCAGCTTAATATTTTTTTTAAATCACATTCAAAATAAATATTACATTCACTCCGACATATTATCATCCCCACTTTCATCATTCACAGTATCAGAAACGTTATCGTCAATTTCTAACGCTGCTATGTGAATCCAAGGTCGCATACGGTCTGAGGCCACCGTTGTCCTACGTTTTTTTTCGCGTACCCTCGAATCCTGGGATTGGAGCTACTTTGTAACGGTCGTTTCCTAGTACTTTGACCACTCGAAAGGGTCCTTCGTAAGAAGGTAAAAGTTTTGTGCTGTTCCCATGGTTCTGAAATGCGGTTTTCGTAATTTTTACTAGGTCACCACGTTTATATTCACGCGCAGGTTTCCTGCCCTCATCGTACCTATGTTTTTGTTTTGCTTGTTCTATATCAATTTTATTTTTAACTTCATTACGAATATCCGTTACATCGTTAGATTCCCGCGTCACTGCAGTTATTTCGTTTAAAATTGGGTTAACCTGCCCGTTCATCGCGGTGCCGAACATTACTTCTACGGGAGTTCTACCAATCGTCTTCTGTAATGTATTATTAAGACCCCACTGAATTCGACCGACCTTAGTATCCCAATCTTTTTCATTGCCATCAATATTTTGGGCTGTAAGCGAATCCAAGATGGTGCGGTTATACCGCTCCACCTGCCCATTAGCTCTTGGACTCGCCACAGCATTCAGTACGTGCTTCACGCCCCTATCAAGACAATATTTTCTGAAAGCATGTGACGTGAAACAACTACCGCGATCACTTATTAGCCTATCCGGGGTTCTAAAAGTATCAAATATTTCATCCAATACCCGAATCACATTTTGCGTTTTAGTGTTTCGTACCGGTTTCATGAATAGATATTTGGTGAATGAGTCTACTACGACAAGTAAGTGAGTATTCCCTCTCTTCGATTTGACAAAGGGCCCAAGGTGGTCGATGTGCAGAGTATGAAAGGGTATTTCGATTTTCGGGATTGGGTGTAATAATCCCTCTCGAGAGTCGTTCGATTTCTTTGCATATGCACACTCGATACATGCACCTACATATTTCTTAATAAAGCGCGTCATTTTCGAAAACCAATAATTCTTTTTGATACTCTCGATAGTTTTCTCAAGTCCTACATGACCAATGTCGTCATGATTCATTCTGCACACCTGCCACCGTGCGCCCTTTGGTACTACCCAGCGTAGGTTTTCTTTGTCTCCGTCTAAACATTTAAAAAGTTTGTTGTTTCTAATGACATAGTTCTGTTTTATGTAATCTAGCGATTTCGCATCAAGGTTAGAATTTAAAATATCTCGGACCCTACAGAGCTCAGAGTCTCCTAGCTGTAGTGTCAAAAGCCAGTCGTCATCGCTGATTGTCATTACCGCTGGGAAAGATTCAATATCACGCATGTCGGTGTCCGCTGTGGGGTTTCTAGATAATGCGTCAACGTGTGCCATTTTAACACCGGCGCGATACTCTACTGTACAATCGAATTCTTGCAATGCAAGCCACCATCGGGCAATTCGCGGAATGAGGTCTCGTTTTAGGAACGTAGAACGTAACGCACTACAGTCGGTGACGACCCTGAATTGTTTCCCGAGCAAGTAAACTCTAAATTTTTTTAGAGCACATACAACGGCTAAAGTTTCTAGTTCGTAAGAATGAAAGTTTTTCTCTTCAGGTGTCGTCTGGCGACTGTAGTACGCAACGGGTTGAAATGTGTCGCTGCCTTCGAAACGCTGTAATAATATCGCACCTACTCCAATTCTACTAGCGTCTGTGTGGAGTTCTGTCTCCGCCAAAGGGTTAAAAATTGCTAATACCGGCCTACTGATCAATCTACTTTTAAAATTATTAAAAGCTTCCTCCTGATTTTCCGTCCACTCCCACACTGCTTCCTTTTTTAACAACTTAGTCAGCGGATAAGCCAATTGAGCGAATGCTTGGATAAATTTCCGGAAATAACTGACGAGCCCTAAAAACTGACGAACTCCATGAACATTTTCGGGCCGCGGAAAATCTTTTACGCTCTGAATTTTCGTTTCACCCGGACGCATTCCTGACGAGCTTATTTCGTAACCAAGATAGTCAATGTTATTTTTAAGAAAACTACATTTTGATAAATTCAGTTTAAGGTTAGCTTGTTCCAACAATTGCAACACTTCCTCCAATCTATCCAAGCATTCCTCAGGGTTCCTACCGAACACTAACAAATCATCAATGTATACAGTAGCCTTATGGAACCTAGCCGGCCCCAAGACGTGGTTCATCATCCGCTGAAAGACAGCGGGTGCGTTTGCCAGACCGAACGGCATACGGTTAAACTCGTAATGGCCGTCCGGCGTGACAAACGCAGTCAAATGTTTTGACTCTTCTGAAATAGGTACTTGATAATACCCCGAAATTAAATCCAGGGTGATGAACCACGCTTGGCCCGACAGGCGAGACACTTCGTCCTCTATTATGGGCATAGGATAACGCTCTTTTATAGTAATGGCGTTTAGAGCTCTATAGTCAATGCACATTCTTGTTTTGCCGTCTTTTTTACGCACTAATATAATTGGGCTCGCGTAGTTAGAGATTGACTCTTTTATAATCCCTGCGTCGAGCATCTCTCCTACCATTTCACGAACGGTCTCACGTTCGACGTGTGATAACCTATAGGGCCGATACACTACAGGACGTTCGCTATTTAAATGGATTTTCATTTCCACAACATTTGTACATCCTAAATCCGCCAGGTTGTGAGCAAAACAGTGTCTGTAGCGTTGTAGCAAGTCGATCAATTTAGTTTTAACTTCTTCGGTAACTGAATCTCCCAAGTTTATTTTACTTTCTTCGATAAGTTCAACGGAATTATCAGTTGTCAAATCAGCAACCGGTGTCACGATTCGGTTCACAATCTCTATCTTTTCAGAACGAGAAAAAACAAAACCATCTTGAAGTGTACACGGGATGGTACATGGAGTCACTGTGACGTTCACATGCCCATTTTTCACGTTATAAACACCACCACAGACAATGTATTGCTCATTGGGTTTCCCTATGATCTTAGTACTCAGTAGAATACTCCCTGAGAAATCAGATTCCGTTGCGGCCCTAATAGTTGCCGCTCCGTAAAGCTTGCTATTGCCAAGTATACGAACTCTTGCAATATAGTCGCTATTGTTATCGAATATAACATCACTGCTTACCTCTGTACTAATGTCATGAAATTGTAAGGTGGACGCATCTTTCAAAACAATTATATGAGGTTGTTCCGAGTAAGATTGGCCCACTAATAAGGGTGTTTCTAGCAACCCGTCTTTTACTACTCTACACAAAACCGTCGCTTTTACGCCGTCTATAGCGATTTCTAAAGAAACTGACCCCAAAGATTGTACCAAGCCGTTCCCAAAACCTTTCATGGTTGTTCCTATCCCATCATGTGTTACGCCTAACTGCGATAATACGGTCTCCTTCACTAACGTTACTTCGCTGCCGAAGTCTATAAATGCTTCCACTGACTTGCCATTCACAGTTACTTGCTTATTAAATTTGGCACTTGGACTAGATGCAGCGATACACATTGTTTTTTGAACGGCAGTAGTGTTAGCCCTCGTAGACTCCGCCAACCTATCTGACCTACAGGTTTCCGAAGAGTGCCCTATACGTTTGCACAGGTCACATTTAAGTAAAGGTTTGGGACAACTGCTATAAGGATGTCCTTTTTCTTTGCAGTTAAAACAAAACATCCCTGAATAAGAAACGGTTTTTAGGTTCGATCTGTTATTTGAATTATTGTCGGATTTTTCTGTGACATTGGCACTCGCAGCACCATTCCTGTTTCGACCAAACGTCGTTGGTGGTTGAGAAGTTACTATTTCCTTATTACTTAATAAAAATTGCAGTAACTGTTCAGGAAGAGTACAGCGCAGTGCCAACGCACTTGATTTCATTGTTCTGTCACTGATACCGTGAATGATGCAGTCTACAGCGCGTTTTCCAGTAATCTCACACTGATTCAAAAGAGCGAGCTTCTCGTAGTAATAACACTCAATTGGTTCGCCAAATCGGCTTTTCCGTCTCAACATATCCTCCAAGGACTGGCCATAATTCTGTTCACATGGGAAAGCACTAAGTAATTTGTTTTGCCATTCGGGCCATGTATGAAGTATTGTATTTAAGCTCTCGTACCAGGTTTTGGCCAGTCCCTGTAGTTTTTGCATAGCAAAATGAATTGTGGTCTTCTCATCCCATCCATAAACCGAG
This sequence comes from Anarsia innoxiella, assembly GCA_947563765.1. NCBI lineage: Eukaryota > Metazoa > Arthropoda > Insecta > Lepidoptera > Gelechiidae > Anarsia > Anarsia innoxiella. The sequence continues at coordinate 7,140,706 of OX387413.1, forward strand.
GCACATTCATTGACTTTCTTAAGCCACACATCAATCCGCTGATTTTTAGTTGACGGATCAAATTCGGGTAAAATGTTTTTTGAATCTATCTTAGATGAAGTCGTGCTCTGATTTACCGATTGGGATGAGAGACCACTATTGAGAGACTGCAATAATAACGCAATATCTTTGGCAGAAAAAGAAGGACTACCTGACCTTATTTTATTTCCGGCGCTGCGGTCTCGGCTATTCTCTTTGTCAGTCGGGAGCTCTCTGCTGTCGGCCCGCCGCTCGCTGCCTTGTCTGCTGCGCCGCTCATGACTGCGGCTCCTCGACACTCGCCGGGATCCAGAAACACAACGACGTTCATCGTGACGCCTTATGCTGGCTTCTCGTTCTTTTTCTACTTCGCGCTCCAAACGACGGAGGCGATCCCTCTCCCTTTCTAATTCCTTCTCCCGCAGCAAAAGTCGTCGACTACGACTGCGACTGCGGCTAGACACACTCACACGACTACGGCTCCGGGAAAAGTTTCGACTCATTTCAGCACGCTGCTGGCGTCGTGGACTTTCAAGTCGACGAGGGTCATGATTATGCTCGTTTTCTTCCATCAGCCTCGAAAAGAAAATTTTACGTGTTTATTTCTTTATAACTTGTGAGAAAATCAAGATCAAGAACATCTCTATACTCAGTAATAAAAACTACAACATCGTGTCACTAGTAAAATACCTATTGTTCTAATAAGAGGCTAAATAACTCGCAAGATCAAATTTTCGTTTCATTTAACCCAGAAAATAGAATAAGTACCTATTTGAAATATATAATTAGAAATACGAGTATCCACTAAAAAAAAAAAAAACAGTTATGTTGAAGTTAAATAAATAGACATTACAAAAAATAAAAATAGATAAGAGTTGTGAAAACTTATACGAAAGTACCTATGCTTAAAAGTAAATAAAATGGTCATGTAAAAGTCAATAAAAATAAAATAAAGTTTCATAATATAAGTCTTCCTATTAATAGGAAATAAAAATAAAAACCGTTATATCAAAAACGTTATATCTATCAAAAACTCGTAAATTATAAAACATAAAATTTTCAAAAGAAATAAAAATAGACATGCATGAATTTCCTTGTAAAATAAGTAGGCGTGATTTTACTTACACAATTCGTTGATCCCGCTTCTGAAGTGTAATCAAACTCCGGGGTATCAGTATAAAGGTGATTTATTCCTTGAGGTACACACTTTTAATTTTCTATTATACACTAACACTAGAGCACAAAAGCACAACCGCACAGTTCAATCGACTACCACCGACTGCCTCTACGGCGACTCAACTGGCCAACTGTCCCCACCTCTTTTCTCTACCACTATCACCAAATGTAAAGATACCCTCTTTTGATAAAAAAAACACAAAATCAACCACAGTCTAAAAATTCATAAAATGTAAATAATCCTAAAATAATAATAAACCTTACACTGATAAATTGACAACGACAACTATAGGCGATACATATACCATAACTACTACTATTTGGTCTATTCGGTAGTCTACTTCGCAATTTCACAAAAGTGGCAGTTTTAAACGGTATTCTCTTCGCTATTTGACGTTTATCTAGTCATCGGGCTGTCAAAAATTAGCAAAATGGCGGATTTGGCGCATCTGTCGCGTAACTTAGCCGACTACCGTACCTATCGCAATACTAAGTCAATGTGTCGACAATTGGTTGCTTAACTTAATTTAGTAGTCTTGCAATATCTCAACGAATGGGTGGGAGGAACGCGCTCGTCTAAGACCGGAATGGCGTCATATGATACATACCAAAGTGAATCGCTTTGAAGAAATGCGTCTTAAAGATCTTGATGCTAAACGCCGAGTACGGAAAACTAAGCCGAAGCCCTCCTACTCATATACATATAACACCTCTGGTCAGCTGTATTGTACCCCCTGTGATCGCATTTTTAAGACCAAGTTCGGCTTTGCAAGCCACATCAGAGCCCACCACCCACTTCAACAACATTCCTAAATGTAAACCTTTCTGGAGTCGCCGTCGCCGGACACGGTGTGGACGACATGATGATGATGATGATGATAATTTAGTAGAATTGGCCACAGCTTTCGTGAAATGAAATTTTAATGGCGTTGTGGTGATGTATTTTATAAAGCAACTAGAGTCTGCCCGCGACTTCGTTCGTACCCTTTTAAGGTCTTTCTACACACATCCGGACCGTGGCCTGTCAGGAGGGAAAACAATACGTCGTCATGACAAAGTATGTGAACGAATCCATAGAAAATGTATGGAATGATATTTTTTCCCTGACACGTCCCGGACACGGCCCGGATATGTGTAGATAGACCATTATCGTCATATCTTTAAAAAAAACTTGCTATTTCAAAATTATAATAACCTATGTATTATTCTGATGTATAAACTACAATATTGCCAAGTTTCATCAAAATCTTTTCAGTAGTTTTTACGTGAAAAAGTAACAAACTTTTTTCATATACATCCTTACTGTTTTCTACTCATTTTTGACAATGAGTGTAACAAATTAGAAGTTCTGTATTAAACTCTAGGTTTTTTTTTAATTATTTTTAGAATTTGGTTAAAGGTTCGGCAGTTTTTATTATTGTCGTGACTTTAATTATCTTTTTAAGTACTTATATCTTATTACAAAATACCTACCTACAAACCGTAGCCAAAAGTAATAAAATGAAAGAATGAAACAAACAAAATAACTTAAAACGTGTATTAAAAACAATAAGGTCTAGGGAAACTGGTAAGTTAGACACAGGAATGCAATTCCTGTCTAGATATACCCCAGTCTAGTGCTTATGTAAGTACTAAGTTGTTGCGAAAGAATTTCCTATATTAACCGAACCCGTTGGCGGTATTTTGGGCCAGTGTTGGTGCAAACTCCACGCCCCGAAGTCTGCTAATTTAAAATAGCCTCAGTTGTGTGTCGGCAGTGTCAATGGTATTTTTTGACACATTTAGTACTCTGCTAAGCAATGTCTTGCACTGGTATTGCGACTAGGTGTCAAAAAATTACATTGACACCTTCATCATCATCATGCTAGCTTATAGACGTCCACTGCTGGACAAAAGCCTCCTCCAAGGATCTCCACAACGACCGGCCCTGCGCTGCCCACATCCAATAGCTTCCAGCTTCGACTTTAACCAAGTCGTCAGTCCACCTTGTTTGAGGCCTTCCCACACTCTGCCGACACAAAACTGAGGCTATTTCAAATTAGCAGACTTGGACCCAAGTTGGTGTTGTTGATAGTGACCCTGCTTACCTTGCCGCAGTTCGTGGGTTCGCTTCTCACTAGAGACAAATATTAGTGTTATACAGAGATGTTTGTTTTAAGTTTGGTTGTTTGTGTGTATAATTAATTATCTAGTAATTAAGGAATAACATGGATGTGTGGCCCTCGACGTGATAGATAAGACAAGTCAGGGAGCCCGAAAATATTCCTTCATCGATATGGTTCCGCTGCATCACGTAGCCTATCACGTCCGCACAAATCATCGCGCGGCCAGAATCTTTATAAGCGTAGCTCCAAGTCATTATTTTTGTCCAGTTACTACTGTCCAGTCCAGTAGTCCAGTACGACCTATACGACTGTTACCATATCACCATGTAACTCCAAATATAATTTCTACAACAACGCTGCGCCGTCTTATTGTCAGCTATATTGTGTCGCTACATGGATATTATTGGACATATTTTAAGTGCTCGAAATAAAGATTTATGTGAGTTTAATTTTATACAACCAAAATCCTACCCAAACAGGGAGTTTTCTTTACCCAAAAAGTAAAGAAAATTACCAAAAAATTACATAAGCTTATAACCAATATTTGAACGGACATTGAAACAGCACAGTGGTTCAACCCGCGGTCGAAACTGGACAAAACCTAGTGATTAATTTGTATTATGTCCGGAGCTGTGGACCGTTACGCATTTGTTTGTGAGTCTCCTGCTATTTGTTATCTGTAGGTTGACTATAAGTATACAATTTTGAAGTTTAAAATTGTTATTTTAATTTTTTTGGTGTCCTCTAGTGGACACCAAAGTGGACACCAAACCCACAAGTGGGTTAGTTTTATACCAGAGGCAAACATTGTTGTGATGTGTCTTAGGTTAACATTAAACTAATGGGGATGATGACTACATACGAAAATTAAAAAAATAATTAGTCCGTCTTTTAGGCTATAAAAAAATATTTCACAACACGTTTTTTACGTGATCAAATACATAAATAAATACAAAGATACAAAACATCCAAGTTACGAAGTTTACGGGATATTGACGTCACTCCTACGTAAAAATCGTACTAATGCGTGACGTCATGAGCAACTTCAACCCAGTGTATTTGTGTCATTTTTAGTTTAAGAGAAAAAAGAAAAAAATACGTGTCGAATATTTTAAAATAATCTATGTGATGGACTAAAAAAAATTTTTAAGTCATCATGCCTATTCCCCATTAGATTTGCCTTTAGGTTTCTTTCCGTTTCTTCCTCTCGACTATACGGGTAGTGCAATAGTACTTAGCAGTTTTTTAAAAAAAAACGTCATAAAATGTACTTAAAAGGTGTACCAAGTTTGAATAAAATATTTTAGTTCTTTTTTTTTAAGTATTGTTAGCACAGTTTTAAGCTTTCACGCATTAGTCACTGGTTTTGTTATGAATTGGTAATAAAAGACTTAGTAACTGAATTAAATGGTTTTTATTGCACAAATATATGAAACACACCAATAGCTTAATCCGCCATTTTTTCAAGAACAAAGAATGAACGAAACAATTGAACACAACAGAAACTATTGCTAGTACATTGCTGCTTTGTATTACATTGCTTCTAATAACTAACAACACCCCCCCTCAATGTAATACATACCTACCAACAAATTATTTCTTAACCCATCTTAAACCAATTTACAATTTTTCACAAACTTAAACAATAATTCTCTGCTTAAAGATTTAGTAAACATGTCTATCAGTATTTGCAACCGTTATGGCAGACTGGTTGTCACAATACAATGTGACTGGACAAACGTTATCAAAATTAAAATCTTTCAAGATATTTATAATCCAACAAATCTCACTCGCTGCCATACTCATTGCAATATACTCAGATTCAGTTGAGGACAAACTAACTGAACACTGCTTCTTAGAACCCCATGAAATTAGATTATTAGACAACATACAGCAATATCCTGAGGTTGACTTTCTGTCTTTTAAATCTCCCGCCCAATTAGCATCACAATACCCAACTAACTTTACATCTTTACAATATTTATTAATTCATAATCAATAGTCTGCTTCACATAACGCAATACATGTTTAAGTGCTGTCAGTAAGTAATTATTGGCTTGATTTTGATATCTGCTTAAAATTGACACAGCCACTGCAAGATCTGGTCGTGTACCTGACACAGCATACATTAAAGAACCTATAATCTGTCTACAAATATTTTCAATATTGTCATCAGTTTTACAATTATCTTTATCCTCACAAAAATTCCAATTTTGTTCCATTGAAGTTGACATAGGTTAACAGTTATGCATATTAAACTTTATTAACACCTTTTCCAAATATTTCTTCTGACTCAATACACAAACTCCCTTTTTAATATCCTGCTTTACATTAATTCCTAGGTAATCTGACACAACACCTAAATCTTTCATTTTAAAGGAATTTTTAAATACTGACTTTAAAATACAAAACTTGTTCTTCACTAGTACTGAACATCAACAAACATATAACAACACAAATAGTTTTTCAGCACTATTACACTAAGTGTAATATAAACAACACAAGGATAAGACCATATAAAGCTTTATAAATTACCTCCCCATTAGATTGTTTTATCTTAAAGACCCATTTACTACTTACTATTTTCTGGTCTCTTGGTACTCCACAGATTTCCCATGTGTTATTATGTTTTAATGTGTCTAGTTCCCTCTTAACAGCCTCTTCCCACTTACATGCATCGGATGGCTCCTCATCATCATCGTCACTTGGTACATATAAACTTCCTTCACTTTCACACATAGTTGGCTCTTCGAACGAACGAAAACTATCCTCCTCCGTCTGTTCTGCCATAACATTATTATCATCTGTGTTTGCTATACTCTGACCTTGTGCCTCTCCTTCTTGATTTTTCTGTGGCCTGTCACACACCATGTCCTTATCTTCTTGAGGTTGTGCATCCGTACACACATCTAGGGACACAAATTTTTCTCCTGTTTCACATTCACTTTCTTTCAAGAAAACAAGATCTCTTTTGGTTTCAACTTTTTTCATGTCATTATTCACAAGCTCCAGGCCATTGTCACTCCTGAATGTACACACCTTGTTTTGAGTTATGTTCTCCACTTTATTCAAGAAATCTTCAACACAGTTCTTAGTTTCTTCCTTCTTTGCGATAAAATACACTGTTCTATACTTTGAGTAGTCATCTTTAAGTAACAAAAAGTATCTTGAGCCTCCAACTGAAGTTTCCTCCATGGGACCGCACAGGTCTGCATGGATTATCTCGCAAGGACGTGAAGTTTTGCTTGTACTACTATTGAAAGGTAAGCGGTGCACTTTACCTTCTAAACAACCCTGGCACTGCCGAACACAATCTTCTTTTATCGGTATGTTATTGCGAGCTAAAACCGACCTAACATGTGGTATATTTTGATGCACCAGCCTTTCATGCCACTCATTTAAGTCCGTCACAAGTCCAGTAACGTTTGCCGAACTGCATTTATAGCGTACATCCATATAATAAAGATTGCCGACACGATTTGCAATCGCACAAACTTTGTTATGTTTTTTGAATTGACATAAACTGTTATCTGTCACCATGACATACCCCTTGTCGGTCACACAGTTCACCGAAAATAAGTTCATTCGCAACTCCGGAACGAAGAGAACATTGTCTATGGTCGATTGAACCCATTCACTCCCGTTGAACGTTTGCAGCGCCACCTGCCCGCACCCTAACGCACTAATTTGAGTCCCATCACCGATAATTACCGTTTTTTGAACCAGAGTCTTGTATGTTGTAAACAATTCACGGTTGTTGCACATATGTTCGCTCGCGCCGGTATCTACTAACCACTTTGATTGTTCAAAATGTCCACATTCAAAGTTATTATGCACTACAAAAGCGTTGGACTTCTTACCACTGCTATCACTGTCCTTTTGTTGTTTGTATCGGCACTCACTTTTAATATGTCCTGTTTTGTTACAGTAAAAACACTTCTTGACCGGCTTCATTCTGCACTCGCTCTTGTAATGTCCAAACCGATTACAATTAAAACACTTAATGTCCTTCTTGTCTACACTTTTAGCCACAAATGCCTCCGAAGATTGAGGTTGACTTGATTGACCAGCCCGTCCCTTCAAGCGTTCCTCTTCTATCATTAACCTTGATATGAGATTATCTAGGGTCTGCATATCGGCGGTTGCCGACTCCCACGCCGACACAAAGTGTTTGTATTCATCTGGCAGCGACATCAACACCTTGGTTATGACAAACGTGTCTGATAGTTCTTCTCCTAATTGCTTAAGTTGATTGTGCATCTCCTGCACTTTAGACAAGAATGTAGCCATCCCGGCACCTTCCTCAAACTTGTATTGGAAAAATCTCTGTTGCAGTATATGACGACTCGTCTCCGACTTCTGCCCGTAGACAGAATGTAACTTCTTCCACATCTCCGCTGCAGAGTTGCACGTCACGATGTGTATTAAAACTTCTTCAGTCATCTTGGTAACAATAAAAGCCTGCGCCTTCGCATCTCTCGATATCCACTGACCCGCTTGCGTTTCTTGTTCAGGCTTCACGACTTCAGGCTTGACGACTTCACCTGTTACGACTTCCCACAGGTTTTGACTGCGCAATAAAACCATCATCTGAAATCTCCACGTACTCCAATTACTGGTACCCAGTAATCTAAATCCAACTTGATTCTGACTTGAATCCATCCTGCCGTGGTCTTGCCTGCTTGTCCAATGCTTCCTTCCTTGTTTAAAACAAGTATTTCAAACACAACGTCGCTTGCCGTGTAGAACACGTACTATAGTTATAATTTTGCCGAATTGGACGATTGCAGTATTTTCACTTTTTATTACCAAAATACTTGCAAGTTATGTGCCTGGGCCCATAACCTGTTATGAATTGGTAATAAAAGACTTAGTAACTGAATTAAATGGTTTTTATTGCACAAATATATGAAACACACCAATAGCTTAATCCGCCATTTTTTCAAGAACAAAGAATGAACGAAACAATTGAACACAACAGAAACTATTGCTAGTACATTGCTGCTTTGTATTACATTGCTTCTAATAACTAACAACAGGTTTCATATCGAATTTAATTTTATTTTGTAGCTATTATAGTAAATTAAAATTTTTCTTCTCTTATTTTCTTCTTTATTAAAATACTCGTAGTAAATATGCTTATTCTTATTTAAGAAACATTTCAAAATTCTATAAATAAGATTTCCTATTCAAAACCCATATCCCTTAACCGTATAGCTACCACAAATTATAATGGCTTCCTCAATCCAAACAGAAATTATGGCGACCCTACTCATCGATAGTTGGTGGCTAAATCCGGAAATTTATCGTTATATTTGGACCACAGTTTTATTGTGTGGACCACTGTGCAGGCCTAATGGGCCGGCTTATAGGATTTACATATTTGAGTTATAACATTACGTGGCCGGTATGTTGATCTGACGGATTTTTGGGGAAATTTAAAATGATGACTCTGAACAGGTTGTTTTAAATATTTTTTTATGAGTTTTATGAGATTTTGGGGTTTGCATTCTTAGCAGGTAACTAAAGTTTTTTTTCATCATCATAAATTTAAGAGCGTCGCTCTTGTCGGTGGAGTCTGCGCCACTCTTCTTTATTCTCTGCCGTCCGTTTGAGCACCTGATACGACACAACTACTATTCCCTCTTTTATTTGGTCTATGTAAGTTCTGTAAGTTTTTTTTTAATACAGCCAAATATCTAATTAGTTATAGGCACAGATGTATAAAAAACTTTGTCATAGGTAGGTATATCCTGCTAATATTATAAATATCAATGTCTGTGCCGATGGATGTAAGGATGTTTGTAACATAGACGGTTCTCGACTTCGCACGCATTTATCGTCATATCTAGAAAAACTTACACGACATATTAAAATAATATAGCCTATGTGCTATTCTGATGTACAAGTCACAATTAGACACAGAACACACGGTGAAACGCAAATGCAACGTAACTGAAACTGCTAGTTACTTTTGAGTTGCATCGCAGTTTCTGGTATAGACTTCCTTACTGAAAAGAAATGTTTCAGTTGCGTTGCATTTGCGTTTCACCGTGTGTTTTGGCGCTTATAGTACGTTTCATTAAAATATGTTCGGTAGTTTTCACGTGAAAGGGTAACAAACATTCTCACATCCATCCATCGGCACAAACATTGACATTTATATTTTTAGTTGGAAGTAGAATGAACAACAAAAAAAAATGAAATGAATTATAATATTTATGTATGTTTATTTATCGAATATATATGTGTAGATTTATACTAATATATTTATTGTAGTGACTATCCTGCCTTCATGCTATCACTTCTCTCTGTGTGGGGTATGCAGGAAGAAATTTCTTTTAGTAATAAGCTGTACCTTTTGTATAACTTCTCTTTTTTTCTGTCTCTATGTACTATCATCTTACAATAAACTGTTAAATAAATAAACCACAGATCAGGACAAACTATAACTACAGCACACAGATACAAAGGTAATATCCCGTTGAAATCGGAAACAATTGACAGTCGAATGAGAAGTGAGGAAAACGTGCGGTTAATTGAGAATCCTTGAAAGTGCCGCTTTTATAAAGAGCGAGCGGTTTTTTAGCGGTTTTTATTTATTTATTGTTTAGATAGCCAACAGCCTAAAAATTTTACATTTCAACTTAATTAGATAGACTAACTTAACACTTACACTGTTGTTGCGCTGTCGCATTCACACGTTTTATGACCGCGTCTGCCACGAGTCTTTGCGCCTGGATATTGCGGGGTCAAATTTCTATTTATGGATAGCTCTTTTGAAATATTAATTTTATTATATGTTTCTGTGTTTATGCCTGAGATTTGTAAAACTTAAATTGAAAAGAGCAACCCTACAGAGTTTCTTGCTAGGTTCTTCTCTGGGGAAAACTGCACTCTTGCGAATTTAGCATTAACTTTAAAAAATGACCCGTCCTAAGTGTTGTCAAAACCTATCATTTCATTTAGTATAACAGGTTACCTCATATGCATTTTTTTGCAAGCCAAGAAGAATGTATATCTCAGGGACCCACAAACTCATTTTGTCTAATAACCACTTTGAGAATAAACTATTTCTAAGCGCCCCCTTTTGTCACCTACTTAATATTCCTAAGCCTCTACACGACATCGCTCCCTTATTTCTGAGGCTCTTACCTATAGACCTACAGTGCTCACAAAAGTTCGTTATGGACCACTTTAGGAAATACTGATACCTAATATCAGATCTATTTTTTTTGTTAGCCCACTGCTGTGCAAAGGCCTCCCCCGCGACTTTCCATTTAACACGGTCTCCGGTAGCGACCCGCCATTCCCGTGAAAATGCATCCAGATCGTCTCTCCATCTTTTTCCAAGTCTACCTCGGCGTCTGTGACCATTAGGGACATAAAAATCTGTCATGTCTCTCTTCCATGGGGGTATGCAGAGACCACTTCCCTCCATTTGCTACGAACCAAACACACTTCTTTTTTTCTTTTTTCTATTTGCTGAAAAAATAAAGATGCTAATGAAATTTTTGCTCGCTCAGATATTTCAAACTTCAAATACCGGTAGCGATTTCATAATCAGAATTTCGCACGAGAAATCGGTATTCCAACCTTATCGAGTTTAATAATCAAATTCGAGGGTTTTCTTTTAGAAAATTCTCGAAGCTTCGATATAACCTCAAAATAAGGCGGCGCCACACCGTCGTGTGAAAAGGTGCTCTCACTTCCGCTCACCTTCCACTGATTCCGCATCCGGCATCCGTCAGGCTTAGATTAATAAACTGAAGTGTAGATGGAGCAAGTGAAGAAATCAATAAGTCACGAGAATTTTTGAAGCACAGAAAAGAATGGAAGAAGCGCCATTATAACTCTTTCTCATATTGTAACTCTTTCTCAAGTTTATTGTAACTCTTTCTCTTATTGTAACTCTTTCTCAAGTTGTTTATTTCACGCAATTCCGGAGAGCTAATTATTTATTTCTTTAAAACGAACACAACAGCTAATTGTTAAGTTTTCGATCTATTAGTATAGTGCATTAGAAACAATATTGAAGAATTGTTTTAAATTCTTTTCATTTTGTGACAAAAATTACTGTGTTGTACAGAGATGTTTGTCTTAACCCTGAGTTACGTTAGTTACTATTTAGTTATCTGTGCCCTGAGTCTTTAATATGTACCTACTTATAGTAGGTAAACTATATAAATATATCACGGTTCGTTCGTTATCAGCCCATATATGTCCCTACCTAGGGGCACGAGCCTACTCTCATACAGAGAGTGAAAATAGCATAATATTGGTATAATTATAGTAGGCTTTACTTCACTTGACACTGGCATAATCCATAATGGCCCTAAATACAAATAAGAAATAAGCTAAAAAATAAACAAAGCTCCCTCTACCTAACTCTATGCTCGGATTCTATCACATTCGCGATGTGTGTTTTCATTTTGTTCTACTTTTAAAACAAAGCATTTTCTGTTTCGAGCTTCTACCACGTTCCAACCTAAGTTTTTGGAATTTTCTAGAAACACCCTAGACAAATTTTTTAGGAGGAAAATTTTAGTTTTAGTAGAATAAAATTGGTATAATTTAACATGGATTTGAGGATCCTAGCAGAAATTGATGCTGTAGTGCATAGAATTCCGATATAATCTGAGAAAATAATGAAGAACCAATAACATAGTGAATAGGTAGGTTAGGTTATTCACAATTTAATTTTTTTTTTTATCAAAATTGGTACAATTGTAAAATAAAACTTTTTGAAGATATTGATAATATTTTTTTTCTGTAAAACTAAAACTGCTACCGCATCACTCTACCTATACAGCCGAAAGGAAGAAACCTCATTTCTTTTTAAAAAAGGTTTTTTTTTTAGAAAACAGATGGAAATGGTTTTAAATCTAGACCAAGGTAGTACTAAGTGTCCTAACTCTAAACACTAGATTATAAACCCAAGATAATTCCGATTTCGATTAAAACCGTCATTTCCGGATAAAAAGTCCGGTTCAATTTAAACCATGATTAAACCAACACTCGGTCGTCAAGAGCTTCTTATTACGGGCGGAATTAAAATCCGGGTGCGAGATCCGGATCCGCGACGGAAATTACACGGTTAATTTTGGATTTCAAATCGGTTATGAGAACTTCTTCTCAGTTTTTTTTTTACTTTTTTCAGGGCCCGTTTTACCACTTATATAGAAAAACCTATGTCTATTTCATAAAACATGACGTTTAAGATAAAGTATCTGCCAGATAAATTATCTGTAGATGGTTAAACTGGCCCTTAATATGTAATTTTTAGCAACAGAAAAAATAGCTTTGATTTAATTTTTTAACAGTTCTGTTAAGGCTAGGTCCTCGTTCCCGCTTGACGTGGATTTTTTATGGTATCTTCACACCAAAGTCGCCGGCTTCTTTGACAGCTGTCATTCGTATGAAGTAATAAAGCCGCCGGCCTAGCCTGGCGGGACATGCCGGCGGCTTTGGTGTTTAGATAGCATTACGTATTTTTAGCACGAGCGTGATTCAATAATATAGTCAGGATGTCTGTTGCTCTTTCACACGAAAACGATTGAACTTTCAATGAAACTCTATAATAATTTCAGTTACTACATACAATAGTTCGTATTTACGGATTAAGGTCTATCTATACACATCCGGGCCGTGCCTGGGACGTGTCCAGGCCTCGGCCTGTCAGGAGGGAAAAAAATACGTCGTCATGACAACGTGTGTGAACGAATCTATAGAAAATGTATGGAATGATATTTTTCCCTGACACGTACCGGACACGGCCCGGATGTGTGTAGATAGACCATTAGAGTTTGAAACGTCACGTTTAATTATAAGCGACAAATCCGGCGGACCTAATATAGAATATTTTCCATATCAAACAGCCACCAAACAGCAAACAAATTCGGCGACACAACCACTAGACCCGCAGAAACCCTGATTGCCAATCCATCAATAGAGCCAATAAAAAAAATCATCATTTAAAAACACGGTCACTGCGTCAATTTAAATAATTTCACGCCCTCACGCTCAGTGACTATCCAACTTCCTACTAATATTAAAAATGTCAATGTTTGTCCCGATGGATGGATGTAAGGATGTTTGTTACTCTTTCACGCAAAAACTAATGAATAGACTTTGATGACACTTGGCAATATTGTTGCTTATACATCAGAATAACACATAGGCTAAACTATTTTAAGATTTCACGTTTTTTTGTTCCAAGATAATGAATCCTAATGGTACTCGTATCTACACACCAAAGCTTCCGGCTTTTTTGACATCTGCCATTCGTATGACGTAAAGCCACCTAGCCTAGCCCGGCGGCATGCCGGCAGCTTTGGTGTGTAGACAGCATAAGAGAATGCGTAGGAAGTCGCGGGCAGCGTCCAGTTTAACTTAATTTAGAACCCATCAACCCAAACTATTTTGAGATAGAGTAAGGTGGGGCACAGTAAAACAAGAAGCACAGTAAAACAAATGCAATGATACTATCTCTTTTTATGATAATGGTTGAACCTTTTTGGACCGTTAAAGCTACTTGTAGATTTTTTGCAAAAAAATTGTTTTTCGTCATCAATTCGTGGAATTTTTCTTCAAAATCTTTTTTAAATTATTAAATAACAACTACCTTAAGGTGACTGCGTGTTTTTGTCCGATAAAGTATATGTATTACCTGTAATATTTTGCAAATGTAATGTTTTTTCCCAAGATATAACGATAACTGCGTACGAAGTCGCGGGCAGCCTCTAGTTAATCATATATATTTCTGTACCAATCAACCCAATCTATCGATAAAGCCTAAAACAACGTTCGCTTATAAACCATTTTAAAATTCCCCCAAATCCTTTAAAGGCTTGTAAATTGCGAGGTATAGGGTTGCCAGGTTAAAGGTGATCCTATTATAAAAGTAATATTATAATTATCAATGTTTGTGCCGATGGATGTTTATTTCTCTTTCACGCAAAAACTACTGAACAGATTCCGATGAAACTTGGTAGTATTGTTGCTTATACATCAGAATAACACATATGCTATATTACATTAAGATATCTTTTATTTTTCATGACAATGAATGCGTACGAAGTCGCGGGCAGCCGCTAGTGTTTATATAAAATAACTAGAGGCTGCCCTCGACTTCGTATCAACGCATATCTTGAAAAACCTACACAATATCCTAAAATAATATATTCTGATATGCAAGCTACAAAACTGCAAAGTTTTATTAAAATCTATTCAGTGGTTTTCGCGTGTAAGTGTAACAAACATCATCACATCCATCGGCACAAACATTGACATTTATAATATTAGTTATGTTATGTTATCAGCCCATATATATGTCCCCACCGAGGGGCACGAGCCTACTCTCATACAGAGAGTGATTAGGCTGTAATCCACCACGCTGGCTACGAATTTCTTCTCTGGTGTATGCAGGTTTCCTCACGATGTTTTCCTTCACCTCGAACTCTAAGGGCGCGGGTTCGAATCCTGGTTCGGGCACGTACCTCTGTGTTTATTTCTCATGTACGTATCAATTTATTTGATTACCACTTGCTAACGGTGAAGGATAATATTAGTAGGATTATGTAATTAGAGTATCCTCAAAGGTTGCCAATATAGCTGCCCACTGCTGAGCACAGGCCTCTCCAACTAGCTCTTCAACGTGACAGGTTCAAGGGCCCTGTGCCGAAGGTTTCTTGCCGTTTTCTTCCTCTCGGCTATACAGGTAGTAAATCGGCAGTAGTTTTAGATCAAAAAAGTGACGTCAAAAAAGTGTAATGAATTTTGCCTATTTTTGAATAAACACTTCATTCTCAATGCCATCTGCATCCAACGAGACTGTCAACCCTATTTATAAAGGAGAATGGCCATAACGGCCTGTACTTTTTAAAGCACGTGTTTTTAAACATTGCTCGACACCCTCGAACCTCAATTACGATTACATCAATATTCCGAGCTTGTTCTTTCATTTGGTACAAGTTATGAGAATAGACAATCATCATCATCAGACGTTTGACGTCCTCGCTACAGGGGTATGAGTGTACTCTCGTACGAGAGTGATTAGGCCGTTGGCCACGTTGTTGGCCCAATGCAACCCCTTCGAATTTCCTTGGAATAGACAATTCGTTATCAGCCCATATATGTCCCCACCGAGGGGCACGAGCCTACTCTCATACAGAGAGTGATTAGGCCGTAATCCACCACGCTGGCCAAGTGCGGGTTGGCGGATTTCACATACACCTTAGAATTTCTTCTTTGGTGTATGCAGGTTTCCTCACGATGTTTTTCCTTTACCGTTAGCAAGTGGTAATCGAATAAATTGATCCGTACATGAGAAATAAACTCAGAGGTACGTGCCCGCACCAGGATTCGAACCCGCGCCCTCGGAGTTCGAGGCAAGCGTTCTACCAACTGGGCTACCACCGCTTATATGCTTATATGCGCTCTGGAATAGACAATATGGAGAGTATATTAGGATATACGCTGGTAGTAGGCTATCAGCGTGGTTGATTACGGCCTAATCACTCTTTTATGAGAAAAGACTCGTGCCCCTCTAGTGGGGACGTTAAAAGATCTGATAAGAATGTCCTACCAATCCAACTTCCTACTAATAATAAAAATGTCAATGTTTACGCCGATAGATGGATGTGAGGATCTTTGTTACTCTTTCACGCAAAAACTACTGAATCGATTTCGATGAAACTTGGCAATATTGTAACTTAACCATCATAATAATAAACAAACTATATTATTTTAAGATAACGCATAAATTTTCCAAAATAAGACGAGAAATGTCCACAAAGCTGCGAGAGGCTTTTAGCTTTTAAGAAAACCTTAAAATAACTTCCAAAATCCGCCAATTTCTCAAAACTTGTGCCAAAAGAGTAATGGAAACCTCTGCCCAGTGATTAATATTCATAACGTAATTAATTTCGGCGCACCGCAACTTGATGTCATGATATTTACGATATTATATCCCACGGGCGAGTACTAGGGAGACAAAGGACTAAATAGGGCCTAGAGTTTTTAGTATCCTTTATTTGGTTCAATGACCTTTTTAGTTCCTTCACAAGTTCAATTAAAGTGCAAGAAACCGTTTTTGATGACAAAGTTTATCTCGTTATAAACATACATATAAAAAAAAAAAAATTAAAGAACTTTTTATTAAGTAAGAATTGTTGTTCTATTGCTGATTTTTTAAGTGATGGTTAATTTTTTAAAGTTAAGTATATTCTTTTTTATCCCTGTAATGATCACAAAAAAAGTTCCTACTTAATTATTAGTTTGTAAGTTAGCTGTTACTAGCATTTTTTTCGCACACAGTGTTTATATGTACTGTTTTTGAAAATAAATGTCTTATGTCTTATTTACATATCTATCACGCCCTTCCCCCATCGGGATAGGCTGTTAGGTATCTTGCCACTTCATTCTACTTACTGCGATCCAAACACACTTCTTTCGCTTCATTCACCTTTATCAGTCGCTTGGTACATACATGATCATGTTAAAAGTTATTATGTACCAGTATATTCTGTCTCTTTTAAATAATAAACATCTCAAGTCGTACCTACTATCTTTCCTTATCTAATTCGAAGTTAACGACAGAGCAAACTGTATCAACTTCTTGTCACCGGATTTGCATTATGAAACTAGTGTCTTGCATACTAGTTTCATGACGTTAATTTCATCATAGTTTTAATTAGTATTGTCACAATGCATGCATCATGAAAGTGCTAGTTTACACGTAAACTGTCTTGTCATGAAACTAATTTCATGCAACTAGTTTCGTAATAACGCTTAAGCGTTTACTAAACCTTTTATTATTTAAATTATCATATAAAGCGTAAACGGAAATACCAAAATTAAAATATAAAGAAAATATTTCGTTACTTTATAAAGACGCTCCCGCGAAATAAGGAATTTAATCAATTCTCGATTGTTTACTCGCTTACAAGAAACGACGGGCAAACAAGATGTTATTGGAAAGCTGTTTTTACTTGCAATACAAAATACTCTTCATTGCACAAGAATACAGTACAATGTAAAATATACAATGAAGTAGCAACAGACCATATTGCTAGATGCTAGAGAGATAAACCTATGTCTAAATATTTCATAATGCAGCGACAGGTATAAAATATCTGTCAGATAAATATTATCTGTAAGTGGTGAAACGGAAACAGTCATTTCATTTCAAAAAAGAGTTTCCATTTCTTACAGATAAAATAGACATTATCGATTTCCAATATGTAAAAATAACACAATATTTGTATAAAAATTACAACCAATTTTTGTAATAAAAAGTAAATTAAATACCAAAAATCTGTGTAACCAATAAAAGCATTTTATACAAATAAAAACTCATTTCCATCCACACATCATTTCGTACATCACAGAGCAAATTATCCGGTTTAAAAACTGAACCAATTTAAAGCCAGCGTCCGGATGAAAATGCGATTTTCGTTCTGCCTTTTAAAAATTCCATTTTACGGTGTCCGCTTCCAAAGACCCGGTTTGTTCTGTTACTTTTTATCTCTTTATTTATCTTGTGGTTAACAAATACGATTTATCGATGTGTTTTTGCGATTCGTTTTAATATTTAGCTTTTGAGTGGTTAATTGTCTTAGCTTTTATGCTGTCTACACACCAAAGCCGCCGGCATGCCACCGGGCTAGGCCGGCGGCTTTACGTCATACGAATGTCAGCTGTCAAAAAAAGCCGCCGGCGGCTTTGGTGTGTAGACACCATTACGTAACTTCATCAAATTTAAATAACTTAACCTTATTATTAAAAAACTTTTTTATGTACCAAGTGTCACTCTTACTGTAAATACAAATCTAACGACACCTCTCAGGCTAAAATCCATCAAGCCGTTTAGGCTGTAGAGCGTGTCAATGAATTATAGGTCGGTACATATTCTCAAAAAAGAACCCTCCTTCTGGTGCAGTCGGATAAAAAATCATTACCCTTCCTTTTCGCGTTACTTTAGTCGGGTAATTATTGTAATATGTGTATTGTAAATATTGCTCTGCTCTATTGTTTCGGCGTCATATTACCTACTTAAGAATTTATTTTTACTTACTCATATTTATAAGTGTGATGATCAAGCAAAATATATTCTCGCAGGACCTGTCATCGTGGAGATCCTGGGAGGCTTTTGTCCAGCAGTGAACGTCCACAAGTTGGTACAATAAACTAACACAAATAACAAAATAAAATTAACCTTAATAAATAATCTTAAAAAAGCTTGTGAAATTCTAAAAAACTCTTTACCTAAGTACTTTTGTTTTTCTAATAAGGAAAATATGTACGTACTTGTTTAGCAACCTATAAATTCCATTCCAATTCACCCAAACCCCACATCAATATCAAAATTGACAAATAGAGTACAAAATCTCATAGCCAAAGGTCTACCCGAACGCAATATTACCATCCCGAAACATATTAATTAATTTTTAATAACACTGAAACTCGAATACTGAAATAGCGATCATAACACGCTTATGAAGACCCTATATCAAATTTTGGAATTTATTAATTTAATATAATTCCGGGGGAGATGGCCGTACGGGAGAGATGGCCTAGTCAAAGAAGTCCAATAAACGCTTGTTAGATGGTGCTGCTAATCCTTTAGCTTGCTTCGAATAGTGTGTTATAACACCGGTAAGCAAAAACAATAGCGAAAATAAAAAGAAAAGTAAGTATAATCTACCTCTTTTGTTTTTAACTAGTGTGAAAATAAAATTGTGAGTTTACAAAATATAATGTGTTTGTGAAGTTTCCATCAAATTCAGAGTTTTTATGTTTTTTCGTGACTACTTATGAGCCGGTCTAAAATATAACTTTAAAATAAAGACAATAAATCACAGGTATTGTTACTTTTTTGGCGTGGATATCTGTCCCGAAAAAAAGGGAGAGATGGCCACATTTCGTGTTAGTATGAGAAAATGTTACGAAAATTCTTAGATTGCAGTAAAGATGAAGAAAAGCTAATTTTTACGAGTCTTCAGATGAAAAGGGTGGACGAGAAGAAGATAAGTGTTTGAGTGCGTTGATAGTCATTGCGAAACATGCTTTGTCGAGGACTTGCTTCACTGCAAAGTCAATCAACTGTGGGTGCACGAAAATTTTACATAATTCGACAATATGTGTTCAAAGTGTGGGCAGAGGAAGAAAAAGAAACTTAAGAACAGAAGATAACTACTCGGTTAAAAATGTAAAGGCCAGATTGAGTACTGGCCATCTCTCCCATACCACTAAGGCCATCTCTCCCGGGCACTACGGGAGAGATGGCCAGTTGTATTTTTTTTGTTTTGTCATTTTTAAGTATGATTTTATTAGAAATGACTCGTTTTGTTTACATAAATGTGTAGACAAATGTCCAAAGTTTAATTAAAAGCAATAATTGTAACTTACATCCATGTAGTTTTATTTGTACATGGCTTTAAAAAAACTATGGCCAACTACCCCGGACTTCCCATACTTGAAATTCAGTTACCATTTCAGCTTATAGCTGCTTTCTACTGAGCATAGGTTTCTGAAACTCTCCAACGTGACCGCAATGCCACCTGCATCCAACGAGACCCCGTTTTCACTAGGTCGTCGGTCCATCTGGCAGGTGGCCGTCCCACGCTGTGTTTGGTAGTGTATGGTCTCTACTCCAGAAGTTGTTCATCGATGTTAAGTTAAATAAGCGTTAAATACCGTGTAATCCTTTATTTATGAACTAGAGGCTGCCCGCCACTTCGCACGCACTTATCGTCATATCTTTAAAAAAATACGAAATATCTACAAATAATATAGCTTATGTGTTATTCTGATGTCCAAGCTAAGTTATTGTAAAATTTCATTGCAATCTGTTCAGTGGTTTTTACGTGATGAAGTCATAAACATCCATCTATGAATCCATCGACACAAACATTGACATTTATAATATTTAAAGGATTGCAATAAGGATGTTATCAGATCTAGCGGTTTATATTCTCGTATACAGTCGCTCTCAGCAAACGCGCGTACTCGCGCGCTACATACGCGCTTCAAAAAATCGGACGCGCGTTTTCGGCGTATACGCTCGAACCGGTGGTGTCGTGTCAGTATCAACATGGACTATATAGGTAAGCTTAGAAGCGCGTCAACGCTCGTACCTTACCTTAAGTGGCAGTGGGCGGGGCACATTGCTTGTAGAACCGATGGACGAGAGGGCAGAAAGGTTCTCGAGTGGCGACCACGCACCAGACGACCGTCGGAAAGCTTCCAACAAGGTGGTCTGACGACTTGGTTAAAGTTTGGAAACCGCTGGACCGGTCGTTGTGGAGATCCTTGGGGGAGGCTTTTGTCCAGCAGTGGACGTCCATAAGCTGACATGATGATGATGATGATAAACGCTCGTACGAGTAGATAATAGACGCGTTATGGGGGCGCCTCTGTTTCTCTCTGCTCTGCTTACTCGACGCTCTCACCATAAAATCTGTCTGTATTAATTTCATTGTAATTAAGTCTTAATTAAAGCCATCATTAATACATAGCCCCTCTTATTACAAAACGAGTTTTATTTATAGTCCTAGAATAAACTTAGATAAATGACGTTTCTGCCTAGTTATGGTTCTGAGCGTTTCTGCTATAGACAAAATGTCAAAAAATGACGTTAGTCCTAGGACTATCTTTAAAACTTTTTTTGTAATGAGGCGGAACAAGTTTTTAAACGACTTCAAAAAAAAGGAGGAGTTTCTCAATTCGACCGTATAAATATTTTTTTTTTATGTATGTCCACGCAAAACTTCGTCGTTTATGAACCGATTTTGATGATTCTTTTTTTTGTTGGGAAGGGGGTATCCCGAGGGTGGTCCCATGGTAGGTCTGATGGTGGAATCCTGGAGAAATCGAGGGAAACTCTCGAAAAAATTGTATTTTCGACTAGTCTGTTTCTTATGTTTTTACAACTGCTACCAAATTTCCTACACATCATCACATCCGCTACAAACTTTAACATCCATTAGCAGGATTAATATTAAAAGTAGCAATGCACTAGGTAGGTACCCTTTTAAATGTATTTCTCAAAGCTAAGCAGATTTATCTAAGCCCTAGAACCGTGATAGGAGCACTGAGGAGCGCTAAAATCTAGTTAGTGCAGACTAAGCTGTGGCTAGACCTAGGTAAATCCTAGGTGACCTGATGGCGATTTAATTAAACCTATTCAGGTTGTTCAAGGCGGTATGTCGGGGGAAATCGTTTGAGAGATCCACTGCAATA
Source organism: Anarsia innoxiella (assembly GCA_947563765.1). Lineage (NCBI taxonomy): Eukaryota > Metazoa > Arthropoda > Insecta > Lepidoptera > Gelechiidae > Anarsia > Anarsia innoxiella. The sequence continues at coordinate 7,162,248 of OX387413.1, forward strand.
TAGTAAATAAGTTAGTCTTATGTATAGTGAATACATGAAATTTTGAATAAGGTGTTAAAGAATTCTCTCACGAAAATGGCATCGAACATATTTGTATGGAGCCTGGTATAGTAAAATTTTCGGTATCAATTACACTACACTACACATCCCCTATTCGAGCTAGTATGGAAAAAAAATGTTATATAATAGGTCTTTACCTATGAAATTGCCGTTTTACAGTACTGGCCATTTCAATTAAAAATATTTTTTGTTTAGCTAAGAATTCTAATTTCAAATTAATTTCATTTTAAAAATATGGAATTATTTTTCCAAAAACAGTCATTTGTTTATTGGTTAGTGTTACATTTTCATTGCATTTCAATCATTTCATTGTTGTCAACATGGATACGTTAAAAATTCGAGTAATTATGGAATATGAGTTCCGTCGTGGCAGCAACGCGGCACAAGCGGCTCGCAACATCAACGACGTGTACGGAGCTAACACTACAAACCAACGAACCACTAGTTATTGGTTTGCTCGCTTGCGTTCTGGAAATTTCGACCTGAAAAATGAACCCCGCGGTCGTCCGAAGACTTTGGTCGATGCAGACGAATTGAAGGCGATCGTGGAAGCTGATGATACTCAATTTACGGCTAAATTAGCAGCAGCTTTCGACGTTAGCATCAAAACAATATTGGTCCATTTGCGTCAAATTGGCAAGGTAAAAAAGCTTGACAAATGGGTGCCCCAAGAACTCAATGATCGCCAGCGCCAAGTACGCGTCGAGACGTGCCGTGCATTGCTCAACAGACACACAAATGAAGGAATTTTGAACCGCATTGTCACCTGTGATGAAAAATGGATTCTGTTTGATAACCGTAAGTGCTCAGCAAGTTGGTTGGATCCTGGTTCAGCACCTAAACAATGCCCTAAACGAAAACTTACCCCTAAAAAGGTGATGGTTACTGTTTGGTGGTCTAGCACCGGTGTGATTCATCACAGCTTCTTACCAAATGGGGAGAGTATTACTGCAGATGTGTACTGTGAAGAATTGAACACAATGATGGAGAAGCTGGCACGTCTCCGACCAGCATTGGTCAATCGCTCGTCTCCGCTGCTCCTGCACGACAACGCGCGACCTCATACCGCACAAATGACGGTCTCCAAGTTGCAAGAACTGGGGTTGGAAGCTCTCCCTCATCCACCGTACTCACCGGACCTTGCCCCTACAGACTACTACTTTTTCCAGAACTTGGATAACTTCTTGACTGGAAAAAAATTCAATAACCAAGAGGCAGTTCAAAACGCCTTTGAAGAATTTGTTGCCTCTCGTCCAGCTGATTTCTTTAAGAAGGGCATTAATAAACTGCCACTGCGTTGGCAAAGATGCATTGATTGTATGGGTAATTACTTCACTTAATACAAATAAAAATTATATGAAAAAAAATCGTTTGAATTTTTTCATACAAAACGGCAATTTCATAGGTAAAGACCTAATATATAAAGAAAATAGGTTGTATTTTCTTTTAGTTTCCCATATATATAAAATATAGAACTTTGAAAATTGTTACATGTGAATATTTTCAAACTTCTGTATCTCTGAAAGTATATCATTTTCGACATTTGTCCAAAATACTATTGTTTTATAATATTTTCTCTATCGATTGACGTTAGTTTCATCAGTGGCCGCCAACTTTTTTTCTCCATACTAGCTCGAATAGGGGATGTTGAGTGTAATTGATACCGAAAATGTTTACTATACCAATATTGATACTTACTTTATTGCGAAAATCGAAAAGTACCTAAGTCTGGAGTCCTCTAAACCGACGAGCATGTATGAGATTGATGAGTGTGGATGAAGTGAAAGAGGTGTGTTTGGATCGTAGCAAGTAGATGGAAGTGGTCTCTGTCTACTCCGATGGGAGAGAGTCGTGATTGTGACGGATATGTATGTATGTATGTGTGTATGTAGATAGGTATAATCTATCACGCGTCTTTCCCATTAAGTTAGATAGGACCACCTCCCTCCACTTGTTATAAACACACTACGAAACTTATTACGAAAATAGAACATTTATTCGTTTGAACATTTGTTCCTTTCAATAAGTAATTATATGATATTTGTGCCGTTGGACTATGGATGGATGTTAGTTACTTAGGTACCTACTCTTTCACTGTAAAACCGCTTAACAGATTTTGACGCAACTTTTCTATACTGTAGCTGACACATCAGAATAACACATAGACTATATTAATTCAAGATATTATTTAAAATTTCCAATATATACGGATAAATACATACAAAATCAACAACCACCCGCAACCATTATTATTTCTCGCTATTTCTTACCCTAAGGTTGCCTGGAAGATATTGCTACCTAGCAATAAGGCCGCCGCCTGTTGCTTCGTATATTCTTGTTTGTGTCTGTACCTTATATCTTTGTGTGCAATAAAGAATATTTGTATTGTATTGTATTGTAAATCGCCGACGTTCGCAAATAAATCATAATTCCGAAGTAACTTAATCAGGCAACTAATATAATATGTAGGACGCAGCATAGCGATTGATTGAATGCAAAACATGCCCTGTTTTGGTCCAAACTGTTTGTTATTCGAGCCGTGGAGTCCGTTTATCATAGATATAGTCACTCTTCGATAACGAGTTTCTATGCTCCGAGTGACCGCTGGGTTTTATGTCTTTTTACTGAATATCGCAGTGTAGGAAGGCCTCCAACAAGGTGGACTGACGACTTGGTTAAAGTCGCTGGAAGCCGTAGGATGTGGGCAGCGCAAGACCGGTCGTTGTGGAGATCCTTGGGGAGGCTTCTGTCCAGCAGTGGACGTCCATAAGCTGACATGATGATGATGATGACTGAATATTGGCATGTATCTTTGTTAAAATATAGGAAAATGTTCTAGAAATGCCTTAAAATGTTAAATAAACCTCATTTTATTAGTAAAAACAAGTATTTTTTTAATCTCAAACCTAAATGAACTTTGTATCGCAGGCAAATATGCATACATAGGTATCAAATATGTCAAACTAACTGTAGATTTGCAAGGTAAAGTATTAGTGGAGTGCCGTAAGGCATAAAAATGGTCAAACCTCGGAATCCAGGGCCAGTCAATGAATCTTAATATAAACCTTGAAAATATGTTTTTAATAGTATATAGAATAACGTTAAAAAAAATTTTTTTCGCGCTCTCAATTTTTTTTTAATTTTTTTTTTTTTAGCCTAATTCGTCCCACTGCTGGGCAAAAGCCACTCCCATGCCTCTCCAAACACTCCTATTATTAGCTGCTTCCGGTGGGAAGATTGGTGAATCGTCCCTAAATGAGCGTAGGTCGTCACTCCATCGTTTTTTGGGCCTAAAATTACTATAAACAATTATTAATTTTTTGGAGTTTTCATTGATTTATATTAGTCAAAAGTCATATTTTAAAAAGAACAATTATTACAAACTTGAAAACTTGATCTTGGATCTTTAGGGACTGCAGGTATACCGATGAAGGTCGGGTTGGAGAATAGAGGGGATAACAGCAGCTGTTCGGTATTGTTCATGGCGGGCCCGAACTTCGTACCGCCTAACAGTCAATGAATGTCGTGTTACTTTTTAGCTAAACTAATTTAGGCCTTAATGAACGTAAAACAATGATACAAAATAATACGTATCGGTTTCAGGAGCAGGAATCTCCGCACATCCCAAAAATAGGCCGGCAAACTGACACCGGAGGTAGATGGACTTAAGGTGCATCAAATAAGCCTTACATGCCCATAGAAAAGTCTTATGAGTATCGAGTTAAACCCGTTTTAGTGATTTTTGAAAAAAGAACCACTTTTTGATGGTTTTAGTATCAGAGAGCGATTAATATTCAATTAATTTAAAAAAAAGTACGTTAACGGCTTCTTCGATAGTTACTTATGATATGGCGAAAATAATTCGTTGATGATTAAAGTGGAACATCGACAAATTAACTGTCAAAGTTAACTTTAATTCTCTCCCAAAAACAATAACTCGACTTTGAGCAGCTGCCACGAAAAATATTTACTCGGTACTTAATGAACAAATGTTTTTAAAAAATGCCTTGTGCTATTCCGAATCCAGAATGGTATAACATGTATTGCAAAAACAACAAATTCGGGGTATTAGACATCGAAGACTTACCTAAGTCGGATTATTTCAAAAACTTAGAAGTTGAGTTAAGGTGGTTAAATTGACAAAATCGAGTAGTTAAGAGAAGTAATCTAGTAGGGCGTTTGTTTTTCAGCCTGACTAAGAAATAGGGAGTGATAAAGGCAAAAACTAAGTCGCTGTTTAAAGCAAAATAGTCTAATGGACCAAAACAGGTAGTATTTGAATAGTGCATCGGTATACCTGCAGTCCCTAAAGATCCAAGATCAAGTTTTCAAGTTTGTAATAGTTGTTCTTTTTAAAATATGACTTTTGACTAATATAAATCAATGAGAACTCCAAAAAATTAATAATTGTTTATAATAATTTTAGGCCCAAAAAACGATGGAGTGACGACCTACGCTCATTTAGGGACGATTGGTGGGAAGCAGCTAATAATAGGAGTGTTTGGAGAGGCATGGGAGAGGCTTTTGCCAAGCAGTGGGAAGAATTAGGCTAAAAAAAAAAAAAAAAATTTAAAAAATAATTGAGAGCGCGAAAAAAATTTTTTTTAACATTTTTCTATATAGGTACTATTAAAAACATATTTTCAAGGTTTATATTAAGATTCATTGACTGGCCCTGGATTCCGAGGTATAAACCTTACGGCACTCTACTATATTCTCCAGAGAAGAATCTAGCAAGAAACTCTTTTGACACTGCACTTAAATATGGCTATTATACTAATTATGCAGAATTGCTATTAGAAGTTCTATAGGAGCTTTGTTCCGATTTTAATGAAAGATATAAATAGATACTTACTATAATTAGATGCACAAGAAATTAAATAAAAAATATCTGACATGACATTTTTCATTAAGGTGCAGGGGGGTTGAGCAACCGCTGTCTTGACCATGGTCTAGTTCGATGAAGGGAATTATTCTTTTAATTAAAGTGAATATTTTCAATTTAAATCCTACATTTTATTTCCGATAAAAAAACACAAACAAACAAAAAAAACAAAAACAATTCACAGACAAAATAAACTTTTTATAAATAATGGAAAGGTTTTATTTGTGGTTGTAAGTACAGGGGTGATTCTGAATGTCGGATAATTCTGATAAATCACATCTTCCAAACACGGCTCCTTCTTCACTCCAGCATCACTCATCAAAGTTTCATGTGAGTTTGATGAGTGATGCCTGAGTAAAAAAAAACCGCGTTTAGAAGATATGATAGTCATGAATGACGTTAGGTAAATAAATTACGAAAAGGATAAATTAAATACATCTCTGCTAACTGTTAAGGAAAACATCGTGAGGAAACCTGCATAAACGAGCATGTACGTACACACTCGTTTATTTAGTTGCTCGCTGACAATATTTTTCTAAATTGTATTTCTACTGGTGCTTAGTAATCATTCACTATTTTTTTTTCCTCCATGATTTACGAATTTTTTTATAAGTATATGCTCAAAAATATTGTAGTAGGTAGCTCACTACACAAAGACAAATAGCAGCAGCAACTTCTACGTCCGTCGCGCGTAAGTCTTCAGTTCAAATGGTAGAACGAGTGTGTACAGGGGTGCTCTCGACGAGAGCGTTCAAGGCCGCCGAGCCTCTCGGCGGCGAGAGGCTCTCGCTCGACGAGTGTGTAGAGGCGCCAAATTTGTATGAGAAATACCAAACTTTCGACCACGACTAGTTCCAACTCACACCATGCTCGACGACGTGGCGCCTAGTGTCGTAATTTAGTGCCGAATGAAAATTAGAGAATAGGAGTCACGTGACTCGACGCTGGCTCAGTGCTGCTTCCAGGTCGAGGTTTTTTCGGGAATCGCATAGCAGAGAAGAAATTCGAAGGTGTATGTGAAATCCGCCAACCCGCACTTGGCCAGCGTGGTGGATTACGGCCTAATCACTCTCTGTATGAGAGTAGGCTCGTGTCCCTCGTTGGGGACATATATGGGCTGATAACAACATGGTTATACCTTTACTTATTTAACCCCCGGTTATTTAATCAGTACCCTGGCCCATTTCCTCCCATCTTGATTTTCTTTATCAATCTACTATAGCTATTATATACAGGGTGTCTATAAATTACTGCAAGACAAGAAATACAGGGTGTCTCGGTTTAGAGAAAATAAATGGGGGGAGATAAAAGCACGACAATTTTAAGTGCGTTGGGGATAAAAAAGATTGTATAGCGATTTTTTATTTTATTTCTTTTGTTTTAAAAGAAAAAAGAATCAGGTTGAAGATATTCTGAGTTTATATAAATTCTACTGGTTTTATAAAAGTCAATGTTTGTGCTTTATAAATTTAAATAAGGATATTTGATTGGTTGCTTGTTACTTATAACAAAAACTACTGAACAGATTTTAATGAAACTTTATTTTAAGCACTTTGAAAAAAACGTTATTATATGGAAAAGTTTTTTAGCTATTTTTTTTATTACCTATGTTGTAAAGTTTTCTTATACAGGTACCTACTTACTTATAATTAAAAAAAACTTATTTTCTTCGGCAAAAGGTTTCTGCAAGTCAAAAATCAACGAGCAGAGAAACTGATTAACCATAGAGAAAAGACCATAACTCTATAGTTATCTTTGTTTTATTAAAATATCTATGGTATATATTATAAATACAATGCAATAGCAAACACAATAGTCAAGTAAGAGGGTAAATCTGCCATTGAGAACTAATGGGCCGGCCCTGAACGTATAAATCTACAATATCCATGGAGATTTACTGAATTACCCTCCTGGACTATACCCTGTATTGTTTCAATTGTTTAAAACGACTTAACTTATTAAACTTCATCACTTATATAGAGTTGTTGCAACTTTGGGTAAGTGTGCTCTATGTTATTCCAAGTGAATATAGTGGGATAGGCCATAAATAAGCCATAAGATTTCTTTATCAGAAACAGTACAAAATACTGTGTGCCAAAAATTAGCCAGTATTAGCTAACTTACAAACTAACATTTAGGAAATTTTTAAGTGTCTCAAATGTAATTTGTTTTTTTTTTAGTTATCATTCTTCATCATATTCAAAAGAATGTCCACTGCCGGATATACCTAGGTCCTTTGAGTATAGAATATATAAGGAGGAGCCATAAAGTCTGGATATGCGTGCCTGGTCTGGCGCAAAATGGCTACCTTTTTGTATCGTATTTTTTATCGTTTGACAGGTCATACCAAGAAAACTATGAAAAACTTAGCGCAACCTTGGCACGCTGTCATAAACTAATTAGTATATGAAAAAAAAATGGGGCAACTCCTTAAATTCCTTCCTCATTGTCCCCCTTTAAAAAACGCACTCGTCACGGCGCTATGTGTATATTCGCCTAAGAAATAAATACTCATTATTTGAGTTAGAGCATTTAGTGAAGATATTCAAACTTAACAGATTTGATATAATTGGTACTCGCACAAAAATAGTCTTAATTAGTAAAACAACATTTTAACACACGACAAATTGAAACGCTGCGTTTAAACTCCCTATATTTCGGTCTAGACTTCATCTAGGCTCAAAATCAAAGCTCGAAGCGACAATGTTATAACACCAGCTATAGTCCAGTCAGTCAAGACAATTAATTCATAATAATTCCAAAAGTTTTCAAATTTTGATGTAAGGTCGGGAATGGTATTAAAACAAACTATAAGATTTTGCAACCTTGTCCGCAGTCCGGAACATTGTTAAAATTGCAATTAAATTAATTTTTGCTCTATGGTCGTGAAAAAAATTCCAAAAGTTCTGCAAACTTGGGGAAGTTTTCGATATAATATTTCATATCACGTATTAAATTTGCAACCAATTTAAGTGTACGGAACATTTTTTGTTATTAAAAATTAATGTTTTTCTTTATTAAACTGAAGCAAACGTTCCAAAAGTTCTGCAAACTTGACACATATATCGGAAAAATATACCGAACGGTTGTATACATTTGCAACCTTTTTCGTTGACCGGAACATGTTTATTTATAATTCTTTTTAATTCGTGGTCATTTTTTCGAGTAAGCTGGTCTCGGAATAATTACAAAAGTTTTGAAACTTGGTTGCAAACTTCGAAAACATCTATTCTGATGTATTTACAAATTTGCAACCTCATACGCTATCCGGAACTTTATGCAATTTGCAAAAATGTAATTTTTTTATTTTTTCACCTTCAAGAAAATTTCAAAAGTTTTGCAAATCGAGCGGACGGTCTTATTTTGGGATCGATACCACTATTCAAATTTGCAAACGAATCTGGGGATTAAATACACTGTTACTCACCTACGCATTGTCGTCCATTAATGTTTACTTACCTTTTTTACGAATATTTGATGTCCTCATACTTTTTTTCTATACTTTTGAAATTCTTATTATGTCTATTTATTTTTTCGACGGTAATAAAATTAAAAAAGTCGATTTTTGCAAATAACACAAGGTTCCGGGTCTCGTGTGAAGTTGCAAATTTGAATAGTGATATCGATCCCAAAATAAGACCATCCGCTCGATTTGCAAAACTTTTGAAATTTTCTTGAAGGTGAAAAAATAAAAAAAATACATTTTTGCAAATTGCATAAAGTTCCGGATAGCGTATGAGGTTGCAAATTTGTAAATACATCAGAATAGATGTTTTCGAAGTTTGCAACCAAGTTTCAAAACTTTTGTAATTATTCCGAGACCAGCTTACTCGAAAAAATGACCACGAATTAAAAAGAATTATAAATAAACATGTTCCGGTCAACGAAAAAGGTTGCAAATTTATACAACCGTTCGGTATATTTTTCCGATATATGTGTCAAGTTTGCAGAACTTTTGGAACGTTTGCTTCAGTTTAATAAAGAAAAACATTAATTTTTAATAACAAAAAATGTTCCGTACACTTAAATTGGTTGCAAATTTAATACGTGATATGAAATATTATATCGAAAACTTCCCCCAGTTTGCAGAACTTTTGGAATTTTTTTCACGACCATAGAGCAAAAATTAATTTAATTGCAATTTTAACAATGTTCCGGACTGCGGACAAGGTTGCAAAATGAGATTTATTGTCGTCCCAATGTACCATTCACTTGACCGAAGTTTGAAAACTTTTGGAATTATTGTTAAATTTTCGATTTCGAATGTCTATAATGACTGGAGTACTATACCCAAACATCAAAGAGAAGCGAAACCCACTTTTAGCCACAATAATTGTTTGTTATTCGTACCCTTGTATCGTGGAGGGTCATCAACAAGATTATTATTACATACAAAGAGGCCTTTTGAGTATCGTTTCTTGTCATTTTCCCTGTTTAATCATCTTTCGAAGTATCCTTATTTCGATCTTGAAGCTTTGTGTCTTACTTGGTTTAATAAGTCGTTGTAGAAAAGGCTTTTCTACTAACCTACTTTTTTTTAAAGCGAATACTATTGCGGATACTGCCCACGTCAATTGAAGTAAAGCTTATTATAGAATTAATTAATGTATAAACATGTATATAAATATGTATATAGTAGGTACTTAAGTAGAATAAGTTTGTATTATATTGTATTGTATTTATTTGAGGTAAAATCATGTATACTTATTTATTGAGTTGTAAATATATTTTATTTTAATGGAGGCAGCTGTACTCAGACTATTTCAAGCAGTTAAGGCATGGAAGAATGCGAAGCAGGCCTTTGCCCAGCAGTAGAACACATTAGGCTACTAAAAAAAAGACCTGACTGTTATACAAGCGCGACCGCATCAATAATATGGATGTTTGTATCTCGGAAGCTGTGTCTGCGTAAGCTTCGAATCACGTCGACGTGTACATCTACGTTACGCAATCGGTGTGTCCTGTCTCATACAGTTTCATACATTACAACTCAGTGGTACGCATACGTCTACGCATACGAATATGTATCCGGTGTGTTTTAGCCTTTAATATCCACGCAGTTACGGCTTCAAGCAGTCGGATGTCGGATGCTGGCTTCTTCTCTGGGGAATCTGCCTTCCGAAGTCAGCGTAGCTTCATTTGCTTTTACTTTATAAATTTGCTTTTACTTTTGTTAACTTGTTTAATTTTTTTGTTTTGTTTTATATTTCTGACGCATTCAAGTCTAATTTTGGGTTACTTATGAATAAATCTTTATTGAATTGGATCTCAACGGCTTGAAGCAGTCTGTCCTTATTTACTTTTTCTGTAACAATTTTGTTAGAGAGTTAAATCCTATTTTTTTAACCCGAGTATAGTCCATTCCTACTTAATGTTTCATTATTTCATTAGAAACCGAAACGACCGCAGTAAAATAAAGGAATTTTAATCAATTCTCTTCAATTTCACAGTTTGTTTTACACCAATTTTACTCTGTTGTTTATTCTCGTTTCTCTAACAAGAAACAATAAATAAACTGTTAAGGAGGGGGGTGATTTTGGAAGGCGTAAACTAAAATTCCTGTTCTATATCTTGCTGATGTAAACCTTCTCCACTATATAAGTTCTCTATGTAACGTTTCCATCTTTCCACTATGTCACTATTATTTATCAAAATATTTCCTACTTCATCTAAAATTGTGGTACTCTTAGTTTTGTGTCTTCTATCTAACTCTTTAATTTCTTTATAAGCTCTATTACATAGAGAACTTATAAAGTGGAGAAGGTTTACATCAGCAAGATATAGAACAGGAACAACTAGTAAGTGTAGATGAAATAGGGCCGTGCATACTTAAAGAAGAGTTTTATAAAGCTTTATATAATATACCGAACGGAAAAGCGGCAGGCAACGATAACATTTATATAGAAATGCTTAAATATTCAACGTTTGAACCCCTTTTAGACCAAGTTTTTAAATTAACACAGGAAATGTATAACACAGGACAGGTACCAACGGACTTCAAAATTACTAAAACAGTTACATTACCAAAAAAACAAAATACATTAAAATGCGAAGAACACAGAACCATCAGTCTTATTTCACAAGCATCAAAAATTATGCTAAAAATAATCCAGAATAGAATACGTCCAATTGCGGAAGACAACATAGGGCCATCAGTACGGTTTTCGGCAAAAGAAAGGTACAAGAGAAGCTGTTTTGGCACTTCGATTAATTGTAGATAGACGAATGGAGTTGGGCCTGGAAACACATATAGCTTTTATAGACTTAGAAAAAGCCTTCGATAAAGTGGACTGGAGAAGAATGATGATAGTTTTAAAGAATGCAGGATTAGATTACAGGGATAGAAAAATAATTTACGAACTTTATAAGGATCAGAAAACACTAATAGAAATGGGAGAAGAATGTGGAGAAGCAAAGATACAACAAGGAGTGCGACAGGGATGCCCATTGTCACCACTGATATTTAATTTGTTCATAGAATGTGCCATAAAAGAAATCATTAATTCAAGTAAGGGTGGGATCAAGATAAACGGGGAAAAAATTCAATTCATTAGATTTGCCGATGACATCGCTGCAGTTGCAGAAAATAGACAAAACCTACAAGATTTAATAGACCAAATGGATTCAGTATTCACTCAATAGGGGCTCAAAATTAACACAAACAAAACAAAAACACTTACAACAGCCAAAACAGCAACAAGAAATAGCCCAGTCAATCTACACAACACACCACTAGAAGAAGTCCACAGTTTCAGATATCTAGGATCACTTATAACCAATGACTCCAGATGTACTGCTGACGTCGTTTCCCGAATCGCTATGGCCAAAAAAGCTTTTAACGGCAAGAAAAATCTTTTTAAGGCCAACATAGCCAAAAAGGCCCGGAAACGTCTAATAAAAGTGTACATCTGGAGCATTGCACTGTATGGGTGTGAAACATGGACACTGACACAGAGGGATAGAGAGAGGTTAGAAGCGTTTGAGATGTGGTGTTGGAGGAGGATGGAGAGGATTAGTTGGACGGAGAAGAAGAGTAATGAGGAGGTATTAAGTATGGTTGGTGAGAAGCGCTCCTTGTTGAGAACAATAAAGAATAGAAGAGGAAAGATGATAGGGCACTTGATACGACACGACGATTTTTTAAAGAACATCATTGAAGGAAAGATTGAGGGTAAGAGAGGAAGAGGAAGACCAAGACGTACTTACTTCACTCAAGTGAAAGAGAGGATTGGCGTCGTGTCGTATCAGGAAGTGAAATTACTGGCAGAGGAAAGGCAAAGATGACGTTTACTCCACCGACAAGAGCCTGGCTCTTAAATAAATGATGATGATGAAACTAAAATTAAATTACAAAGAGCTGAGTTTAAAATTAAAAGGGGCAGAAACAGATTGATCTCACGACGTAAGGGCCAAAACATATATTCACGAGACGACGCGACACGACGTCATGCGTCGTAAAACGATACGACTAATCATACTATTTCTATGGAATAGATTGTCATAATGAGTTGCGTACGTTAGGGCTAAAACACAAATTCACGACGCGACGCGACGCGACCCGACACGACGCGACGCGACGCAACACGATGCGACACAACGTCGCATCGTGAAAATCCACAACGTCGTGTCGAGTCGCGTTCGCGTCGCGTCGCGTCGTGAATTTATGTTTTAGCCCTAACGTACGCAACGCATTATTATAATCAGTTCTACAGAAATAGTTAGATTAGAAACACTTAGTCAGGGACCCAAGTCTGCTAATTTACAATATTCTCAGTTGTGTGTCGGCAGAGTGTCAATAAGAATGTCAATGTCATTTGACAGATTTGATCGCAATCAGTGTAAGCCATTGTTTAGCAGAATACCAAATGTGTCAAAAAATGCCATTGACACTCTGAGACTATTTCTAATTAGCAGACTTGGGCCTGGGCCCCATCAGTGGACTGCAAGAAGTTGATGATGAGAAACAAACATGTCACACGCACACGTGAGAATCGTCAGATAGCGTTGCGTGTGGCAATTGTTTTTCTTTTCTACATATCTGTCACGCCTCTCTCCCATTGAGGTAGACAGAGTCCACTTCCATTTTCTGCTTCTAATTTACTTACCTTACTTTTTCCTGGATATTGCGGGGTCAAATTTTTATTATTTATTTATGGATAGCTCTTTTGAAATATTAATTTTATTATATGTTCCTGTGTTTATGCCTGAGATTTGTAAAACTTAAATTGAAAAGAGCAACCCTACAGAGTTTCTTGCTAGGTTCTTCTCTGGGGAAAACTGCACTCTTGCGAATTTAGCATTAACTTTGAAAAAATGACCCGTCCTAAGTGTTGTCAAAACCTACAGGATTAAATGATTTTTCATTTCATTTCATTTCCTTCACTTGCTACGATACAAACACACTTCTTTTGCTACATCCACATTCATCAGTCGCTTTATAATTATCTATTTAAATATGTAAATCTTAAAAGAGGTCTCATCAATATCGGTAAAACAACGTATTTAGGTACCTACTTGTTAAACTAGAAAAACAAGATTCACAAGTCTTGTTTATGCGAACAAGTTTTTTGCTCACATTTATATTTGTTATGACAATTACTTTTAAGTAAGTAAGTAAATATTTATTTCCAGTCCAATAAAAAGTATACAAAAACAAAACAAAATTATCAAAATTAAACACAAAATAACAGAATTAAACGAAACAAAATAAAAAGGAACTTAGAAACTTAAAACTGAACACAAAAATAAAACGAAGAAACAAGAACGAGAAAGAAGATAGGTATGGACTGGAAAATGGTCTCCACTCAGCATAGTGTCATGTCAATGGATGTGGATTCTGCTAATGACAAGTGAAGTTAAGCTCCGATTCTGATCGTTTTCGGGCTTAGCATGGCGTGCCGCGACAATAGGCATGTCGAAAGATTTTGAAATCCTATTCCAAAATGCAGATACACATTTACTGTTTACAACAAAAACTTTATTTCGGTATTTAACTAATGTTTTAAGAAGATTAAAGCCATTTTTATAATTATTTTTAAATACTGCGTGAAAACAGCTCTCCGTGTCATGGCGTCGCGTGTGACGTCACACTTTTGTAAACGTCAAATGTGTTCCCGCCCGGCTAGACAACAAAGTAAACAAACGTTTCGTATTTCTTGTGATAAAAATGAATTCTAAAGTTTATAAGTGGTGTGCAGTACCTCTGTGCAAAAATACATCAATAAAGACACCCAACAAGGTGTTTGTTCATGTCCCATACATTAAAAAAATAAGAGATAAATGGTTACAGCTTGCACGGCGAAACCCGAACGAAGTAAAATTAAATTCGTCACTTTATTTCTGTGAAGATCACTTTGATGTGAGTATGTTATCATGTATTGATAGATTTTTAACTTCATGTTTGACGTGAAATAGATGAAATGACAATAATAACAAATAACAATAATAACAAAAAAAATACAAGGAGGTTTTCACGTTTCTAAATTCGGAGGAGCAAAATTCTTTATTGGTTGCCAGGAACTCGCCCAACATTAGCAAATCGATCCTGGGCAAATTGGAACTGTTTGCCCTGATAAACCCTGGTTTCATTATAATAAATTTGTAGTTATTCACAAAAATAAACAAAAAGTCAATCCTAGCGTACAATCAGTCAAAACAACACAGTGATGTTTGTTTACATGAGTATGACGTCATGCGCTGTGATTGGCGTTTCAGTCAAAATGGCCGATTGCAGTATTTTACTCTTTTATTTTATAGAAAATCTTGTTAATCTCAATTTTTTAAATAAAACTAAAATAGTTTTTTGAATCCTTTAAATGTGTATTTTCCCCTGAAATCATTAAATCTTCGATTATTTCATAGTGTCGTCACGCCTATTATCTCACGCATGTTGTCCTTATCACATTTAAAACTATAGACAGAGACGTAAGCGTGACAAACGCATGACAACGTCTTCTCACGGAGTGCCATGCTAAGCTAGCAGACTAGCGTTTTAAACGCGCGTATACGCTCGTTTTTTGAAACGTACGCGCGTCTTTTGTTCTTACGAGCGTTCTGCCCTCCAAATTATAAACACAGTAACCCACTTTTTGTAGTTTTGAGAAAACGCGTTTGAAAATTTGAACATGTTTTTTCATATCACGAAGTATACATTAGACTTTAAGAATAAAATTTTCACTTTTTATATAGAAAAATTGACGTAGATTTCAGATATGGCAAAAAAAAAATCATTATTTTAGGTTTAAACTATAAAAACATTGAAAAAAGTGTTAATACTTAGGAACAAAGAGCTTAAAGGCAGGTGTAAACCATGCATAAATACAGTAACCAGGAGCATAAACACAGTATAAAAGCTAGTTACTGTGTTTATAATAAGTACACACAGTATTTGACAGTGCATTACTGCATTTATGATAAGGAAACGAGCTATTTGGAGGTATACTATTCCTAGGTATAAACAGAGTAATTACCTAAAATCTGAAACACGTAAAGTTAATTTAGATCAGTATTTTTTGAAAAGGTACTAAAATACTCTGCGAATTATACAAAAACCGAAGAGTACCAATAAGACACTATGGTTAGCGTTAGTGGACTATGAGAAATCATTTGATTCGATCAAACTTGGGTGGTACTACAGCTCAGTCTCTCCAGCGGTGCTAATTCGACTACAGATTACGGACAGACAGACTACGGATACATCGAGGTGCCTCAGTGTTTGTTAAAAAACGCCAAAATGACAGTTCGGCTTCATGATCAAGACTCGAAACCTATCCAACTGCAGCGTGGAGTGAGACAAGGAAAAAGTTATCTCTTCTAAATTATCCACAGCTGCGTTGGAATATGTGTTCAAGCTCTTGGGTTGGGAAGGACTGGGCATCAACATCAATGGTAGCCTAGTCATAGCTGAAAACCAGAAAGACCTTAGCAAAATGCTTGATGATCTCAGCCAAAGCTTCTCAACAAGTGGGTCTTAAAATGAACAAGGACAAGACGAAGGTTACGTGGAACTCTCCTGTCGCACCCGATTCCAGAACGAGTAAAAGGCTCTGCGCTTCAAGTTGGTGACCTGTACGTAAACCTAGGACAAACAGTCCAGCTTCGAGGAAGGGATTCTCAACGAATCCAGCTCGGCTGGGTAGCGTTCGGAAAGCTACGGAGCATTTTCTCATCCAAAATACCGCAGTGCCTCAAGACGAAAGTTTTTAATCAGTGCGTGTTTCTGGTGATGACCTATGACACAGATACGTGGTTGCTAACAATGGGCTTAAAGTCATCCAAATGGTGATGGTGACAGGGAAAACTTTGCGCGTAGTTTCTCTGTGTGATCACATCAGAAATGATGAGGTCACTGATATAGCTCGAAGAATCGCCAGCCTTAAGTGACAGCGGGCTGGGCACATTGCTCGTAGAACCGAGGGACGATGGGGCAGTAAGGTTCTCGATTGCCAACAACGGAGCGGACGACGCCTGCAACAAGGTAGACCTGCGAGCAGCGCAAGACCGGTTGTTGTGGAGATCCTTGGGGGAGGCTTTTGTCGAGCAATCGACGTGCACGAGCTGATAATTATAATGATGATGATTAAAAAACTCACTCATTAATTAAGAACCATAAAGTATTTGTAAGTGTGTGTGTGGGGAGGGAGTCGATCATGTTGTGGTGTTTATTGGCAGTAAGTTGGTATTACGAGAAGTTGATAAAAAAAAACAAGTCCTGGAATTTGTAAATAGGTACCTAATTTATGGAAAAACATGGCTTGTAAGTTGTGGACCCTCAGTCACCTGACTTCTCACTTCTGGATACGTTTTTAGTTTAGGTGCATATTTTGATTATAGATATTTAGTAAAAAATGTTTTAATACTAAATATATAGTCCCTCAGCTCACACACTATACAAATATAAATTAATAAAAATATCGCAAAATAATATGACGATTACTTATCGATTTCTCGTAATGTAAGTAAAGATGTTTTAATATGTAAAAACACTTTTGTAATACTGTCGTGATTGATAGCTTTTTATACAGGATATGAGATTTTCAGTACTTACTTCTGCTGATGAGTAACTTAATTGCAGTTTTCGTAAAACTTTGCGTCAAAATTGTGCCTTGCGCACGCGTCAATTTATAGCTTTTAGTATCCTTACTGCGTTCATAATAAGGAAAAGTCATTGTAAGAAATGAGGTATTCCTACTTATAAATACAGTTTAATATTTTTACTGTGTTTATGTTATGGACACCTAATCAAATTCATGTTATTTACCAATTGTAAACCACAGTAAGAGCGCTTACTGCACTCATGTTTAGGATTGATGGATCTTACTGTGTTTATGGCCTCTGTTTTTTGTACTTCTAAGGCAGCTAGCGAAAAACGGGTCTTTGATTCAGATAGAGCTCGTTTCAAGGATTCCAAATATGTAAAAAAAGAAATTGACATTTTCGAGTTACTGTGTTTATAATTTGGAGGGCAGCGTTGACACGCTTCTAAGCTCGTATAGTCCATGTTGATACACACGACACCACCGGTTCGAGCGTACACGCCCGTATACGTGCGTCTAGTTTTTTGAAGCGCTTATGTAGCGCGCGTAGGCAAACTGTGAGCGGCAAACTGAGCCGCAAATTTGTGGCGAACTGAAAGAGTTAGCTGCAAACTCAAATCAATGAAATCACCGGTTTTGGTAGGAGTCGGCCGCTGTCTGAGATAGTCAGCGAGCGTAACGCTGCAAACTGCGTACAATGAGCGAAAACTAGCTGACTGTGGACAATCCATTTCAAATGTATGGAAGGGCGTACTAAATCGATACGCCGCAAACTAGTCAGCCGCTAACAGTTTGCCTACTGGGGCCACGGCCTAAGTCTGAAAACGCCCGTAGTAGCCCAGTAGTCGTAGTGAAGTACCTAGCTTAAGTTACATGAGAAGAGCACCATAATGAAACAGTGCTTATCGAACTGATGAGAATTCCATAAGTGGCAAGTATGATCGGAATATCGACACAGACACAGACTAAGTACACAATAGTGATGCCAATTAACTTGAGTATAATTGCAATATTGTTTCTAGAATCAATAGAACTCAGCTTACAAAGGCTTCTATAGTATATTTAGTACTAGGAACTCATAGATAAAAGGAAACAGGGCCGGATTCAGTTAAATTAAGCATTTATTGAATTTTAAACTCAATGCCGATTAAGCTTTTCTTCTTTAACAAATACTTTTTGTAATTTAAGCGATAACTGACAATATACGCATGCTGTGTTCACCTATAATTGGATCTACATCTCTGCTTTATCATAATTGTACGATAATATCTATAATCTAAGTTGTAAATCTGTTGGTGAACCAATAAATAAATAAAAACAAAATATTATTAAAAGTTTTCTTTGAACATTATGATCGGTGTACACATTAGATACTTACCAAATCAAATAAATACTTTATATAGACTTATAAACAAACGTCATTATTTAGTAACAGTGCAAGGGGATTTTACGATATACTTATGTTAATTCTTTATCAGCCCATACATGTCCCCACCGAGGGGCACGAGCCTACCCTCATACAGAGAGTGATTAGGCCGTAATCCACCACGCTGGCCAAGTGCGGGTTGGCGGATTTCACATACACCTTCGAATTTCTTCTCTGGTGTATGCAGGTTTCCTCATGATGTTTTCCTTCACCGTTAGCAAGTGGTAATCGAATTAATTGATCCGTACATTAGAAATAAACTCAGAGGTACGTGCCCGCGCCAGGATTCGAACCCGCGCCCTCGGAGTGCGAGGCAAGCATTCTACCAACTGGGCTACCACCGCTTCACTTATGTTAATTACCGTACCTATTTTTGTACGTAAAAACGACTGAACAGATTCTAATTAAATTAATGTGAACTAAGCCAAGAAAAGAAGCACACACATACTTAGGTAGCTTTCTGTAAAATCTTGACAAAACGTTTGTAAAAACGAATTAAACAATCGGCTTAAAGTCTATCACACAGCCCGTATCTGTGTTGATAGACCTTTATTATTATAAAAATACTAGCTGTCCCGGCGAACTTCGTCCCGCCTTAGAATGAACTTTATTGTGTAGGAATAAAGTTCAAATTGACTCTACATTTTAGTAAGAAAACATTTGTATGGGAAAAAGAAAAGGTCTGTTTTAGAGCTTTCCCGGCAATTATTCGAATTTTTCTCACCGTAAGAACCATCCTTGGACTTCAATGAACATTTAAAAAAAATAATTAGCGAAATCGGTCCAGCCGTTCAGGCGTGATGCCGTGACAACGGAAAACGGGTTTCATTTTTATATATATAAGATAGATAGATAGATAGATAGATAGATAGATAGATAGATAGATAGATAGATTATTATTTCAGCTTTCTCAATCCGTCCCTGTACAACCCGAACGGCTTAGAAACCAAGCCTCATTAATGGTACATTAGAATCACCCTTACATATTAATGACGACGTTAAGCGTTCGTGAGTGATCTTAGACGTTAAGCAATTAGAGTTAAGGCGCTGTTAAGTTAATGACGGGTTTTGGTTTAAGGGTTTTAAGTTGAGTCTTTAATAAATAGTTTAGGTTTATACTTATATTTATTGTTTATTGTAGTGACTACCTATCCTGCCTTCATGCTATCACTTCTCTCTCTGTGGGGTCTGCAGGAAGAAATTTCTTTTAGAAATATGCTGTACCTTTTGTATAACTTCTCTTTTTTTCTGTCTCTTTGTACTATCATCTTACAATAAACTGTTAAATAAATAAACATTGTGAGCATCATAATATTGGGGGCCATGTCCAAGGGACTAAACCCCATTTATTTATTAGTATATAATATAACTTAGATTTATCAAATAAGGATATATACTATATATCCTTATTTGATTAATCTAAGTTACAGACTAATTATTTTTTTTATTTCCGCTCATTTAAACCACTGTCAAACAAAATTGTCAAATCACTATCACAGATTTATGATTAATAAAAAAAAACAACCCGAAATTACATTAAAATCATTTAATCTAGTTTAAAATCTAGAATATACACAAAAGGGCATAGATGCACGTCTTATGCTATCTACACACCAAAGCCGCCGGATTTTTTGACAGCTGCCATTCGTATGACGGAAAGCCGCCGTCCTAGCCCGGCGGCATGCCGGCGGCATTGGTGTATAGATACCATTACAATAATAATGATATCCTAATATTAAGCTTTGGCAGAAGAAAACTACAAAAAAAACATTAACTAACGTATCGTCACTTAGCACTAAATTATTTCTATAATTTTTAATCTTTTATTGTTTAAAATCACTGTCAAAAACATTTCACTAACTATAACCCGAATAAATACAAATCAATGTCGGTAGTATAATTTTTTTACAAAGAGCATCCAACCTAATTCATTTTCAAAGTTCTATATCTCCAAAAGTATACACTTTCGACATTTGTCCAAAATACTATCGTTTTATAATATTTTTCTCTATCGATTGTCGTAAGTTTCATCAGTGGACGCCAACTTTTTATTCTTCATACTAGCTCGAATAGGGGATGTTGAGTGGAATTGATACCGAATTTGTTTACTATACCAGGCTCCATACAAATATGTTCGATGCCATTTAGTTATGCAGATATTTTGACAGTAAAATTCATCGTGCTTTTTTTCTATTGTCTCTTCTTATGAGCCTCTACTTTGCACGCTACACTTCAAATCCTGAGGCTCAAGTCTGTTAATTTAGTTAATTTTAATTCTCAGTTAATTTTAATTCTCAGTTAATTTTAATTCTCAGTTGTGTGTCGGTAGAGTATCAATGGAATTTTTTGACACATTTATTTATTTATTGGTTCACTGACAGATTTACAACTTAGATTTAGTCGCAATCAGTCAATGAGGAAGGAATAAAAGGAGTGGCCCCATTTTTTTTCATATACAAATGAGTTTATGACACGTGCCAAGGTTGCGCCAAGTTTTTCATAGTTTTCTTGGTAGATGACCTGTCAAACGATAAGTAGTACCGTACAAAAAGGTAGCCATTTTGCGCCAGACCAGGCACGCTGATCCAGACGGTGTGGCTCCTCCTTATATATTCTATACTCAAAGCAATCATTGTAAGCCATTGTTTCGCAGAATACCAAATGTATCAAAAAATGCCATTGACACTCTGCCACACAACTGAGGCTATGTTAAATTAGCAGACTTGGGGGCCTGATAACAAACATAAGAGTTGTTCTTCGAATAAACGGGGTAGCACGTATTTCTATATAAATATTATGGATATTATGCTATCTACACACCAAAGCCGCCGGCTTTTTTCATTCGTATGACGTAAAGCCGGCTTAGCCCTGCGACATGCCGGCGGCTTTGGTGCGTAGACAGCATGAAATAGCAATAAAATTATTACAGTTTGAGATTGAATCTAAAGTTTTTCAAGTGATCTGGCATAACCTTCTATTGTTTGCATTGTTTCTATAAAAAAAATCATATTTGTCACCACAATAACAATATAATCACATACCTATTACGCATAAAATAGTCTATTACAATCAGTCTTTATTATACCTTCCATCTCTTTTCCACAAACGTCTTGACGATTTCATGTCCTTGTCTTGTCTATTATCCTGTTGACGTCAAGGAAGTGCCATAGAATACCAATTAGAGTCCGATACTCTAAAATAGGCACTTGTTAAATATAATTCTTTAGGTAGTAACCTACTTCTGAATTTAGCAAAGTTATATCGTAGTCTTTTTATCCAGACAGTCGTAATTTACTCAATTTAGTTCTTATAATGTTGATAATAGGGATGATGACTACATTAAAAAAATAATTAGTCTGTCTTTTAGGCTATTAAAAAATATTTGAAACACATTTTTTACCTGATCAAATACATGAAATAAATACAAAGATACAGAGCATCAAAGTTACGGAGTGGGGAGTAACTTCACTCCTAGGCAAAAATCGTACTTAGGCGCGACGTCATGAGCAACTTTAACCCAGTGTATCTTTGTCATTTTTAGTTTAAGAGAAAGAAGAAAAAAATGCGTGTCGAATATTTTGAAATAATCTATGCGATGATGGACTAAAAAAATTTTTTTGTCGTCATTCCTATTTTATCAAATTCTGAAGAAATCTTGCTCTAAATCAGGTTCAGTAGTCTTCACAACAGGTCTTCTAGTAAGTTTTTTAAATAAAAGTAATCTAGTTGGCATTGTTTGCTTCGGTGTAGTCACTTCTATAACACTTTCATCGGAATCTAAGTCTCTAGTTGGGTCATTTATCATCTTAATTGTATCATTGTCTTCCATTGTCTCTTTCTCAGGAAATTCTCGTTGTTTATAATTTATTTTTTTATTTGCTTCGTGGCCTTCGTTTTCAATTTCTAATCTGTCAGCGTCATCAGAATTTTGTTTATCTTCCACATCATAATCTGGGTAATTCTTTTCACCTAAACCACTAGCTCCTACTAAGCGTTCTCGCAGCAAATTATTTCCGTAATTTTCGAAAATTGCTTGATCATTTTCGATATCATCTTCGCAGCATCTTCGGAAAAACAATCGAAGGACCGGCCTCCCTTGGATACAGCTTAAAACTACCAACAAAACAATAGAAACAAGAACACAGAACGTTATAAATCTCCACCACATTTTTTTTACACCATTTCTCTGTTTTTACGCGACCGATGTGGTTAAGAACGCAACTAGCACTAGTTCTAGTGAGGAAAACCCGATCGTTTAAAAATCTATCGGTAAATTCATTGATTGTTTGATTTCAAGGCGCTACAAGCGAGCGATTTGTTATACTAATGACGTATTGTATATTGTTTACGTTTTAGACTTGTATACTATTATAATTTGCAATATTTGATACGATACCTGATCATTACGAGCTCGTAACTTACGAGGTCTCAATTTAAGTCTTGTGGATAAATCATCCGGATTTGTTTAGAAAATTTTCGTATGCGTAACGTGTGATTGCTTTGTTTTCTTTATTGTTCTTTTTAATGTTAATAAATACGTGAATGTAGTGTATTGTTATTATTTAGTTAAAAATGTGATCCATCACTTTATAAATCATTTCTATATTTATCATTTTTTGCTGTCTATTACAATACAAATATTCTTTATTGCACACAAAAATATAAGGTACAGACACAAACAAGAATATAAGAAGCAACAGGCGGCCTTATTATTAATTATTACACAAATAACTTAAGTTATGATTAAAGATAATACGTTGTTTAATTGATCAATATAGTTTTAAATATTTTTCATCTTTGAATGAGTTTCTAAATATTGTTTCAAAATAACAACCCTGAATGCGATAATTTAGTTTTATTAGCAACTTTTTCTTTTTCTTTCCTTAGTTTTATCATATTTGTTTTTCCTATTTTTGTTTGTTTATAAACTGTGGTCCCCGAATCAGCATCCATGTTTTCCACGTAGTATAGTTCTTCTGTTGTAGTGGACATTTTTTTAATTTTCACCGGTCTATCATAATCAACTTCGTGCTCGTTGTTTTCGTAATCCGGTTCTTCTGTGGCTGTAGCATTTTGATCAATGAACCGAGCATGTTGTGCAACAAATTCATCCTCTTGTTGATCCTCGTGTGCAGTTTCATCTAATTCATAATATACTGCCAAATATTTATCATCAAATTCACTAGCATTAAGTACTCTAGCTCTGAACGCAGGGTTCCTAGAATTAGCTCTGATTATATTCTTTAAAGCATCTTTTACATGATATTCTAATGGTTCGTCGTATTCAATATCATCTTTTTGTTTCCGTATTTTCTTAAATATAAAATTGTTTCTATCACTTTTCCAATGTTTCTTACCGTTTTTAGTTTCTGGCGTTACTTTCCCTTCACAGATTTTAAAAACTAAATTAATTACCGTATTGTTCTTCCAATAGGAGAATATGAAAAGCGAAAACAAGCCAACTGTTAAACAAAATATTAAAATGTGACTTATTTCAATTTCTTTAAATTTTTTCATCGTGTTTTTGTATGAGGTACGCAATATGCGCTAGTTGCGTTCCAACTAAAGAATTTCTAATAAAAGTTATTGTTTATTGTGATAATAGAATTATGACATCAGTTAGTTTCTAAACACAAAACTATTTTATAATTATCTCATTTGAAATCAAACCTAAAAATTACTTAAATTTAAATTCAAAACTACTCAATTGAATAAACTATAATTCGACAAAATACAAATCAATGCCAACAGTATCAATATCATAACAATGACCGGTGGTCATTTAAAAAGTCGAGTTATATCTATTTGCTGCCAAGCTAAAGTGGGATTGGGCCGGTCACGTCTCCCGCATGCCGAACGATCTCTGGGCAATCACAGCAACCCAATGGCAACCAACTGCCAAAAGACCTCGCGGCAGACCACGGAAAAGTCGGCGAGATAAACTGGACACCTTCACAAATGACTGGGCAGAGGCGGCTCAAAATAGAAAATCGTGGAGAAGGAGGAGAGAGGCCTTTGCCCAGCAGTGGGACACTAGATAAGGCTAAATAAGATATCTATTTAAATAGTTGAGTGGTTTTGACAGTGATTTTAAAGAACTTGCTTATTGTGAAGTATTTGTGTGTTTTACAAATAGTATAAGTAGTTAAACTTTTAACAACAACTATGTTAGCCATAATAATCCCACTGCTGGGCAAGGACGCGCTCCGCCTTGCTGTTGTACCTACTGAATGAAAAAAGGTGAAAATTGTAGGTATATGCTAAAGAAGAGTGTTTGTATCATAGCAAGAGGAGGGAAGTGGTATTGACCTACCCTTATGAGAAAGAGACGTGACAGGTATGTATGTATGTAAGTACTACAACGATTGTCGAGTCTTAGTGGTTGTTTCATCACTTAGAGATAAAATTTAACTGACAGATAAACCTATGTCCATTTCATAAAACATGAGTTTTAGACAGAGACAGGAATAAAATAATAGGTCTTTACCTATGAAATTGCCGTTTTACAGTACTGGCCATTTCAATTAAAAATATTTTTTGTTTAGCTAAGAATTCTAATTTCAAATTAATTTCATTTTAAAAATATGGAATTTTTTTTTTTCAAAAACATTCATTTGTTTATTGGTTAGTGTTACATTTTCATTGCATTTCAATCATTTTCGTCAACATGGATACGTTAAAAATTCGAGTAATTAGGGATTATGAGTTCCGTCGTGGCAGCAACGCGGCACAAGCGGCTCGCAACATCAACGTCGTGTACGGAGCTAACACTACAAACCAACGAACCACTAGTTATTGGTTTGCTCGCTTCCGTTCTGGAAATTTCGACCTGAAAAATAAACCCCGCGGTCGTCCGAAGACTTTGGTCGATGCAGACGAATTGAAGGCGATCGTGGAAGCTGATGATACTCAATCTACGGCTGAATTAGCAGCAGCTTTCGACGTTAGCATCAAAACAATATTGGTCCATTTGCGTCAAATTGGCAAGGTAAAAAAGGTTGACAAATGGGTGCCCCACGAACTCAATGATCGCCAGCGCCAAGTACGCGTCGAGACGTGCCGTGCATTGCTCAACAGACACACAAAAGAAGGAATTTTCAACCGCATTGTCACCTGTGATGAAAAATGGATTCTGTTTGATAACCGTAAGCGCTCAGTAAGTTGGTTGGATCCTGGTTCAGCACCTAAACAATGCCCTAAACGAAAACTTACCCCTAAAAAGTGATGGTTACTGTTTGGTGGTCTAGCACCGGTGTGATTCATCACAGCTTCTTACCAAATGGGGAGAGTATTACTGCAGATGTGTACTGTGAAGAATTGAACACAATGATGGAGAAGCTGGCACGTCTCCGACCAGCATTGGTCAATCGCTCATCTCCGCTGCTCCTGCACGACAACGCGCGACCTCATACCGCACAAATGACGGTCTCCAAGTTGCAAGAACTGGGGTTGGAAGCTCTCCCTCATCCACCGTACTCACCGGACCTTGCCCCTACAGACTACTACTTTTTCCAGAATTTGGATAACTTCTTGACTGGAAAAAAATTCAATAACCAAGAGGCAGTTCAAAACGCCTTTGAAGAATTTGTTGCCTCTCGTCCAGCTGATTTATTTAAGAAGGGCATTAATAAACTGCCACTGCGTTGGCAAAGATGCATTGATTGTATGGGTAATTACTTCACTTAATACCTACAAATAAAAATTATATGAAAAAAAATCGTTTGAATTTTTTCATACAAAACGGCAATTTCATAGGTAAAGACCTAATATCTGTGAGATAAATTTTATCTGTACATGATTTTCATAACTTTTTAAACCATCATAATATAACTTAAGAGTTACACTCTTGTCGATAGAGCATTCGCCATTTAGGCCTATCCTCTGACAGTACCTTTTTAATCCATCCGACTAAAAATCGCATTCATTATCCGCAAGTCTGTATTGAATCGTGTACATGAACAAAATGAAACATGAGCCATTGAATTTAAAAAAATGTATACAGGGTGTAACAAAAAAGAGCTGAAACAGACCATAGTTGTTGACTATTTCAGAAAAAAATAGGTATACCTAGATATATTCATGAAAAAACAATATTCCCTAAAAAAATGGATAGAACGTACCTCGATCAAATCTCTAGTAAGACTTGAATGTCGTTTGTATGCAGATGATGTGACGGCGTCCATACTTTATATTAGAATGAGTATGCTAGGGTATGTAAGGCGTGGAATGACTCATATAGATGGGACTCTATGTATGTACAAGGACGTTCAAGGCAACACGGTATGTACATTAATATGCAAATTAAACTTTTGTATGTAACTGTGTTAAAATTTATGATTTTATATTTAATTAGAGGCTGCCCGCGACTTCCTACGAATTTATCGTCATATCTTTAAAAAAACACGAAATATCTACAAATTATATAGCCTATGTGTTATTCTGATGTATAAGCTACAATATTGCCAAGTTTCATCAAAATCTGTTCAGTGGTTTTTACGTGATGAAGTAACAAACATCCATCCATCGGCACCAACATTGACATTTATAATATGAATAGGATTATACCTTAATTACTTAGATATTATGTCTCTGTCTAAAACGTGATGGTTTTTGAAATAGACATAAGTTTATCTGTTAGTGTTTTATCTGAAGTAGGTGAAAAGGGCATTTAGGTACTATTTTTAATATACTTACCCAACTTATCGTTAAGTACCTAGATAGATAGATATACTTTATTGCCCACAAATAGATACAGACAAAACTTAAAACTATAACACTGTGCGCAAAGGCGGCCTTATCACAAAAAATGTAGTTATGTATGTATTCTGTATTATTTGCACAACCCGCAACCATTATTTCCTGGAAGATATTGCTACCTAGCAATAAGGCCGCCTGTTGCTTCTTATATTCTTGTTTGTGTCTGTACCTTATATCTTTGTGTGCAATAAAGAAAATTTGTATTGTATTGTAACTATAACATTGTGCGCAAAGACGGCCTTATCACTAAAAGTGATCTCTTCCAGACAACCTTTGTAGTAGGATACGTTTAGGAAGACTGTAGAGTTATCCGTGGCATAAGTATCTATCTCAAAAGTCATGTCTATATTTTTCCTATCCTACAAACAAATGACGACCTGTGGCTATGATGACAACGCAGACGGAATATAAATAAAAAAATTACACCCTAATTGGTTGGTTAACGTGACTTAACGCACATACGACAATTTTATAGGATACAGAGGCCGCCCGCGGTTGCAAGAGAATCATGATATCTCAAAATAATATAGCCTATGTGTTATTCTGATGTCCAAGCTAAATTATTGCCAAATTTCATTAAAATCTGTTCAGTAGTTTTTACGTGATGAAGTAACAAACATCCGTCCATCCATCCATCCACCGGCACAAACATTGACACTTATAATATTTATAGAACGGGGATGATGACTACATTCAAAAATTCAAAAAATAATTAGTCCGTCTTTAAGGCTATTAAAAATATTTGTAACACATTTTTTACCTGATCAAATACATAAATAAATACAAAGATACAGAGCATCAAAGTTACGGAGTGGGGGGTATTGACGTCACTCCTTGGTAAAAATCGTACTAAGGCATGACGTCACGAGCAACTTTAACCCAGTGTATCTTTGTCATTTTTAGTTTCAGAGAAAAAAGAAAAAATACGTGTCGAATATTTTAAAATAATCTATGTGATGGACTAAAAACATTTTTTAGTCATCATGGCTATTTAGTATAACACACATCGAGACACGCCGGCAGCGTGTCAGGCCAATTCAAAGACAAAGCGCCACAGTGTATCTTTACACGAACCACTTCGTACGACTTTTCACCCCTCCATAACTCAAAAGTCCTTTAACGTAAAGACATAAAACTACGCATGTTTAATCATATCCATAACGTCACGAAGAAGCCAAAATTTCATGAAGCTAGCTCAAACGGTTATGAAGATATGGAGTTCCAAAAATCGCAAAATATGTTATTGACTGACTGATTAAAGTAGCAAAACCTAACCTACTTCCAGATGACCTAGAAGGTTGAGATTTGGAATTCAGCTTTATAATTACATTTGACCGTGGGAAAAAATCCAAAAATTTAAAAAAGTCAATTTTTTTTTTATCCCCATACAAAAATTTTGCAATACGCACTAAAAATGATATAAAAAATTATACAATTCTTTTAGATTTAATTTAATAACAAGGGTATGACTTGATACATAAAGATAGGTTATAATTAACAAAAAAAAATAAAAATAAGAAATAAAATGTATCCTCCTCTTAGGATCGAACCTCCGACCCAAAGACCTCTTACTTACCGCATAACTATTGCGCCAACCATAACTGTTGATAGTACTACGAAATTTAGATCTGCTTATTCAAAGTAGCTAATCTGTCACTCCAGCTAATCAAACAAAAAACAAGCGATATACGATCTTTCATTAGATTTATTTGAAGATAGCAGAAAGTCTTGGCGTATGAGGAAAAAGGCCTTTGCCCAGCAGTGGGACACGAGTGGCTAAATAAGATAAGAGATAAGATAAGATTATAATGAACAAAAAAAAAAAAGAAATAAAATGTATCCACGTAGGATCTAACCACCGACCCGAAGACCTCTATCTTCTTACTTGGCGCTTAACTATTGCGCCAACCATAACTGTTGATAGTATTACGAAATTTAG
Source organism: Anarsia innoxiella (assembly GCA_947563765.1). Lineage (NCBI taxonomy): Eukaryota > Metazoa > Arthropoda > Insecta > Lepidoptera > Gelechiidae > Anarsia > Anarsia innoxiella. The sequence goes on from OX387413.1 coordinate 7,191,350, forward strand.
ATTTGCTTATTTGATACTCTGATCTAAATTATAAACGTTAAGTATATTTATGTTCATTGTATGTATGTAATGTAACATATCGCCACATATTATCGCAGAAACGTAGACTGGTTCGGATTTAAATTTTATAGATGGCGTTACGTGGTAGTGATTTATAGTGGTAAATGTATCAGAAAAGTAATAAAAAATTAAAACTTATTAAATTAACAGTTATCGAGACACAATTTATATTTAACAAAAAAGAAAAAAGTTGAGAAATTTAATTCGTTCAAATGGGGTCGAACCACCGACCTAAAAATATCGAACGAAACATTTTATCATGACGCTTACCATTAGGCCAGCTAATACCATGCCCATGAAGTTGAGAACTAGTTAGTATTGATTGACTGACTATTTAAAGTAGCTAATCTTAACCTACTTCGAAATGACCTAGAAGGATGAAAGGGGTTTGAAGATTTTAGAGTGGAGAGTGCTCTACAACTTTTTTTTTTTAAATTCCGAAATTGGCGGCAGTCAGTGAAACCTTCACTAATCTGTAGTTCAGGTCAAAACAAATAGAAAAAATAGATGACAAAAAAAAAAGATAAATCGTCACGTTTCCGAGATATAGGCTGTCAAAAATAGACTAGTGGCGCCAGTAACAATTGGAACATGAAAAACTGTGTTTTAGTGTTATTAAATGGCACATATTGTATTTGAAATTGATACTAGAAGTTAAATAAAGTATCCTGGCTTATTTTAGCAACGCCCCTCCCTCCCCCCAAGATGCTCAGATTATAATTTTTATTATTTTAGGTGGGAATTTATAGTTGTTGAAAAATAAGAGTTTTTGAAACAACCTATGTCAACCAACTCCCAAAAGCATGGCCCCCTCAAGTACTCCCTACCGTTTATTTTGTTACTGCGCTGCTCTGCATACGTGCTAAATGGGGTACTGGAGGGCGGGATGTGGCTGTGCGAGGAAGATGCGCTTCGAAGATGCGCATCTCGAACTATGCTACGTATCTCGATAATATAAAAAAACATAGCTTTGCTCGATAGCACGCATCCATATCCCGCATCTATAGCACACATCCATAGCACGCATCCTTTTATGTGAAAAACATAGCTTAGCTGAATCCATTTCCACAATACAATGAATATGATTGGTGGATTTCAAACGCATCCGTAGCAACGTAGCATAGCACATCTCTGGTGGAAAAGCACACTATATCTCGGAAACGTCACGCTTTATCAATTATTTTTCATCTACTTATATTTTCGATTTGTATTGACTTGAATTATCGATTAATGCAGGTGTTTCTTAGACTGCCGCCATTTTTGTGGAAAAAAGTACCATACACATGTTTAGGTAGGACATTATATTCAAACCCCTTTTGGAATCCAGCTCGGTAATTACGAGTAAGCAAAGGAAAAATACATTTGCTTACTTTAGGTATTTATACAACCCGTTCACTATAAGTTTGCCGCTGTTGTCTCACTCACTCAGTCCTAGTTCCAGTGAGAAAACGCTACACTGACGTCATTAGCAGCAAACTTACGTTGTACTTGTACAGTGCGTTTTTAAGAATATCTATGAAACGCATGCACTATACGACGCAGCGGAAAAGCAAAAAACAGAACTAAATCTTACTACTTGCCTAGTTCTCTGTACAAAAAGTAATGATATCCCACCAAAAACATAAATGTGAAAAAGGGTGGCCAATTCAATATAAAAATTATGTTGAAAGCTTTGCCGTAAAAAGTAAGGAGATCTAAATGAGTGCCAATTCATAGGTATGCAAAATCGAAAAATGTATTTTTATAGAAAAAAAATATGCCTATTATGCACAAGTATTAATAAACTCTATTTCTTTTGCTTTGTAGGATAACTTAAAACAATTGCTGTTATTAAAAATATATAAGATCTTATAGGAGGTTAGTTTATATTTGGCCAGTTTTCATCAGAATTAAAGCTGTGAATAATAAATAAAATTACTGATTTAATGAAAACTAGCCAAATATAAACTAACCTCCTATAAGACCTTATATATTTTTAATAACAGCAATTGTTTTAAGTTATCCAACAAAGCAAAGAAATAGAGTTTATTAATACTTGTGCATAATAGGCATATTTTTTTTCTATAAAAATACATTTTTCGATTTTGCATACCTATGAATTGGCACTCATTTAGATCTCCTTACTTTTTACGGCAAAGCTTTCAACATAATTTTTATATTGAATTGGCCACCCTTTTTCACATTTATGTTTTTGGTGGGATATGATACACACAAACACCTAGACTTATATCTACATTGAATCTGCTTATTGAGACTGCGAGACATTTCATATTACTCAATACAAATAGGCCGAGATCCCGGAACGATCTGACCATCTTTGTAACGTACCGTTATGCCGGTTTCACACGAGGGCAGAACAGTGGGCAACACAGTACTCATCATTATCATGTCAGCTTATGAACGTCCACTGCTGAACAAAAGCCTCCCCTAAGGATCTCCACAGCGACCGGTCTTCCACTGCCCACATCCAACGGTTTCCAGCGACTTTAACCAAGTCGTCAGTCCACCTTGTTGGAGGCCTTCCCACACTGCGTCGACCGGTGCGTGGTCGCCACTCGAAAACCTTTCTGCCCCATCGTCCATCGGTTCTACGAGCACAGTACTGCTACTGTTTAAACGCAAAGAATAGTACTGTCTTCAAGTGCCTTGACAAATTCTGTGGATAAAAACTTAGTTTTCAATAGCATCTCATGTGCTTTGAACGCCTGCGTATTTGTGTAACTGTCACTAGGGACATTTGGCAGGTATCGAACGAGGAAGGTTACCAAAAACAAAAGTAAGGCCCAGAACACACGATGAAATGCAACTGCAACGTAACTGAAACTGCTAGTTACTTTGAGTTACATCGAAGTTTCTGCTATAGATTTCTTTAGAACCACACACGACGCAACTGAAACGAAACATTTCAAACTAGTCAGCTTCAGTTGCGTTTCATCGTGTGTTTTGGGCCTTAGAGAATACTATTTTAAGGTTGTATCATAAGTATCAGACAATTTTTTTGGGCCCAAGCTTCTGTCAGACGATTCAAAGGTTACTTCTTCCGGAGTAGGCACGTGCGTGATTGATATCGATGCCGTGTATAGATGAAATACTCGCCGTTTCAATAGCTATTGATTGATATACGTTACTTATCTGTTGAATCATACAGGGTAACTTTAAATTAGTGAACGATAGATAAGGATATGCATGTACTCGAGATAACAAACAACTTTTAATATGAGGCCAAGTACGAATTCATAAAAAAATTGTTGCCCCATACTATCAGCTGATGCATTTTGTATGGGGACTTGAATTTTTTTAGTTGATTTCGACCTTGGTCCCATAGTAAAAGTTGTTTGTTATCATGAGTACATGCTTTTCTTTTTCTATCGTTCACTAATTTAAAGTCACCCTATATAATCAGCTAGTATTTCTAGACATTGAATCCATTTTGCAACAAGTCGATTATGTGTTTGCATGCTACATTGTTATATAATAGCAATTTAAATAAATCAAATCAATTGGTTTCGATGGTTACTACTGGAACTCGACAATAACTCACTTTTCGGCCGTGACCTCAGTAGGCAAACTGTTAGCTGCCGACTGAGTAAGCCGCAAAGTGGCGAACTGAAAATTGAGTTAGCTGCAAACTCAAATCAATGAAATCACCGGTTTTGGTGGGAGTCGGCCGTTGTCTGAGATAGTTAGCGCGCGTAACGCTGCAAACTGTGTACAGTGAGCGAAAACTAGCTGACTGTGGACACTCCATTTCAAATATATGGAAGGGCGTACTAAATCGATACGCCGCAAACTAGTCAGCCGCTAACAGTTTGCCTACTGGGGCCACGGCCTTATAAATATAGAACGATATGTGAGCGGCAGCCTAGTCGAGAGAACGCCCGCCTCCAATCTTGGAGTTGCGGGTTCGATCGAACTTGTAACTCTGAGACTTATTTCTCATGTACGGATTAAATATTCGATTACGATTTGCTAAAGGTGAAAGAAAAATCGTGAGGAAACCTGCATACACTAGAGAAGAAATTCGAAGGTGTATGTGAAATCCGCCAACTCGCATTGGCCCAGGTTAGTGGATTGCGGCCTAATCATCCGTATTCCTGGTGTAGACGTGGTGAAACAGGCACTTAACTTACAGATAAAATTTAACTGATAGATAAATCCATATCGATTTTATAAAGCGTAACGTTTTAGATAGCGTCAGTCATAACATATCTGACAGATAAATTTTATCTGAAATGATTTGCTTGTTTCTCACTTTTTACTCACTAAAGACTCGTCTTAGTGAGTACAAAGTGAGAAACAAGCTAATAGTAGAGTAAAAGACGCGTGCATCTATTATGCAACAACTGCAACTGCGTTTTATAATAACCTTGATCGTCATTGGCCGTGATCGAAGTGCAATGATGCACTGTACACCGTGAACATGGAAATAGCCCGAAATTATATGTATAACGTAAGATTATGTATAAGTCATGCCACATATAAAGAACGCTGGAAACAATTGCAAGGGCTGAGTTCGCGCATGGGTACACTTGCGCACGAAAGTACTAGGCTATTTATTGTTTTATTCTTATGGGTTTTTGTTTATTTCTTTTATTTTTTCCGAGGGATCGGAAGACGGTAAGGAATTCTGAATCTTTTGACCTTTATACAATTCATCTCAGTGTAGAGTTCATCATGTCAGCTTATGGACGTCCACTGCTGGACAAAAGCCTCCCCCAAGGATCTCCACAACGACCGGTCTTGCGCTGCACACATCCAACGTTTTCCAGCGACTTTAACCAAGTCGTCAGTCTACCTTGTGTGAGGCCTTCCCACACTGCGTCGTCAGTGTAGAGTTAGAACATTTTATTGCCGCTACAGTCCGTTTTATACTTTGCTTTATTATATTTTTTTATTCCAAGCGTTAATTTACAACTGGCTTTTGGACAGGTTTATATTTGAGTACGGAACCCTAAAAAAGACCTAGAAAAAGTGAAACAAAGCAAATATCACACTACCCTATTTATCAAATAGAGTTATACCTCGATAGTATCGCGTCTAACGACAGACTCTCCGACATAATGGAACACAAGATAAACAGTATCCTGTAAATAATGATTTACGACTCTATGTGTGAGATATGTCTGATAGTGTAATGGGTGCCTAAATGGTCTAGCTAGGTATTTATTCTGTAGTTCAAAGCTAAGACTTGACGTGTCTCGAGTAATTTAAGCCACGACGCAAAAATGGTGTTTCACGTTTAAGTAAACCACTGAATAGATTTTAATGAAACTTTACTGAATGGTGGATTGATTTTAATGGTATCTACACCCCAAAGTCGCCGGCTTTTTTGACAGCTTCCATTCGTATGTCGTAAAGCCGCCGGCCTAGCTCGGCGACTTGCCGGCGGCGGCTTTGTTGTGTAGATAGCATTTTATAATCGCATAGGCTATATTATTTTAAGATATTGTATTTTGTTTTTCGAGATAATGACGATAAACCTACGAAGTCGAGGGCAGCAGTCAATAAATAATACACAAAAAAATACTTCAACGTTTAATTACTTAACAAACTACTTAACCAACTGCTATATTTAGTTAAATCTGTATAAGTTACAGTCTTTTGTATGCAGAACCCGCGGTACGAAGGGTCAGCGGTTCGAATCCCGCGGAGACACCAGTTATTTGCTTGTTTGGATGCGTACGCGCCGCCGTAGCTCGGACAGAGGGGGACATCTGAAAAAAAAAATCAGGAACTTAAAAAAATACGTTTCTGTGATTCCCATTAGTTCTATAGAACTGTGACGTCATAGAACTGTTGCAACGTTATTTTTTTAGAAAAACAGGAACTAAAATATTGAAAAATGAAACTAATGGGAATCAACTACGCGGTTTAGGCTATCCTAGCTCCTAGATCTTACATAGTAGGTATACAAACATGCACGTTGGTTTAGGGTACTCCTAACTTAACCCTTTCTTTAACAAGTACCCGATTTGATCGAGATAAGTTCGTTTTCTAATCTCTAAACAACAAACAAGCCAGCTCTATCAATTGCTACTTACCACTGCCAAACGTAGCACAGAAAGTATTATCTGCTTCATTAACACATGTTACGTTTTGATTTACAAAACGAACGATCGTGATACCATTGTCCCATGCTGTTGTCTGTAAGTTATAATACGTAATTAAATATAATAATATGTATAATTCTATGTACAAGATTGTTAATTTGACAAAAATGTCCCATAATGTCTAAAGACTGATTGTTTAATGATTAATAAATACTTTTCATAAATATTATAATGTCTTTTTTCATAATCGAAACCAGTTTTTAAAAATCATTAAAAAACTCTAAACATATTATTAAAAAATTACATTGGGGTAGTACTGCACCCCGTGCGTGACGTAATATTGTGGTCCTAAACAACGTGTGTATTTAAAGGTTATAGTTGTTTAAATCTTACATGATTAGAATGGTAGGTGTCACTAAAAGTAGCGAAGTAACTTTATACTAGCGGCCCTTAAGTGTCGTAATTTGCATCAGCAAAAGTCATAATCATTTTTACAACTAAAACCATTTTAAAATTATGAAATGTATTTATACATACAAAAAAATTAATTCTAATCATGTAAGATTTAAACAACTATATTGTTTAAATCTTACATGATTAGAATGGCAGGTGTCACTAAAAGTAGCGAAGTAACTTTATACTAGCGGCCCTTAAGTGTCGTAATTTGCATCAGCAAAAGTCATAATCATTTTTACAACTAAAACCATTTTAAAATTATGAAATGTATTTATACATACAAAAAAATTAATGTTTTCGACATAAAACGTAAAGATACATAAAACTTAATATTAAATAACACACATAATACTTATTCAATAAAATGAGATTAAATATTTTTGCGTTCTAAGAAGGTTATATCGTCATGAAAAAAAATTAAGGATGTGACCAATCGAGTTATTTAAGTCGATATTTTTTCATTATCATAAGGTCTATGAAAATAGTAATTATAAGTTTTTTTTTTGCGTTTAGTAGTTTTAGTAGGTTTTAGGAGCTTTTATAGTAGATTCATGAATTTTAAAAAAATTATGCACGGTGTCACTACTATTTGGTTTTTTAGTACCTGCGAATATTTAACCGAGCGCGAAATGGAGAATTAATTACGTACTTAATTAGGCTATTTGGTAATTACTAGTTATTTTTAAAATATTTCTAGTAATAAGACCTTTTTACAAGCAAAATTTCGCTTACACCACGATTTAACATTTTCATCCCATCACTATTCGACGAGGATTGGCATGTGTCATTCTAATCATGTAAGATTTTAAGTACTATAATATCATAAATGTCAATGTTTGTGCCGATGGACAAACGGATGTATATCTACACAGATCCGGGCCGTATCCGGGACGTGTCAGGGAAAAAATATTAATCCATACATTTTCTATGGATTCGTTCACACACGTTGTCATGACGACGTATAGTTTTCCCTCCTGACAGGCCACGGCCCGGACACGTCCCGGGCACGGCCCGGATCTGTGTAGATAGATCTCTTTTTTCGCCACTTTTGGCTCAATATCAATAAATAATGGTAGAGTGCACTTAAACGGTTGTGTGTAGACAGACTGTTGTAATATAGCCTTCTTGTTTAAACTTAATCTAAACTTTGTGTTTAAAGAAACAATATTTTTTTTAATTAAGATTGTGTCACCTTGGACATCATAATATTATTGTTTACATGTCATCACTTCAAACTAAGTCATCAATCAGTATACACGTATTATTTATCTACTTCAACCCTTTGCCTTTTATGTTCAAATATCCTTTTATTTCAACACAGACAATTATAATATTAGTTGGATTAGTAAGATACTTACGACTCCCTCTTCCCCCACAGCCTCCGTTAAACAAGCAGGTTCTATCTTATCATTAAATTCAACAGCATCTTCGAGTGTGAGAGCCGCTAAATCATTCTCAGTGATGTTTTCGTGGACGTTTATTGAAGTTATCTGAAAAGGTACTTAAAATTAATAACGATAAGATACCTATTCCAACTGACTTAGTAAAAACCGCTTGATCTAATTGGATGCAAGTAGCAATGAACTGGGGGGCAAGTCTGCTAATTTAAAATAGCCTCAGTTGTGTGTGGGCAGAGTGTCAATGGCATTTTTGACACATTTGGTATTCTGCTAAACAATCGCTTACACTGATTGCGACCAAATGTGTCATTAAATGACATTGACACTCTCATTGATACTGCCGACACACAGCTTAGAATATTGTAAATTAGCAGACTTGAGCCCCAGAAATTAAGATAAGCCTGCGAAAGATTATTTGAATTTGACGGTTCTACGTTAGTTAAGAAACCGCTAAAATTACGACTCAACCGCATTGTACAATTCGCGTTTTTCTTAACAAAGAAGTAGATATTCTTGATATATGTTTAGGTTTATATCTTATCTTATCTTATTTAGCCACTCGTGTCCCACTGCTGGGCAAAGGCCTCTCTCCTCATACGCCAAGACTTTCTGTCTCGAGCTTCCTCCGCCCAGGTACCCAAGAAGGTATCCAGCTCGTCCCGCCACCTTTTCCGCGGTCTGCCGCGACGCCGTTTGGCAGTTGGTAGCCATTGGGTAGCTGTAGGTTTATATATCTTAGTTTATTGTAGGTTAAGTGACTGCCTTCTTGCTTTCACTTCTTTCTCTGTGGCGTCTACAGGAAGGAATTTCTTTTAAAAATATGCTGTTTCTTTTGTATTACTTCTCTTTTCTTTTCTGTCTCTACAATAAACTACTAAATAATAAATATTTAATGTTTAAAAAACTTACCCTGAATACTCTCTCATCACCAGCATTAACCTGGAGCGACCTTTTCCCGAGGAACACCAATACATCATCAGCTTTTACCGTCTGGTTGTCTTTGTGAACGCAGCGCCCAGCTGGAATATAAAGGAAATAAATATAAACACATAAGGTATCTACACAACATAGCTGCCGGCTTTTTTGACAGCTGCCATTCGTATGACGTAAAGCCGCCAGCTTAGCCCGGCGGCATGCCGGCGGCTTTGGTGTGTAGATAGCATTACATACATATCTGACACGACTCTCTCCCATCGGGGTAAGCAGAGACCACTTTCTTCCACTTGCTACAATACAAACAAACTTTCTTCGCGCCTCGTCCACATTCATTAGTCGCCTCAAACACATAACAAAGAATAATTAAAACTTAGTTCCAAAACAAAATGAATGTAAACATTATTATCAATAACTGACTCAGGTCAGGGCGTATCACCACTTACAGATAAAATTTATCTGATAGATAAACCTTTAACTATACCATAAATCGTGACGTTTTACAGTGACAGGTATAAAATATCTGTCAGTTAAATTGTATCTGTAAATAATAAAACGGGCCCCTTAAACAGCTTTTCCTAAAAAACCTTTTCTGCACTCAAACAAGCCATTATTGTAATCTTCTTTATGAATGTAACTAAATACCTTTTTAACTTTCTTTTTAGGCTTTGCTTGAGAAACGTCGGTGTTACTCAAACTGCAGATATTTTGTGACCCCCCAATAAGAAACCTTTATTTTTATGGTCTTTTATTTAGCATAATTGCTATTTTAGTTCTTTCTCTGTCAACAATTTGACTTTTTACATTTCTTGGTAAGGATCGACCACAACCATTTTTTTATATAAATAAAGTAAGTAATAACAGATAAATTGCTACCTACTCTATAATTATACAATCTTGCTTTTAATAGCTACTAAGTAATTTATATCTAACTTATACTAAAAATAAAAATGTGTCCACTGGCATTTTCATTGTTTCTAGTCAGACAGTGTGAGATCGCTTAGAAAATCCATGTTTATTATCAATTTCCTCATCCAGCTAACCCCCCTACGACCAATACTACGACAATATACAAAAACTTTGACAACCACTGCTCCAGATGAAGAAATAAAACTGACATGATTTCTTAGAGATAGTCTACTGGGGCACTAAATAGAATTAGCTCCTTGCTTCGCTCCAATGGACGGAAAAGAAAAAATATTGGCCAAGTGTGTGTCGGACTCGCGGGTTCCATACAACTTTTCTTCCTGGCAGTGATAGGACTACGTACTTACGGAGTTATAGTTTTTTTAACCTCTCACTTCCCACTGACCCATTATAAATAGACCCAGACACAATAGATTTTCTATTGTTCTTTTTTTTCTGGGATGTTAAAGATTAATCAGAAAAAAATACATAGGTACGTTTTTCAATAGTTTCAATTTTTAAAAAACATTTGTATTTCATTTGTTTCATTTATAGTCAAGTAAGTATTAGCAATTGAGTTTGGATTTTACTAATAGTTCGATACCTAACAGACAGACAGACTGAGGGATACATATATACATATCCGTCACGCCTCTCTCCCATTGAGCTAGGCAGAGATCACTTCCTTCCACTTGCTACAATCCAAACACACCTCTTTCGCTTCATCCACACTCATCAGTCGCCTCATACATGCCCGTTGGTTTAGAGTACTCTTGATCTGGCCAGAATTAAGAAAGGGATGCTTAGATGGTTTGGGCATGTAGAAAGAATGAGCGAAAGGAGATTAACAAAAAAGATATACAAGGCAAGCGTGGGTGGAAATGTTGGGAGGGGAAGGCCAAGACGAACGTACCTCGATCAAATCGGGGACTTGCTCAAGAAAGGCCTTGCTCAAGACTGAGGGATAGACAGAAATAATCTGGTCTAGTTTTGACCGTTTGCCGACGACGGAACCCTAAAACGGTGCTAATAAAATCGCTAATCCGACAGAGTAGTTTTATTTCTTCTCCCTCTTTGAACCTTATTGATTTGGAATTAGTCGTTTGTTTCCAAGCGATAATCTTTCAGAGCACTTGGTTAGTTAATTGAGATCAAAGATTTTTGATTTTTTAATAATTCATTATGATAACACTCTTTTTTTAAAGAAAAATGGCAACTACAATTTTTATGTTACAGAAAACTTATTTTTTCAGACTTTCAATTCAGGACTGCACAAAGGGTTCCTAACCTTAGTATGGTGCGATAGGAGACATTTTTTTTCAAGTTAGGTGTATAAATTGTTATGACTAAAGACTTCATCAATCAATGAATCGCCATACATACATGTCTGTCACGCCTCTCTCCCATCGAAGTAGACAGAGACCACTTCCCTCCACTTGCTACGATACAAACACACTTTTTTCGCGTCATCCACATTCATCAGTCGCCTCATATATGCACGTCATAAGCTAACCTCTATTAAAAGAACCCGACTTTCTGTAAATACGAATCTAACGACACCTCTCAAGCTAAAATCCATGAAGACGTTTAGGCTGTAGAGCGTGCAAAAGAATTTTACATACAAACATACCTACATACTCTCGAAAACATACCCCTCCTTCTGGCGCAGTCGGGTAAAACCAATAATTAATACATACCAGTAAGTATAACAGTTTGAGAAAGCAGTATCCCATCGCAATAGTAGTCAAACTGGTTGGAAGTTTCATTTCTGATGAAGATGGTGGCTATCCAGGGAAGTATGGAGGCAGGGTTTGATGTGTCATTCATCTGGAAACAATATACAAACAAGTGTTAAATGTTATATTTGCAAATAGTCCGCGGCTTCGTACGCATTTACCTAGTTAAATCTTGAAAAACTTACACAATATGCTTAAATAATGACAATAAATTCAATATTGTAAAGTTTCCATATTTGTTGGGTGGTTTTTGTGTGGAAGAGTTATATCTATCCATCCATACATACGTACATACATCCATCAAGCCGTCCATCCATCCATCTATCCCTCAATTCAACCATCGGCACTAACATCGACTTTTATCATAGAAGGTATTAGTAGGAATTTTTCCTATTCTTACAAAATATAGCATTTTAAAACCGAATAAAAATTGCTGCTAAAAATAAAGCGCCAACAAACAAAACAATAAAACAAAAATTGCCGCATTATCTCCAATTTTTATTTTAAAAATAATGGCATTTGACCCCATAACTCAAAATAACTGGCCCGAATTAAAATTTCACACTGAACAGACATCTTGAATCTATGTTTACCGCCATAAATTTACAAAATGGCGATTGTTATAATTCAAATTATGGCCGTTAGTCGCAGGAGCTACGAATTATAGAAACCGTTAGTTAAATAGAAAGGAAGAAGATTTAAAAATACATTTCTGGGGCCCATGACTGCTAATTTAAAATGTCCTCAGTTGTGTGCCGGCAGAGTGTCAATGGGATTTTTTGATACATTTGGTAGGTTTTCTGCTAAACAATGTCTTACACTGATTGCGACCAATGTGTCAAAAAATGACATTGACACTCTACCGACACACAACTGAGGCTATTTTAAATTCGCAGACTTGGGCCCACAAAGCTTAGTATACAATGACGAAGCAACAGGCGGGCTTATAGCTAGACAACAATGCTTTCCAGGCAAGCCACGTCTTCAAGTCTAGTATCCTCATAATAATAAAATATTGAAATAAGTTCTACATTTCATAAAACCTTGGAGAGATCTTTACTTCCTTCCCTTTTCTCGACTAATAATCTCATTCAACTTACAAAAAGTCACTAAAAAAAGTTGGCCAAGTTTATTCTGTTTAAGCTGGGAAAGTTCCGTATAGGTAATGCTTATTTGTTAAATATTTGCGTTTTAGTAAATCTGTGATTTAGGTAAGTGGTATCATTAATATTTTGTTCAATTATAGTTTACAAAATAAAAGAAAATATATAACATAGTGTAAGGTCTTTAGTATTAAATAAGGCCGCCTTTGCGCATAATGTTATAGTTTTATGTTTTGTCTCTATCTATTTGTGTGCAATAAAGTATTTTTATCTATCTATCATAACATATACATATATGTTTCGCCTCTCCCCGTCGGGGTAGACAAAGACCGCTTCGCTTTACTTGCTACGATCCAAACACACTTCTTTCACTTCATCCGCATTCATCAGTCGCCTCATACATGCATGTCGGTACTCCTGACTTGACTTGGTAATTTAGTTTTCATTTCTAAACCACGCAAATATGAGGTTTTTATTTTAGTTTATTTATTTTTAATGTTTTAAATCACTTGTAAGATGCCTTTGAAATCATATTTTATGAATTTAATAAGTCCTTTGATAAAAGATCTAGATAACACATAAGTACTAGATTTACGACTGTATAATCACGATTTCATGACCTAAACCTCCTCTTTTAAGAAATATCTGCTTGGATCGTGCATCACGATGTTAAACATCTTATGTCATGGTTTATTTTGACCCTTGGCAATGTGAAAACTATGGGGCCCAAGTCTGCTAATTTAAAATAGCCTCAGTTGGTAGAGTATCAATGTCATTATTTAACACATTTGGTATTCTGCTAAACAATGGCTTACACTAATTGCGACTAAATGTTTCAAACAATGACTTGGACTCTCTGCCTGAAATTAGCAGATTTGAGCTCCAGCGCGGTATTCAAAATTATAGGTAGGTAAGGTACCAACAAAGTTTTAGTAAAATATTTTCAATAATGGTGTATTTTTTAAATACTCCTACATATCTGTCTCGCATCTTTCCCATTGCGGTAGACAGAGACCACTTCCCTCCACTTGCTACAATCCAAACATACTTCTTTAGCTTCATCAACATTCACCGCGTTCTTTTTTTTTGTATGTCTTGAAAATTGTGATTATAAAACTTAACAGATAAATCGTTGATACTTTTTTATCATGCCTACTTACCGACATTCGACCATCGGATCCCTAAATAATGAATGCTCGCTAAGACTAGGGTTCCGTAGACGGAATAAAGCCCAAGAGGCTTTCGGCTTCAGAATTGAAATAACAAATAAGAAGCTAGTTAACAAGCATTTCTTGCAAGTTACGAGATAAAAGAAATATGAACTACCTTCTGGTATGAAAGTAACATCGACTTTGTAGCGAAATAAACATTTTTGAAACACATTCATAAATTATTTCCATACTATAATGTAAACATTGTAATCTCTACGTAATGAAATAAATTGAAAGTTGAGTTGAGATTGATTTACAGTAAATAAAGAGGTAATGCCGCCAGATTGTTGGGTACTTTGCCTCTTGGGGACGCGTTGGAAGATATATTTTTCCTTTATATATTTAATTCTATATTTGTGTTATTTATATTAATACAGTTGTAGTAAACTCTGTCAAAACTACTACAGAATATTTGTTTTTTAAATAATCATTTTAATCAACAGGATACGCTGAAGGCCTTTACCGTGCTATGGGGTTTATGTCATTTTGATAGAAATGGCATTTTTTGATATTAAAAATTTAAAATTTTACCACAATAATTGTTTATTATGAAACCGAAATGTAACAAATGCAATATCTAGGTAATAAGAACGTCGATAGAAAACAGTCTTGTTCTTTTTTACTTACAAACAATGTTCTTTGTTTGGTTTGAAGCATTTTGTTAAAAGTTTCAATAGTTGTTGTTGTTTTAAAAACAATAGTTTAAAAATAGACACTCACGCACTTGCGGTTCGCGTTTTTCATAACAGACGTCAAGTCGCAAACGCCCAACAATCACTAATGTGTAATTATGTACCTAAAACACTTTTCTTAACATCCCAACTACCATTTTGTCAAGTATAGTAAAATCCCACCAAAAACATAAATGTGAAAAAGGGTGGCGAATTCAATATGAAAATTATGTTGAGAGCTTTGCCGTAAAAAGTATGGAGATCTAAATGAGTGCCAATTCATAGGTACGCAAAATAGAAATATGTATTTTTAAAGGAAAAAAATAATGCCTATTATGAACAAGTATTAATAAACTCTATTTCTTTGCTATGTTGGATAACTTAAAACAATTGCTGTTATTAAAAAAAATATAAGATCTTAAAGGAGGTTAGTTTTATTTGGCCAGTTTTCATTAAATCAGTCATTTTATTTATAAACTTATTCAATATTTTAATTCTGATGAAAACTGGCCAAATAAAACTAACCTCCTTTAAGATCTTATATTTTTTTTAATAACAGCAATTGTTTTAAGTTATCCAACATAGCAAAGAAATAGAGTTTATTAATACTTGTTCATAATAGGCATTATTTTTTTCCTTTAAAAATACATATTTCTATTTTGCGTACCTATGAATTGGCACTCATTTAGATCTCCATACTTTTTACGGCAAAGCTCTCAACATAATTTTCATATTGAATTGGCCACCCTTTTTCACATTTATGTTTTTGGTGGGATATCATTACTTTTTGTACAGAGAACTAGGCAAGTAGTAAGATTTAGTTCTTTTTTTGCTTTTCCGCTGCGTCGTAGAGTGCGTGCGTTTCATAAATATTCTTAAAAACGCACTATACAAGTACAACGTAAGTTTGCTGCTAATGACGTCAGTGTAGCGTTTTCTCACTGGAACTAGGACTGAGTGAGTGAGACAACAGCAGCAAACTTATAGTGAACGGGTTGTATAAATACCTAAAGTAAGCAAATGTTTTTTTCCTTTGCTTACTCGTAATTACCGAGCTGGATTCCAAAGGGGTTTGAATATAATGTCCTACCTAAACATGTGTATGGTAACTTTTTCCACAAAAATGGCGGCAGTCTAAGAAACCTGCATTAATCGATAGTTCAAGTCAATACAAATCGAAAATATAAGTAGATGAAAAAAAAATGATAAAGCGTCACGTTTCCGAGAAATAGTGTGCTTTTCCACCAGAGATATGCTATGCTACGTTGCTACGAATGCGTTTGAAATCCACCAATCATATTCATTGTTTTGTGGAAATGGATTCAGCTAAGCTATGTTTTTCACATAGAAGGATGCGTGCTATGGATGTGTGCTATGGATGCGTGCTATAGATATGTGCTATGGATTCGTGCTATAGATGCGGGCTATGGATGCGTGCTATCGAGCAAAGCTATGTTTTTTTTTATATTATCGAGATACGTAGCATAGCTCGAGATGCGCATCTTCCTCGCACAGCCACGTCCCGCCCTTCAGTACTCCATTTAGCACGTATGCAGAGCAGCGCAGTAACAAAATAAAAGGTAAGGAGTATTTGAGGGGGCCATGCTTTTGGGAGTTGGTTGACATACGTTGCTTCAAAAACTCTTATTTTTCAACCACTATAAATTCCCACCATATTTATACCTAAAATAATAAAAATTATAAGTAGTCTGAGCATCTTGGTGGGAGGGAGGGGCGTTGCTAAAATAAGCCTGGATACTTTATTTAACTGCTAGTATCAATTTCCAATACAATATATGCCATTTAATAACACCAAAACACAGTTTTTCATGTTCCAATAGTTACTGGCGCCACTAGTCTATCTTTGACAGCCTTTATCTCGGAAACGTGACGCTTTATCATTTTCTTTTTTCATCTATTTTTTCTATTTGTTTTGACCTGAACTATAGATTAGTGAAGGTTTCATTGACTGCCGCCACTTTCGGAAAATTGAAAAAAAAGTTGTAGAGCACTCTCCACACTAAAATCTTCAAACCCCTTTCATCCTTCTAGGTCATTACGAAGTAGGTTAAGATTAGCTACTTTAAATAGTCAGTCAATCAATACTAACTAGTTCTAAATTTCAACTCCATGGGCATAGTGTTATCTGGCGTAATGGTAAGCGTCATGGTAAAATGTTTCTTTCGATATTTTTAGGTCCGTGGTTCGATCCCACATGAACGAATTTAATTTTTCAACTTTTTTCTTTTTTTAAATATAAATTGTGTCTCGATAACTGTTAATTTAATGAGTTTTAATTTTTTATTACTTTTCTGATACATTTACCACTATAAATCACTACCACGTAACACCATCTATAAAATTTAAATCCGTACCAGTCTACGTTTCTGCGATAATATGTGGCGATATGTTACATTACATACATACAATGAATATACATACACTAAACGTTTATAATTTAGATCAGAGTATCAAATAAGCAGATCTAAATTTCGTAATACTATCAACAGTTATGGTTGGCGCAATAGTTAAGCGCCAAGTAAGAAGATACCTGAGGTCTTCGGGTCGGTGGTTAGATCCTACGTGGATACATTTTACTTCTTATTTTTATTTTATTTTTGTTCATTATAATCTATCTTCAAATAAATCTAATGAAAGACGCAGCATAAAACGCAATCTAATAGGCGAGTTTTTTCCAGACAACCGGGCATAACGAAGACGCTGCTGGCGCGAGTGAGCGCCGCTAAGAGCATACTTTGGTTCGGTCGCATTTTAAATCGTATATCGCTTGTTTTTGTTTGATTGGCTGGAGTGACAGATTAGACACTTTGAATAAGCAGATCTAAATTTCGAAGTACTATCAACAGTTATGGTTGGCGCAATAGTTATGCGGTAAGTATGAGGTCTTCGGGTCGGAGGTTCGATCCTACGTGAATACCTACGTTTTATTTCTTTTTTTTTTTTTTTTGTTATTATAATCTATCTTTATGTATCAAGTCATGTCCTTGCTATTAAATTAAATCTAAAAGAATTGTATAATTTTTTATACCACTTTTAGTGTGTATTGCAAGTTTTTTGTATGGGGATAACAAAAAAAAATGACTTTTTTAAAGTTTTGGATTTTTTCCTACGGTCAAATGTAATTATAGAGCTGAATTCCAAATCTCAACCTTCTAGGTCATCTGGAAGTAGGTTAGGTTTTGCTACTTTAATCAGTCAGTCAATACTATATTTTGCGATTTTTGTACCTTCATATCTTCATAACCGTTTGAGCTATCTTCATGAAATTTGGGCTTCTTCGTGTCGTTATGGATAAGATTGACCATGCGTAGTTTTATGTCTTTACGTTAAAGAACTTTTGAGTTATGGGAGGGTGAAAAGTAGTACCAAGTGGTTCGTGTAAAGATACACTGTGGCGCTTTGTCTTTGAATTGGCCTGACACGCTGCCGGCGTGTCTCGATTTCAAAGACGAGGGGTCCAAGTCTGCTAATTTAAAACAGCCTCAGTTATGTATCGGCAGAGTGTCAATAACATATTTTGACACATCGGTTACAATCAGTGTAAGCCATTGTTTATCAGAATACCAAATGTGTCAAAAAATGCCATTGACACTCTGCCGACACGCAACTGAGGCTATTTTAAATAAGCAGACTTGGGCCCCTGTTTTTACGTTCAACAAAACACCATTTTCATTCACCATTTCTTTAAAATACAATGAAGATAGAAAACAATGATAAAGAATGATTTCTGAATTCAAGCAATGAATCTATTAACAACAATTAACATCTCATTCCGTGAGATTTCATGTAAATTAATTAAAATACTGAATGATAAACTAGGATCGTTTATTATATTCATTTCAGATTTATTTATTTATCTCCTTTCTCATATTTAATGTGTTTTTGTTTACGTCTATTATTTGAATTATTTAAATGAAAATGTGTATTTAAGTTAAATGTAATAATTTCTAGATTGTTATTGAAATATCAATGGTGCTGACGAAAAAGAGGATAAAAAGGGATGTTGTTCTTAAATTAATTAAAATAAAAGAGTACCCTTAAACGACGATGAATCCTACAAATTATTGTTTGTGCCGATGGATATATGTGGGGGATGTTTATCACTCTTTTACGAAAAAAATACTCAATAGATTTTGATGAAACTTGACGATATTGTAGCTTATGTCAGAATTGGTAACTATTAATAAAACATAGAGCACAAAATAAAATAACCTAACATTTTTATTTTAAAAAAACCGACTGCGTTTAAACATATCCAGTGTCACTTTCACAGTAAATACGAATCTAACGACACCTCTCAAGCTAAAATCCATCAAGCTGTTTAGGCTGTAGAGCGTGCCAAAGAATTATACATACCTACTTACTTACAAACATACATACTCTCGAAAAACATAACCCTCTATCTGGCGCAGTTGGGTAAAATCCCAACTAAACAACATTAACCCAAAACATCAGTAACACATCTTCTCATAACACATGTAGAGAAACAACAAAAAAAAATGAAAAACATTTTTTTCCTACTAATTGCTTCACCTTGAGTAATCGTGAGGTTGCGATCACTATACCAAGGATCTATAAATTGTTATCCATTTATTTACATTTGATACGGTATTTTTTTTTTGTGGGACATCTATGTGGTTTTTTTTGTTATTTTGTGTTCATTGAATAGCTATTGTACTAAGTATAATATGTTAATCTTCGCAAAAAAAAAGATTTTAAGATATTTTTTTATAGATGTATTGACTGCTTCGTACGCATTATATTTTAAAAAATGTAAACAAAGCCTATATGTTACTCTAATATGTAATAGTATCTACACACCAAAGCCGCCGGCTTTTTTGACAGCTGCCATTCGTATGACGTAAAGCCGCTGGCTTAGCCCGGCGGCTTTGGTGTGTAGATAGCATAAGCTTCAATATTGCAAAGTTTCATTAAAATCTGCTTCGTAGTTTTTGCGTCAACTTTCGTCCATCATTGGCACAAATTTTGACATTCTGACCTGTTTTACCATTTATGGATAAAATTTATCTGACAGATATTATATACCTGTCTCTGTATAAAACGTCTTGTTTTATAAAATAGACAAAGGTTTATCTGTCAGTTAAATTTTATCTGTATGTGAAACGGGCACAAAAAATAAATAAGTAAGATATACCCACCTATAAGTACATTTTTTGTTCTTTTTTTGTTCGTAGCCCAAACGTCAAAAAATGAAATTAGTTCTAGAACTATCTTTAAAACTCTTTTTGTAATAAGGGAAATAGAGTAGTATTTAGACGACCATAATAAAATTTGACCTTATATTTCATATCCCCTCTAATTCTTAGCTGAACACATCTTCTATTGTTATTTGATGGATGGTATAGTTCGCGTGAACTGACCAGACCATCTACCTATACCTATACATACATACCTATCTATACAGGGTGTTTGAGTATAATTTATTTACTTATTAAGGTAGATTTAATCTCTCACATCCCAGAAAAAAAAGAACCATAGAAAATCTATTGTGTCTGGGTTTATAATGGCTCAGTGGGATGTGAGAGGTTAATACAATTTAATATGAATATTTAAAAAACTAAGGGGCTGTTTCAACATCTACTGATAAAATTAAACTGACAGATAAACCTATGTCTATTTCATAAAACATGACGTTTGAGACAGAGACAGGTATAAAATATCTGTCAGATAAATTTTATCTGTAGAATGTGAAACAGCCTTTAAATATAATGTCACAAAAAGAGGACATCGTATATACAGGGTGCTTGTTAAAAATATTTTCAAGCGTAACTAAGCAATCGAACAAGACTCATATTTTGTAGCGAGTACAAATTGGTATCATGTTTTCTTTAAAAAAATTAAAAAGTATTTACTAAGGTAGATTGAAGATGTTTTTAAAAGTTTTGTTTACCAACTGTTTTTAAAGAGGCTTAATATTAATAGCTTTTTCTCGTAAGTATCTTTTTGAGGGTTCCCCTTATCTTGCATAATATTGATTGTTCGAAATACACAAATGTATGTATTGATAACAAAATTATGCAAAAGGAAGTTCGGCGATATGATACGTCTGCGAAAAGTTGTTATGCCATACCAAAATCGGACAATTACTTTCATGCAACGTATTAGTAACTATTATTAGTATTAGTAATAGCTTTTTCTTGTAGGTATCTTTTTTTTAATGTTCGAAAAAAGATTTTTATACAAATGCATATAAATCATATCAATTTATATCTATCACGCCTCTTTTCCACTTTCTTTATATAAATATAGGTATATAGTCATGTAATAAGAAAACACCCTATATTTATTCCCTACTTAACCATAAGATATTTATAACGTTAATATTACCGCAGGAAAATAGTAGGATCTATTAATGAGCTTCTTTTTCATGTTTTTTTTCGTACGCATTTATCGTCATATCTATAAAAACTAATAATATAAATAGGTATATTTAAAAAAATATAGCCTTTTGTTACTATAGTCGGCCTATAACCCATAATAGTAGCCATTATTTTAAAAAAAGTTGATTAGTAGATACCTATGTAGTTTTTAAAGTAGAGTCCTTTTCACGAAAGAAGTCCCCTAGCCGCGCCGCTGTATTTCATGTTAAAATTGACGATGTTGCCATTTATGAGTACAACATCTGCCTATATTATGTTTATTTTATTTGTAATTTATTAAATAATATTATTTCCTGCATATTTCGACTGTTCTGGTCATTCCATGAGTAGGTTGGTATATATTTTGATAAAAATGTCTACTTAGCTATATTTCTCTTATGTAAAAAGTGTGTTTTTATTAAGATAACTAAGGAGTTTTCTACCTACTATCAGGGAAAAGGTCAGAAAATAGGGAAAATACACCTGTCAATATTAGTTCCAAAAATATCAGGGGGACTTCTTTCGTGAAAACACTCTAGGTTTAAGTTTGACTTCAATGTAACTTGAATATGTCGGCGAACATCTGAGATTACGTTCATGAAGGCTATTTTGGAACCATTTGCAAACTCTTTACTGCTTAAATGCAAGAACTGGCTTGTTTCTGACTGGTTGTCACTTTGGCGCTTTCATATTTGAGATGCTGTCATGTATGATGGATTCTGTTTGATTATTGATTTGATATCGGTCAAGAAGAGACATCGGAAGACATCACGTACATCTTGTTATTTTATAACGTGATTGGAAACGACGCAATAAAGCTAGTTTGTTCAGTACACGCCCACTGTCTTATTTTAACGAAACTCCTTGTTATGGACGAGCATCAAGCTTCATAAACTCCCCTTCTGATGACTCGTCGTCAAATATTATTTTTTATAACTAGTAATTAAGTAATTAGGTACTTACGGTTCCCATAGAATCAATTGATTATAAAATTGTACTTCAATAGAACATAAATTAATACAACAATAAAATGATTAATTAGTTCAAATACTTAATTAAGTATATTTTTTTAGAAAATTATCGTGCAATTAAAAGGCCAATAAAAAGGGGGACAAATTATTCTTGAATTTTTATTTTTCGTGTACTTTTTTCTAGCAATAAAGTACCTACTAAAGTAGGTAACTAAAATAATATGAATATTAAAGAAATAATAAAGAAAGCCAAGTCTAAGGGCTTATATGCAATATGCGGCTAGTAATGAAAAACGCGAACGCTGAAGTCGGTTATTGGAAAGGTTTTAAACCAAACATAAAACCTACACTGCAAGAAGATTGATAAAAAAAGGTCTAGTGGCCGATATACAACCTTTTTAGATTATTTCAGTGAATGTCAACGTAGAGCTGGCCATCAATTTTTAACCGAACTTCAAAAAAGGAATAAAATTGACGAAAATCAATATACAATCTTTTTACACATTATTTCAGTGAATGTCAACGCAGAGCTGGCTAGCAATTTGTAACCGAACTTCAAAAAGGAATAAAAATTACGAAAATTCATAAAAAACAGATGAAAGCTTCAAAAGTCATTGTGAGTCGGTATCGGGGCTACCAGTCGGGGATTCTATAGAGATTGTTTTCGCACTTCTCTATGGGTGTTTTTGTATTTTTTTCTGCGAAAATGATTGATTTCAGACCTCCATCTGCCCACGCAATGTTGTGGGATACACGGCAAGGAAGTTTGGTTAACTGGGATAGAAGGAATAGTTACTCAAAATACTTATTTTGAATTTAATTTGAAGCAATGAAATAACTTTTCTACGAAATTTTTCAAAGTAATGTCTATAATATTTAAATCAACTATTTAACTGACGTCAACAAAAAATAAATAAATTTCAATTCAATTTTGACTTATTTGTATGTATGACTGTGTCGACTAGCTTTTTTTATTACAATGATTCCACCTATTTTCAGAGAAGGCTGAATAATTTAATCATCCATTAAATATACTGCTTGTTATTTAGATTTTTGACAATGACAGCTGTAAACTCAGACTATAAAATCATCTTTATTTTATAAGCCAAAACCTTTGAGTATAGAATATATAAGGAGGTGCCACATTTTTTTTTCATATACAAATGAGTTTATGACAGCGTGCCAATGTTGGCGCAAGTTTTACATAGTTTTCTTGGTAGATGACCTGTTAAAGGATAAGAAATTCTATACAAAAAGGTAGCCATTTTGCGCCAGACCAGGCACGCAGATACAGACGGTATGGTACCTCCTTATATTATATTCTATACTTACTCAAAGATTTCACAGGCCAAAACACATAGCGCTTGAAGTATGTCAATGTAGATGTTTTGAAATTAAGTTAAAAAAGCATTAGTAGTTGTGGTTTAGAAGTTCTTTGTTTAGGGGTTTTAAGTGTAGATGTTTTAATTTAAGGGCTTATAATAGGCCCCTATTTTTAAACATTGTTCCCTCACAAGCTCGCCGTTCTCTCTAACAGTATGTCCCACCAAACGCATAGAGCCCATTATTATTTCATTCCCCATTCACAAAACATTTCAGTATTCGGCTCTGCGGCACAACAATCATCGTTTGCTATAACGACATTTTAATTTCACGGGAAATGCACTGCTTTTTTTCAATAGGGATGATGACTACATTCAAAAATTCAAAAAATAATTAGTCCATCTTTTAGGCTATTAAAAAAATATTTGAAACACATTTTTTACCAGATCAAATACATAAATACAAAGATACATACCATCAAAGTTACGGAGTGGGGGGTATTGACGTCACTCCTCGGTTAAAATCGTACTGAGGCGTGACGTCACGAGCAACTTTAACCCAGTGTATCTTTGTCTTTTTTAGTATAAGAGAAAAAAGAAAAAAATACGTGTCGAATATTTAAAAATAATCTATGTGATGAACTAAAAAATCGTTGTCATGCCAATTCTTTGAATGTGTATTCCTTTAAAAATTATTGTATTTTAAGGGCTTGTTTCACGACTTATAGATACAATTTACCTGATAGATATTTTATACCTGTCACCGTCTGTCTAAGGCCTAGAACACACGCTGAAACGCAACTGAAACCGCTAGTTACTTTTGAGTTGCATCTAAGTTTCTGCTGTAGACTTCTTTAGAAAACCACACACGACGCAACTAGTTTGAAACGTTTCGTTTCAGTTGCGTTTCACCGTGTGTTCTGGGTCTAAAACGTCTTATTTTATGAAATAGACATAGGTTTATCTGTCAGTTGAATTTTATCTGGAGGTGGTGGAACGGACCCTTATTCTTGTAAGTATGAGTGGGTATTTTTGTAAGTACCTATTCTTAACCTCTCACATCCCACTGACCCATTATAAACCCAGACACAATAGATTTTCTATGGTCCTTTTTTTTCTGGGATGTGGAAGATTAAATAAGATCGATTTTTGACAAAAACACAATAGAATCATTCTGTAATGTCAGAAAAATGACAAACAATATGTCAAATATCAAAACACGTAATACGAAACTGTTTATTAACCTTATAATTTTATGATTGTTTTGTTTGCATGCATTCCAAAGAGAAATCAATGATTAATACTCGTGAAGTGAAAGAGGTGTGTTTGGATCGTAGCAAGTGGAAGGAAGTGGTCTCTGCCTACCCCAATGAGAGAGAGGCGTGACGGATATGTATGTATGTAATCACTTAACAGAAAGTTGCAACCTTAAAACAATAATAATAATTTATTTATTGCCTTACTCTACTCTACAGTCTTCCAAAACTAGTCCTACACCAAAGGTTGTCTGGAAGAGATCACTTTTAGTGTTAAGGCCGCCTTTGCGCACAATGTTTTAGTTTTAATTTTTATATGTATTTCTTTGTGTGCAATAAAGTATTTCTATCTATCTAATATTAAAATTAAGACCTTGAAACGTAGATTTTGTTTTTTACTTTTTCTCATGCTCTTGTAAAAATACTAATTTACTTCTAATTAATCAAAAAAGGTTGGATTTTCCACTCTAAGACGCGGCAGTGTGGTAATAGGTAGTTATTTTAATATAAAAAAGTACTTATGAAACTTAAACTCGTTGCAGAACGATTCGCTAAAGTTAATGCTCAATTACGAACTTAGTATTTATTTATCTATATCTGTCTGTCTGTCTGACAGCAGGCTTCTCATGAACCGTTATAGCTAGAGCGTTGAAATTTTTCAGATGATTGCCGTTTTAACAAAAAATACTAAAAATAGAATAATAATAATAATTAAAGGGGGCTCCCATACAACAAACATGATTTTTTTGCTTATTTTGCTTGATATCAATAGTAAATGGTACGGAACCTTTCCTGCGCGAGTCCGACTCGCACTAGGCCGGTTTTTTAACGCCCGTTATTAATAACCTATCCTGATCCGTTTTTACCAAATCGAGATTGAAAAAACAAAACACAATTGTCACTTGTGTACCAAAAACATGTCAAGAACACAATTGTGTTTTGTTTTTTCAATCTCGATTTGGTAAAAAACGGATCAGGATAGGTTATTAATAACGGGCGTTATATGAATACCCATTTACTAAGTTCCATTATGGGCCTGTTTCAACATCTATAGATAAAATTTATCTCACAGATGTTTTATGTCCAAAACTTCGTGTTTTATGAA
This sequence comes from Anarsia innoxiella, assembly GCA_947563765.1. Classification (NCBI taxonomy): domain Eukaryota; kingdom Metazoa; phylum Arthropoda; class Insecta; order Lepidoptera; family Gelechiidae; genus Anarsia; species Anarsia innoxiella. The sequence continues at coordinate 7,216,931 of OX387413.1, forward strand.
ATAGACATAGGTTTATCTGGCAGTTAACTTTTATCTGTAAGTGGAGAAACTTGCACTAAAACTCGTCGCGAAGTTTTCACACCATAAAACAAACAGGCTGCACCGCGAATAATTATTAGTTTCATTACATCACAACAACAATAGAAAATTATAATTACTTCTCAAGCAAACAATAGTTTAGGTAAAATAATAGAAATTACTTTAAAAAATATAACACTTACATAACTGTTACTGTCTTGCTCTTCATTGGTCAATACGCCCTCGTTTTCTATATCTGTGCCATTGTTAGCTTCTAAAATTGGAGGATCTGTAGGTATGTAATCTACAGGTTCATTTGTAGTGTCTTTGTAAATTTCTACATAGTCTATGGCAGGGTAGTCTGTAGAATTGTCATCTGTGTCGTAATATGGACTGTCATCGTTTGAGATTTCATTTTCTTGTAAATTCTCAATCAGTTTGTAATCTATTGGTGTTTTAGTTTGAACTTCTGGATTTTGTTCTTCTACTGTTGGTCCTTTTGTGGTTTCTACTATTATCGCTTTAGCTGTAGTAGTAGTAGTGATAGTTTCTTTGATATTGCTTTCATTAGTAATAAGTTTAGGAGCTTCGGTTGTCATTGGTTCCTTTACTAAAGCTTTAGGAGCTCTAGTTGTCGTTTGTTCTACTTTATGAACAACTTTAGTCGTAGCTTCTATTTTTGGTTCTACTGCTTTTGTAGAAGTAGAAGTTGTTGTAGTAAGATTTTTAGTATCTTCTGTTGTAGTAACTTCATTGACCTCCTTTGTTATTTGGGAATTAGAAGCTTCTGTGGTCTCAATAGATTCCATTGTTGTTCTATCATTATCATCGTATTTTACTGTAATTGGTGCATCGTTTTCTTCGTTTACTATGGTTCCTATAGTTGTACTTATATCTTCATTACTTTCAGTAACTTCTTCCCAATCTAAAGTATCATTTTCCAAAATCTTTGAAATAAACTCTTCTATTTGGTCCTGTAAATTCTTTTCTAATTCCACCTTTAAAGCGTTAAGTTCATCATTGAATTCGGTTAAATTATTCATTATAATTTCCGGTAGTTTTATAGTTTCAGTACCATTAAAACCTAGATTATGCAAACTAAATGCTCTAACATGAATTTCCGTATGATTATCAACTTGTTTATAAACATCTGTGTCATCTTTTATATCAAATACACCTTTAATTTCATCTTTTATTAGACTAGTAACATCAGTTAACGCTTCAGTTAAAGTTTTACCAATTTGGGTTAAATCGAAGAAGTTAACTTTAACATTTGTATCATTATTTTCTTCTTCATCATTGATAACTTCAGTATTGTTTTTATCAGTTAAATTTCGATCACTGTTAAAAAAATCTTGAACGAAACCACCTAAGCACTTTAAATAACCGTCACAATCACACTTAACCTTTCCAACAGCACAAAAGACGAAAAATACAAAAAACAAATATTTAAAATTCATGTTTGTTTAAAACACGTGGGTTTCAATCGTGAGTCAAGTTACAAATGCAAGTTAAAGTTACGGTCGGGTAAAAAAGTTAACAAGTTTGGGTTATGTTTCGTTGCGCACGTCTTTAACTCTTATTAATAGGTGAATAAGATGCAACTTTAAGTCGTGCTTAATGGTAACCTTGTGGGGCTTTGAAAATTATGAGAATAGCGTATTTCCGAATAGGTAGAAGATTTATTCGTAGCCTTTTTAATGACATTAGTAATAGCCAGTAGGTTCAATTGATAGCTTCTAGAATAAATTGATATGTAACAAATCTTTTCACAAAAATGAACCTGGAGAAAATTGTGGCCTTTAATTATAATACATATTAGGTGGTATTTTTGAATTATCAATATTTAGATTTCTTATATGAATTATCGATTGAAATCTTCGTAGTTACGGTTTATTTTAAAAACGGCAAAATGTGGAATTACCTACGCTAATATAAAATGGACAAAATTTTTGGAGGGAGCAAGGCGTATAATGACTTGCAAATAGTACAACTTTGCTGTACTAATAAACTACTACCTATAAATTTGTCTACTAATAAGAAAAATCTGTAGGTACATTATTATTATATACAATAGGTACTTATTGTTCCATACACCAATTATAAGTCCTAGTTAATGTGGCGCTGGTTCCACTAGGATGTGGGGAACATAATAAAAGCACTTTAAGTATGCACTTTAACTTGTATTTTAAAATACTTGAGCACAATACAGTCACATTATTAGACAGCCATATTGATACTACCGGAAACTACATTTTTACCGGAAATTTACTAATATAAACAAGAAAAAATAAAAGAAATAAGAAATTTCTTTTAGAAATATGCTGTACCGTTTGTATAACTTCTCTTTTTTTCTGTATCTATGTACTATCATCTTACAATAAACTGTTAAATAAATAAATAATAAATAAACACTTGTGTTCGGATAGTTATATGCATCGAACACTATAAAAACTCCTTTTCCAAACACTTCCCCCGCTGTTTCCATAGCCCACCTAACAAATAGTTTAGCAAGAGCTCACCTTGAACGAACGACTTTGATGTATCACACACAATCACAGCATCTACAATGAAAGCGAGAGTCACGAGCTTGACCATCATTGTGGGTCTAATCTAATGGTATTAATTAATAGCTATTTTGATTTGTTTTTGGTCACAGACGCCGAGGTAGACCTCGAAAAAGATGGAGAGACAATCTGGATGCATTTTCACGGGAATGGCGGGTCGCTACCGGAGACCGTGTTAAATGCAAAGTCGCGGGAGGCCTTTGCCCAGCAGTGGGATCATGAAGACTAGCAAATTTTTTTTTTCAAGTTATTTGGTAAAGAAACAGCCGTAGTTGAATCTTAAAACAGACACAAAACCACATCTAACAAATGTACCTATGGAATCCTATGATACTATTAGATCTATTAAAATGTAATCACTTAACTACAGCAAGAAAAAAGACAGATAAGTTTCTCTATCTGACAAGAGAAATAGAAAAGATATTAAACAAAAATATTTAAGACCCGACATGTACAGATATTTGACAGTTATTTGATACCTGTCTCTATCTAAAACATCATGTTTTATGAAATAGACACAGGTTTATCAATCAGTTTAATTTTATCTGGGAAATTATGGGAAATAGCCCCCTAATCTAATTTAGCCATTAATGTCCCACTGCTGGGCAAAGGCCTCTGTCCTCATCCGCCATGATTTTTAGTTCAAGTAACCTTAGTGTGAAAGAATTAAAATTTTAATTTGTTTTCCTTAACCGCATTTGTTGTTATCATTCCTAAACATTTCCCCAGCGCAGCGGTTACAAAATTTTGTGCATCATTGCAATATCTTTGCTTATTTACCAGTTGTGAATTAATTATTTATTCCCATTTCCCAGTTATTTAAGGCCAAATCAAGAGTATCCTAAGCCGACGGGCATGTATGAAGCGACTGATGAGTGTGGATGAAGCGAAAGAGGTGTGTTTGGATCGAAGGAAGTGGTCTCTGCCTATTTCAATGGGAGAGAGGCGTGACGGATATCCCAGTTATTTGTATCCTTGTTAATGTATGTTTAGCATTTAAGCGCATTGATCTTGAACTGATATGCTTGTATTGTACTGAAACAATAAATAAATTGCACATAATATTTATTCTTTATCAGCCCATATATGTCCCCACCGAGGGGCACGAGCCTACTCTCATACAGAGAGTGATTAGGCCGTAATCCACCACGCTGGCCAAGTGCGGGTTGGCGGATTTCACATACACCTTCGAATTTCTTCTCTAGTGTATGCAGGTTTCCTCACAATGTTTTCCTTCACCGTTAGCAAGTGGTAATCGAATAAATTGATCCGTACATGAGAAATAAACTCAGAGGTACGTGCCTGCATAATATTTATACGCCCTTAAGATTGAAGATATCACAATATCCAAGACATTGATAAGGTACTTAAATTCGAAGTCCACGCGCACGAAGTCGCAAATAAAAGCTAGTATTAAGATATTAAATTAAGAACGACCTTTATATTTTAAAATTAATTTGAAACAATCATCTCAGTTGTGATTCTTCACGGTGTTGCCACATCTATTCCAATTTAATTTGACTTTTGATTCTTTTCGTAAATCGGTAACTACTGTAACGGCCTTGGGTTCTGGATACTTTTACCGAGGACGGCACGACGTACATATACATACATACATATCCGTCACGCCTCTCTCCCAACAGGGTAGGTAGACACCACTTCTTTCCAGTTTCTACAATCCAAATAAATGACGTGTATAAAAAACATAGGTATTTACTCTATTAGTGGTCTCAGGCACTAGCGTTTGTGTTGCGATTGCGGTTAGACAGCTTGTACTTAATGAAAAATGCGAACCGCTGTTGGCGGTTGACCAGCGACATTGACGCGGTTTCATATCAGACGTTAAACCACAACCGCTTAAACAGTATATTTTTTTAAATGCAGGTCGCTCTTTTAGAGACTAAAAAGATGTAAACATTGTGTTATAATATAAAACACAAAACATTAACTGAAGATGACATTTCACTAATAATATAAATGTTATTGTTGGTGCTTATGGATTTGAAGATGTTTGTTACTCTCACGCGAAAACTACTGAACAGATTTTAATGAAACTTTCCAATATTGTTGTTTACACATCAGAATAATGTATAAGCTATATTAGTTTATGATATCATGTAAATTTTGCAAGACATGACGATAAATGCCTACGAAGTCGCGGGCAGGTACTAGAATCTAAAGAGATGTAAATAAATACCAAATACAAGAAAAAAACTAAATATTACATACTCGTTTATATCACCGGAAGTTACAAAAAAATTTACTCAGATCTACGCACATCAATTTGCTTTACTATAGTGTTTAGAACTTTAGATCCATTACAAAATCATACAATTTAACATCGCGCATCGTAACAAATGTATTATATTAACATATAAGTGAAATAAATGTCGAAATGATGTAAAAAGAACTGTTATTTAAAATGTGCCAATCTTTTGATTATTTCGATCTTGTAACTTGTACAGTGGTACTGGGAAATGTAGCATGATGTTACTAATATTATAAATGTCAATGTTTATCTTAATGGAAGGATTTGAGGATTTTTGGTGTTCCGTACCCAAAGGGTGAAAACGGGACCCTATTACTGAGTCTTGGCTGTCCGTCTGTCTGTTCGTCCGTCTGTCACCAGGCTTTATCTAATGAACCGTTATAGCTAGAGCTTTGAAATTTTCACAAATGATTACCATTGCCGCTATAACAACAAATACTAAAAATAGAATAATAATAATAAATAAGGGGGGTTCCCATAAAACAAACGTGATTTTTTGCTTTTTTTTGCTCGCACTTGGCAGGTATTTTTTTGTTTCTGTTATTGTTAGAGAGGTCTAATTGATTTTTAATGATGTACCTACTTACCCAAAATTGTATGCCTGATGGTAGACCACAGAAATCTGATATACCTATATATTAAGGCCTGTAACTCTGTTGCATTATCATGTGTGTAACAATGAGTAGGTACATTTTGTTATTTGATATTTGGTATAGAATACTTTATATGTATAACACGTCGGAAATATCTGCGGACCTGATGATTTGATGACGTCATGCAACTCGTACGTACTCGTCACGGTACTGGATAGGCTAAAACGGGGGAAGCGCGGGGGAAAGCGCATTCCAGCGAGGTCCGCAGATATTCCCGACGTGTTATAAATGGATGTATGGGTTCGAGAACTATTTCTATTCTGAATATCTCGGATCGAATAAGAATCGGATGTATTGCGTAGCCCCTCTTATTATTTCACGTAAAAACCACTGAGCAAATTTCAATATAACTTTACAATGTTCTAAGAAAATCCAATAAAACAATACTAAACTTATTTCTCAAGTCTCACTGTATGGTAGTATCGTAACGGGTGGTATTAGCAACTCAATTTTATACGATTTCAACGTCACCCGGAAGTTTCATAGCTTTATTATGTCCGCTCGTCTTCGCTATAAAGATGTAGAGCAGGGAAATCAGTAGGTCAAATACATTTAAAATAGAAATAGACAGGGGCCCAAGTCTGCTAATTTAAAATAGCTTCAGTTGTGTGTCGGCAGAGCGTCAATGGCATTTTTGACACATTTGGTATTCTGCTAAACAATGGCTTACACTGATTGCGACCAAATGTGTCAAAAAATGACATTGACACTCTTATTGAAACTGCCGACACACGACTGAGGCTATTTTAAATTAGCTGTCTTGGACCCCAGAAGAATTGCTTAATGTAGTAAAGATGTGGATGAACAACATTACCCTCCCTTTGGCTTTGCCGTAGTCGGTTAAAAATAACATAAATAGAAGCGAAACTTTTTGCTCTGTGTCAATTTTAAGTGACCTCTTTCAGTCGAACGAAATTTTACGAGAAAATTCAATGTTAAACTGAACAATAGATTGTTTAACTGAACTGAAGATATTGAATATTCTTATAATATAACACAGCATTGCGTGTAGAATATGAAATACATACATACATATCCGTCACGCCTCTCTCCTATTGGGGTAGGCAGAGACCACTTCCTTCCACTTGCTACGATCCAAACACACCTCTTTCGCTTCATCCTCATTCATCAGTCGCCTCATACATGCACGTTAGTTTATGGTACTCTCTTATTTATCGGATTAGTATAATAATTATAAAAAATAGGAAATACAATACAATACAAATATTTTTTATTGCACAAAAAGATATAAGGCACAGACACAAACAAGAATATAAGAAGCAACAGGCGGCCTTATTGCTAGGTAGCAATATCTTCCAGGCAACCTTAGGGTAAGAAATAGCGAGAAATAGGTAATAATGGTTTCGGGTTGTGCAAACAATACAGAATACATACATAACTACATATACTTACCGAAATACCTAGTACCTACCTATAATAAAAATAAACTAATAGATATCTAATAGATAATATAAACATTAAATACATAAAAATACCTACTGACGAAACCTCACAATAAAACAATTATGTAAATAGAGATTGTTATCTAAGTGTTACGATGATAATGACAATTATTTCACATAAATATTTAGATCGTGGGAAGTATAGTGTACATTGGAGATTTGACGAATAATTAAAACACATACATACATACATACATTATACATATTACATTATTATTTTTATTATTTTTACATTTACATTAAAACTATGCTTTAGATTTACAAAAAAACAAAGAATTGCATGTGGTAATAAAGTCAATTAATATTTGATTTGGGCCGGTTTTTCAATACTTTTATAATTAATTCAAAATTATGTCTATACCTATGTCTTTTTCATAAAATATCACGTTTTAAACAGTGGCGGGTATAAAATATCCCTAGGAATTAATTTTAACTGACAATTGAAAAACGGGGCCTTAATAAAAAAAAATCGGTTCGCTTTTTGATCTTTTTACTTTTGCCCCATGTCTACACCTGACAAAATGTCTTCTGAGAGCTTTTGACACTTGTCATGTCATTGTGTCGAATACGATTATTAACGTAATAAGAAAAAAGACAAATTCAATACAATTCAAACACAATGTACTTAGGTATATTGTTTGTGAATAAATAAATAAAAAAATAAGAATAAAACTGGTTTAAAGCTCTACATTATTAAATACCTTTATAAGATAGTGTGTCATAATCTTAATGCCGTAACCTTAGTGTACCCTCAGCTTTACAATAGACATAGAAGGTCGATTTAGGTCGAGAGAATATTTACATTGTCTTTAATTATACGTTTTTAGTTACGTCAAAAATTCAAGTTTGAATCGAAAATGTCAAGGAAACGTTTTTGACATACCACCATACTTATTAAATGCAATTAAAACAAAAGATTTTTAACCTATAACTAATAAGATGGGTACTAAAACGTAGTGATTATATGCTCTTTGGTAGGTACCTTAAACGCTCTGGCCAATTGGTGTAGTTGGTAGTGACCCTTGCTTGCCATGTCGTAGGTCGTGGGTTCGATTCCCACTAGAGACAAACATTGCGTTGATATACAGAGATGTTTGTCTTAAGACACATCTAATAATCTTATTAATATTATAAAATATCAATGTTTGCGCCGATGGATGGATGGATGTTTGTTACTTCATCACGTAAAAACCACTGAACAGATTTTAATGAAACATTACGATAACTTAGCTTGGACATCAGAATAACACATAGGCTATATTATTTTAAGATATCATGATTTTTTTCCAAGATATGAAGATAAATGCGTACGAAGTCGCGGGCAGCCTCTAGTATACTTATAAATAGTAAACTATAATACTTAATTATAGTAGGTAAGCTTTACGTCACTTGACATTGGCAAAATCTTGGGTACCTATTTGCCATTAAAAAAAACATAAGCTTGTTAGGTTCCTTAGTAACGAAAGAAACACTTTATTGCACACAAAGCAAAGTTAAAAATATCAAAATAATAATTAAACTACCATAAAAAAGAAAAAAAAGATTTCCTAAACTATGAATTTTGTTAGTTTTTTTGCACTGAATGAAGTCAATTTTTTTGTACACTTTGACTCAAAAAATTTATTGAAAAAACAAAGAAAAAATACACAAAATTGGTCAGGCTATACAGTAGTAATTAAATAATTATACTTAGTTTTTTACTTACCAATCTCTCAAAACTGCCACCAGTCTCATTAATTCCAGTTAACATCTCCACATCATCCGAATCACTGATCATCAATTTACTTTCATCAACTGCATCCTTCATCATCCCTGTCGTCATTTCAACATCAAAGACATAATCAACGATAACTCGATCCGGTAGTTCTAAATAATCTTTGCCTATATCTTCGATTTTTACATCCCTTTTCTTTCGATCGTCGAAAAATGTGTCGAAGTCAGTAAAATCGTCGGTAAAGTCGGTTTCGGCTGTGGTATAATATTCTGTAGTGACTTCTTCTATTTCGTAAACCGTGATATTCAATTCTGATAGCGTTGGTATACGTTTTATAGTGATGTTTGCGTTTATATACGTGTAAACGTCAGGCCAGTATTTTGCGGTATACAAAAACGCTGATATCATGAATAACATTACGAATAGTATTAGCAGAATTAGTAATTTTATTGCTATTTTTAATAATTGAACATTTATCTTCATTTTGGTGTTTAAATTTAGAACTTTTTTGTTTTTAATTCTTTTCAAAATGGCCGTTCCGTTTTTGTTTTTAAAACAAATAAAAAAAGAGATTGCATCACTTTTATTGAGCGCAAATAATTAAAAGAGTTTTTATATTATTTTGCTGTTGAAAACTTTTTTGACTGTTCCAAATTAATTTAAAACTTTTTGGAAACTGTTTCTTTTTTAAGCACAGATAAAATATTAACAAGGCACTAGTCTGGACTATTCTAAGCACACAAGTGATACTAACTACTTAAATTAAGTTTCATACATCGTCATACATCATACAAATTGTATAAGATCATAAAATACACCAAATAAGAAAGAAGGATGCGCAAATAACGAGTCTCCATTCATAAACAATAGACAATGAACATATCCTTTTAGGACGGGGATTTTTAATTGACTATTTTATTCAAAGTTAATGTCTCGCTATTTTGATCCGGAAAATTTTGTATCTAAGGTTTAATGTGTTGATTAAAATAGGTTATTGGAAGAGATATAAAAATACTTACGAAAGATACCTTAATCATAATAATGTGAAAGAGTATGATAATGCCAAGTTATTTTTTTTAAGGCTGAAACACACCGGATGCGTATGCGTAACGTAGACGTAAGCACAGCGTAGCAACGTGCGTAGTTACGGTGTAACCCGATGTGACACCGGGCTACGCGTCACGTCGACGTGTACGTCTACGTTACGCAAGCGGTGTGTCCTGTCTCTTATAGTTCCGTACATTACTACTCAGAGGTACGCATACGTAACGCATACGCATCCGGTGTGTTTTGGCCTTTAATGAACAAAGAGAAAGAATTGAGTATTGATCGTAGTGATCTCTGCCTACCTCAATGGTAATGAAGCATGACAGATATATATGTGTGTAGAATGTAGGTAGAGTCCGTTTCACGATAGAAGTCCCCTAGCCGCGGCGCTGTATATCATGTCAAAATTGATAATGTTGCCATTTATGACTACAACATCTACCTATATTATGTATATTTCATTTGTTATTTATGAAAAAATATTATTTCCCGCATATTTCGAGTGTTCTGGTCATTTCATGAGTAGGTTGGTTTGGTTAAAATTTTGATAAAATTGTCTATTTTTTAGTTATATTTCTGTTATGTAAAGAGTATATTTTTATTAAAATTAGTAAGGGTTTTTTACCTACTATCAGGGAAAAGATCAGAAAATAGAGAAAATAGACCTGTCAAGTTCCAAAAATATCCAGGGGACTTCTTTCGTGACACGCACTCTACCTCAACAGTAATAAAGCATGACAGATATGTAGGTATGTATGTAGGATGTAGGTACCTATGTATTTTTTATAAACAAGGTAACCTTTAGTTAGATACCTACCTACTTCTAGGTTAGGTGCCTGCCCACGTATTTATTGCTCACTGAAACGTAAAAACATTTAATTTTTATCTTAAAAAGTTCACAAATAACATCTCGAAATGGAATATTACAATTTCTAGGCTCGTTTCGCTTAAAATAAAAGTTTATTACAATCCCAAACCAAATTAAATGAAAGCTGAAGAATGCCTGAAGGAAATGTTTGAGCAAAAACATTTCGACGCTATATTGCTCTCTATTTTCGAAGGCTTGTTTTTGCCCTCAGTATATTCATGTTAAAAAATCATCGGTATTGTAAACTATAGATAGGCTATGTATTTTTTATTATTTATTTATTTAACAGTTTATTGTAAGATGATATTACATAGAAACAGAAAAAAAGAGAAGTTATACAAAAGGTACAGCATATTCCTAGAAGAAATTTCTTCCTGCAGACCCCACACAGAGAAGTGATAGCATAAAGGCGAGATAGTCACTTAACCTACAATAAACAATAAATATATAAGTATAAACCTACACATATATATTCGATAAATACACATACATAAATATTATAATTTATATTGTATTCTCTATGATAAGGAAAGATGTTAAGATGTTATGTGTATTATGATGTTAATTTTTATAATTATATTGTACCTACTTAAGTATGTTGTAGTTAGCTATTGAAAAGTGTGGTATGAAATTATAAGGTTTAATCTTTCACACCTCAGAAAAAAAGAACAATTGATTAATCTATTGTGTCTGGGTTATAATGGGTCAGTGGGATGTGAGAGGTATAGAATTTGAAACGTATTTTTATTGAATGTCTAGATATAAGTAACTATTTGAAAAGACTGATTAATGTCAATATAAGCCCGCGTAAGTATGCGGGCAAGGGATAGAGAATCTTTTTATTTAAGACCTGCAATTATTATACAGGGTGTTAGGAAAAGTATCACTTTCTTTTAACCAGGTATAAGTCATTTTTAATTAAGAATTTCATTACTAATCGCGCGATTCGCGCGCTCTAACGCAAAGGTCATTCAACTCTCTGCGAGTAAGTAGGTCATTGATTAAAAATGAGTTCAAAAAAAATTTTTTTTTTGTGGTATTTATTCTACATGACTAACACTATACCTGGTTAAAAGAAAAGTGATACTTTTCCTAACACCCTGTATAAAGAATACTTATTGAATCTTATTTATCTTAGATATTAACAGCAAGTCTTGCGAATAAAGTTTATACAGACTAAGCCCCCGTTTCACCATCTGTCAGATAAAATTTAACTGACAGATACACCTATGTCGATTTCATAAAACATGAGGTTTTAGACAGAGACAGCTATAAGTCAGATAAATTTTATCTTTAGATGGTGAAATAGCCCCTTAGTATAGGTATTATATGTTATTTTATTCACTGTCTAATCTAACCCATTAAAGTCTATGGTAAGTTAAAATAAAATGTAGTTTAGAGAGTTTTCTTAGAATTGTCTATGTCTCATAATAAGGTAAGGTAAGAATGTAGGTATAAAAAGTCCTTTTTATTATTTTAAATAAAAAATAACTGACTTCTAAAAGAAAGTACAAAATTAAAAATAAAATAATCTCTTTCTTTTCTACAAGATGGCTAAATAAGATAAGATTCTACAAGTACTTAGTAACATAAGTTTACTTTAAGATGAGCGTAGATTTACATAATATGTATGTATATAGGGTGACTTTAAATTAGTGAACGATAGAAAAGGATATGCATGCACCCGTGATGACAAACAACTTTTACTATGGGACCAAGGTTGAAATGATCCAAAAAAATTTGAACCCCCTATACAAAATACATCAGCTGATAGTAGATACTATGGAGGAACATTTTTTTTTTATGATTTCGTACTTGGTCCCATAGTAAAAGTAGTTTGTTATCACGAGTATATACATATCCTTTTCTATCGTTCACTAATTTAAAGTCACCCTATATTATGAATGATATTATAATAATATGATAGACATAGACACTCCCTTTTCTTTACTACGTAAGGATAAATAAAAGAAACTAATTATAAAACACATATTTAATAATCAGTACTAAGATTAATTAAAATAATATTAACAACAACAACAGGTACAAAACTCGCGCCCACTCACGCAACAAACACAACACAACACAACAAAACAACAACAACAAAAAACGATACCCTTCCTTTTGGCTTCGCCGTAGTCGGGTAAAAAACAAGAATATGTCCATGATATACATTATATCTTCAGGACATTTTATATGCAGCTATTCAAGCTACAACTTTGAAAGGAAAATGGAGTTAGCTTAACGGATATTGCCGAACACTTCCGGACTTTGCCGATCGTGGAAATATATTTTATAACAATTTGTACCGTAAGTTCCCCCGATCGACGAAGTTTAACAATATCGTTTGTAAATTCGTAAATATCCGTTTGAACACGTTTTATAACATGTAGGTATAGGTAGGTACGTTAAAACGTTTATAGCTTTATCGATGGAATCAATTTTGTTATAGTATTTCTTTTTAAAGAAAAAACGAGAGCCTAAATACCTATAATTTTGTGAAAAGAACCGCTTTTGAAAAATAAGATTCGGTGGAAAGATTTTGTATTAAGAAGGATAACATTACCAATTCTGAATTTAAATCTTATGCGATCCCTTTTTAGTGTGAATAATAGTTTCGTAAACCGGTACTTTGAAAGGCACTGGTTTCTCAACCGTTACAATCACGTGCTTAACGACTTCAAACGGTACCTCTTTAATTTTCGGAACGTGCACGGTCTTCTCTACGGGATACGGTACCGATTTCTCCACGGGAATTGACACTTCTTTTATAATAGGGATTACTACCGCTTTAGGTACAGGTACTTGAATAGGTACGGGATGCGGGACAGGTATCAAAATTGGCTGATTAATTTTAAACTCTACATTTTTGGGAAGCGGAACAACTACTTCTTTATAATGCTTGATTTCTTCTGGATTTTCCTCGTGAACATGTTGATGGACTGGGTAGGAATGTGGTTGGAGGTCATGTCCGTAACTGCCGTGATCGTCGCCTCCATCTTGATTATAGTCGGAACTGTCCCCGTAACTGGGGAAATCATGGCCACCCGAGTATTCACTCGGCTGTAACTGTAAATAGAAATTGAATTGATTACTTTATGGTCAAATAATTGTATCTACTCGTGTATAGATTTTGATCGAACACAATTGTCAGAGTAAATTAGATAATAAATAAGTAGTGAAAGAAATAACGTAATAAAATATTCTATTATGTAGCGAAATAACAGCCGTTATCTAAGAAGCAAAGTTATTGCGAAAAACATGGGCCAAGTGCGAGTCGGACACGTGCGTCTTCATGCACTTTTTTGTTATGGAACCCTTCGGTTCCATAACAAAAAAGGCAAAAAAAAAATTTGTTTCGTACCAAAAAAGGCAAAACAATCTCGTTTCATGTAAGGGAGCCCTTAATTATCATTATTATTCTATTTTTTTTTTAATACATAATTTGTGAAAATTTCAAAGCTAGCTATAACGGTTCTTGACATGCAGCCTGGTAACAGACGGACAGACGGACAGACAGACAGACGGACAGCCGATTCTCCTCAGTAATACTGTACCGTTTTCACCCTTTGGGTACGGAACCCCAAAAAGTTTAGAAAGGAAATAAGAAAACAGCTATCGGGAATAGAATGGGAATTAATTTTCCTTTTCATAATTCTGCGGCGCGTGTAACGAAATTATCAATAATTGCTTTAATTTATTGAATTTAACAACATGCAACTATGAACAAAGGTAACAAAATTCTATTCACGAATATATTAACACTCGCGTTTTGGTATTGCGTAAACGGATATTCGGCGTAGTCGAGTGGAAAATTCAATTTTCACCTTTTAGCTGCTTTTGGTGCGATTTGAAAACGGATGGTGTGAATTTATTTATCAAAGTGCATTTTTTTAGTCCAATATAACTATTATTATATTAGTTTATTTTTTATTGGTTTGAATTGAAAGCTCTTACCCCGTTATTACAAAACGAGGTTTAAATCAGTTCTAGAACTAATTTAAACCTTAACGTGTATTAGTTCTTGAATTATATTCAAACCTTGAACTACCTATATCAAACATTTCTTTTCAATTTAATCTTAGAATATAATCTGGCTTTAAAACCGAAATACGAAAAAACAATAAAGTAGCAGGCGATCTTAATGCTAGATGGCAATTTCTTCTTTACAAACTTGGAGTAAAACAATTGATAGGCAATCAAATAAGCTTGCAGATTATGCAATCAATCTCGCTCGCAATTATCGGAATCGAAAATTAAATAGAGGAGTCTTTAAGTTTTAAAAATAGAATGAACATCACATAAAGACAACGCTTAATTAAAAAAAAAAAAACAAAATAAGATCGAGACGTCAAAAAACGCGGGAAGCCAACTACGTCAAAGACTATAGTGAAAGGGAAAACCACAGAGTGCAAATATCTAACCGATAAAGAGATGCAAAATTCAAGCCATTCACCTTTTTTTTACCTTTCCGCGCCAATTTATTAACGGTGAACGAAAGGAGGTTAGAAAAAGAAAGAAAAACCTAAATGGCGACTCCGTTTCCGACGACGACCTATTTAGTTCGTTTTAACCGTTTTTTTTCTTGCTTTGCATTAACGTTTTTCAGTTAAGTAACCGTTATTGAATAATCGACGGTAACTTTGTTAGTAACAGTTGAATAAGAGGGGCAGACATATTGTATTTTTTAAATACGCCATTTTTATTAGAATTTTAGGTTTTATCTTGTTCACTCTTGAAGTGTGTTTGGATCGTAGTAAGTAGAAGGAAATGGTCTCTGCCTACCCCAATAGAAGTGAGGCGTGACGAATATGTAGGTATGTATGTACCTACTCTTGTATGAGAGTATGCCCCTGTAGTGGGGATGGAAAGGACTGACGATGATGATGATACGAAGATATGAAGTTGAAAGATTAAAAGTTTGTGCATTTTGTGACGAAATTACAAGATTGAATTATCCATTCATTATACTACTTAGGTAGGTACTTAATTAAATATGGGCTATACATGACTTAAGTGACGTAAACGGATATGCAGAAAATAGATTTGCTACTTTTGAAGTTAATAGGTGGGTACTTCAACATACCTAATAAATAGGTAGATATTTATTTAACAGTAAAAGATAAAAGCTAAGATAAAGATATTCACTATAATAACTTTTGATTTGACCGGTTATGAGTTTTGACTGTAGCTTTGGTATTTAAGTTACACACCTCCAGCCAGTTTTTTTTTTCTAGCACGCAAACATATAGATAACTTTTTGAAAATGACTATCAATTAGTAAGCACAATAACATTATTAATTACTGTAACAAGATACTACCTATCTGCTAAAAGATACTAACAGATTGACGTTTTTTCGCAACCGGTAATTACGACAACTCCTAAACATATTTTTTGAGCCTATGTTGTCCCATGACTGGGCAAAAGCCTCTCCCATGCCTCTCCACAGATTTCTGTCGGTGGCTGCTTCCCACCAATCCTTCCTAAATGCCTTAATATTACATTACTTAAAAGATACGACAATGATTACAAACACTAAATATTCTAACAATATCGGAAAACATTCTCCAATCTCCACGAGGCAGAACCCACAAATTCAGGTACCATCTGCTCCCAGATTATAATAAAAATAAAACAAGGAATAAGAAGCTAACGCCCCTTGCCATCCTTTATGTTTGCTGTTTACAAAACATTATGATTTTACTGCTTAGGGTTCCTTTGGCGGATTGAAAAGCCATTTAGTTGTATCTACTTGGCCTGAGGTGTGTTTGGATCGAAGCAAGTGGAAGGAAGTGGTCTCTGTCTACCGCAATGGGAGAGAGTAGTGACGGATATGTATGTATGTACTTGGCCTAATTTTGATTTAATAAGGTAATTTTAAGATAAGGAACTTGAAAAACTGTATTTTTTAACGATTTCAAAAAAAGGAGGAGGTTTCTCAACTCGACCGTATAAGTATGGATTTGACAAAAGTTTTCTATTTTCAAAAACAGTTCTAAAAGTATCTCTTATGCAGTTTTAAGTCTCCTACGCACCAGCGGTCATCCGCAACCGCAACGCAACGAAATTTGACTTATGAAACCAACTTCACTCGATGATTGAAAGACAGACTTACCTATCATTATATCTAGCCTACATCCTACTCATATTACAAATGTCAATGTTTGTGCCTATGGAATCTATGCGACTCTTCGTGTGTACAACATCATGCTTGTTACTTTTTCACGGCAACACCACCGAACAAATTTTGATGAAATACAATAATGTAACTTGCAGTTCAGAATTCTAAGTTACCTACTGTGTAAGTTTTCTAATGGTATCTACACACCAAAGCCGCCGGCTTTTTTGACAGCTGCCATTCGTATGACGTAAAGCCGCCGACCTTTTTTTTTTTTTTTACATGGGGAAATCCGTTATGGATACCCTTCGTCTCGGAGAAAGACGAAGAGTTATGTCGGACTCGCACCGACTATAAACCCCATGGTGTTTCTTCTCTTCGCCAAGTGACAGGAACACGGGAAAGCTTCCGCATACGTCCGCGAACCCTGTCGGCGTGTCCGCCGAAGCAGATCCCTCTCGGGCAAATGCCCATCCTCATGCCCATCCTCTCTCCGCGGCTAACGTGTCAAAACACCAAACACGTCAGCCGCACCTGCTTTAGCCCGGCCGTATGCCGGCGGCTTTGGTGTGTAGATAGCATAAGATGTAAGACGATAAATGCGTACTGAATACGAAATCTACAGGTTCTAGTATTAGCAATATCATATTGCTTTAAGTATCAGTTTCAACCGCTAAAGCCTAGAACCTAGATTCAATCTAAAGTCTAGACCAGACTTCAATAATCTAATCGAACATACGTGTTATGTTTTATTTCAAAAAGTGATTTATTTAGGTTCTGCTGTTGTGTTGTTAGTTTCAATTGAGTACATTGAACTTTTTATTTTAAAGGTCATTGATTTTATGTCTGATAGGGTTTTGTTATTTTTGATGCATACGATTGCATTTTCTATACAAAAATATATGGTCGAATTGAGAAACCTTCCCCTTTTTTGAAGTCGGTTAAAAAATGAAAATGCTTCGAGATCTTTACCTAACCTAACCTTAACTTTCTGACCTTTGTCATAAATTTATTTTTTGGCGTTTGCTTAAACTTAGTGCTTAAAAATAATAATTGAGTTAAACAAAAACTAATCTTATAAAGCCGACTTCTTAAAGAACTATTGTCTCGAGTCTGGTGGGTTTTTATGTGTGTAATAGGTATAAACATATTTTTAGTAAACTAGAATATCTTTACTTCACTTAAAATTGACAGAATCCACAATACTAGTTGCCTTAAAAAATATATATCCGTTATAAATAACTAACAGAAGGTTAAACGTTAAACCCAGTTTTCTCCAACGCGTGTCGTTTAGATTCTAATCATGAGATTAAGTTCAAAGCAGCGGGAGGTGAAACTCGTGAATAGCTTTATATAAAGGCACGTATACATTGGATAACTGTAAGGCCCAGAACACACGGGGGAACGCAACAGCAACGAAACTGCCTCTGCTAGTTACTTAAAACTACATAAAACGCAACTAGTTTGAAACGTTGAAACTAGTTGCGTCGTGTGTGGTTTTAAGAAACTAGCATAGCACAGTAACAAAAAATATAGTGTGAACTTGGTTCGCGAGCCTGCGATGAACGCGACATGAGCGGCTCGCAGCGAGCCGACGATTGTCAGTTGCCGAAAGGATAACTGTTTACAGTGCTACGAGGATCTTTTGGCAAATGGCGGAAATCGGAACTAACTATATTATCTTAAAAATTGACATTATTTTGAGTTATTTATTCCCCACACACGCCCTCCTGACAATGTCACTCAATTGCCAATAGATTTGTAGCACAGTACAGTGGTAACTGTAACACGCGTAGGTACACACTAGAACTTCGTCAAGGTATCTGTTTGGTTACAGTTAGACACTGCAACGCAACTGAAACTCCTTAGAAAACCACACACGACGCAACTGAAACGAAACGTTTCAAACTAGTTGCTTTGTTGGTTTTTTTAGGAAGTCTATAGCAGAAACTGCGATGCAACTCAAAAGTAACTAGCAGTTTCAGTTGCGTTGCATTTGCGTTTCACCGTGTGTTTTGGCGCTTACAGCAATGAATACGCGCCTTTAGCATATTTACAGTAATCTCCTTGTTCGGTCCTTTTTACGAAGGCCGTTTCTTAGAAAACATCAAGGAAAACAGGTTAATTCCTTCCTTTTAAATTTACTGTCAAAATCACTCTGTATTGCCCAAGTTTTTGAAGAAACGTCGCAACGACGTAATTTTACATTTTACAGAGGAATTGATTTTGTATTTATTCGGGTTACGTTATGTAACAGGGTTGAATAACATTATGCTATCTACACAGCAAAGCCGCCGGCATGTCACCGGGCTAGGCCGGCGGCTTGACGTCATACGAATTGTAGCTGTCAAAAAAGCCGGCGGCTTTGGTGTGTAGATACCAGATCCCGTTTCGATACTTACAGATAAAAATTATCCGACAGATAGACTTGTCTATTTCATAAAACATGATGTTTTTAAAATATCTGTCAGGCAAATTTTATCTATATGCGGTGAAACCTTATTTTTTTATTTTTTTTTATTAAGCGTGTTTCTCTTGTCGGTAGTATACACCTCTCTGCTTTATTCTCTGTCCGTTTGATCACCTGATACGACACAACTTCTATTCCCTTTTTAATTTGATCTAAATAACAAGAAACTAATTTAACTAAAAAAATAAAAATACGGAACCATTTCTTAAACACTGCAAACCCTGACTTGCCCTTAAGTCTGTTAAGGGTAGGGATTCCTACTGAATTTTTAATACGCGAACAAAAATCTCCCTTTACGAGGCACATCAAAAAAGGTTTAGTGAGTGCGTACATATTCATTTTTTCCAGCTGAACTTTTTCTTATTGCCTTTTTTTTGCTATTATTTTATTGGATTCCGGTATGTTATTGTATTGTTTAAGATATACTTACTTTGTTAGGCATACATACAATTTTCAAATACATACAAAATATGAATTAACTTAGAGCCATTAATGGTATCTACACACCAAAGCCGCCGGCTTTTTTGACAGCTGCCATTCGTATGACGTAAAGCCACCGGCCTAGCTCGGCGGCATGCCGGCGGCTTTAGTGTGTAGATAGCATTACATACAAAATATTCATTAACTTCGGGTATATATCATTTCACCACTCACAGATAAAACACTGTTAGTTAAACCTATGTCTATTTTATAAAACTTGACGTTTTAGACAGAGACAGGTATAAAATATCTGTCAGATAAATGATATCCCGTAAATAGTGAAACGGGTACTTAGGGTAGCAAGAAACTTGGAGAAATAATTTTTAATTTGATAACCTAACCTTTTTATCTTATACTTACCCGACTGCGTTTAAAAACATTTTACTTTGATGTACCCAATGTCACTCTCACTGTAAATACGAATCTAACGACACCTCTCAAGCTAAAATCCATCAAGCCGTTCAGGCTGTAGAGCGTGCCAAAGAATTTTACATACATACATACTCTCGACAAACATATGGGGCTATGGGGTAAAAACTAGAAATTACAGAGTATTGTTTTCTTCCCCAGCATTCCATTAACTCCCGATAGAGCACTTCAATTTGTTAGAATTGCACACTATTATAAATAATTTAGAGCACTTTCTGTCTGTCTGTAGCCCCAAAGTGTAACCGCATAATCAGTTCAATACAAACAAAACAACTGTTTCCGATGGGTTACTCTTGGTTTCCTTAGGGAAAGTTGTTTAGAAAGATAATGATTATGTTAAGTAATAGTGTTGTTACATTCTTTGACGAAAATCAAGGGACTTGGAACCGTATAAATGGAATCTTTCTATCAAATCACATTTTACTCATATTCAATCATATTCTTCTATCTAATAATAAAAGTATCTATCTAATTATCTAATTATAAGTATTTATCTAAGATAAGTATTAAGTATTAAGTAAGCGGTGGTAGTCCAGTTGGTAGAACGCTTGCCTCGAATTCTGAAGGCGCGGGTTCGAAACCTAGCGCGGGCACGTACCTCTGAGTTTATTTCTCATGTACGGATCAATTTATTCGATTACCACTTGCTAGCGGTGAAGGAAAACATCGTGAGGAAACCTGCATACACCAGAGAAGAAATTCGAAGGTGTATGTGAAATCCGCCAACCCGCACTTGGCCAGCGTGGTGGATTACGGCCTAATCACTCTCTGTATGAGAGTAGGCTCGTGCCCCTCGGTGGGGACATTATGGGCTGTTAACATAACAAGTATTAAGTAACTAATTAACATATCGGTCACGCCTCTCTTCCATCGAGTTAGTCAAAGCGACCATACTTACGATCCAAACACACTTCTTTCGCTTCATCCACATTCATCAGTCGCTTCATACGTGCACAATCGCCCTCTAATCATTATTAAAATATTATGGTGATTGATGAATGTGGATGAAGCGAAAGAAGTATGTTTAGATCGTAGCAAGTGGAAGGAAGTGGTCTCTCCTATCCCAATGGGGAAGAGGCGTGACGGATTTGTATGTATGTCGTCGTTATCAGCTCATATATGTCCCCACCGAGGGGCACGAGCCTACTCTCATACAGAGAGTGATTAGGCCGTAATCCACCACGCTGGCCAAGTGCGGGTTGGCGGATTTGTATGTATGTACATATTTAAAATTATAAATTTCCAGTTTCCTAAACAGGAAGAACCCTTCCATTTGTCAAAGCAAACAGTCTTTGTCAGTGCGCGTAATGAAGCGACTGTTTGAGATGCTCGCGACACAAATTAAATAAATTGATATGGTGTTCCGGTAGGGACAGACCAACATAGACTTGCATAGCACCTAAACAGTCATTCAACAAACTAACTTTTAAAAAAAAACGACTGCGTTTAACGAAACGCATTTTTTTTATTTTGATGTACCCAGTGTCACTCTCACTGTAAATACGAATCCAAAAACACCTCCCAAGCTAAATTCCAACAAGCCATAATATGGCTAAATAAAAAAACTAAATGTTTTTACCTAAAACTACCTCTATAGTACACCCATAGTAAAGCTCCAAACCCTATTTTGTGAATATGTAGTCTGCTACATAACGATTTTAATTTAAAACCTACTTCAATTTTGATTCGACGTTCAGCACCGCAGCCCGCAGAATAACTAATAGAGTAGTTGTTCTGAAATGTACGGGTTAACCGCGAAATCTAGGCTCTGATTGTCTAGATTTCGAACTGGTAGCACTAGAAATACTTCGATAAATGCACGTTTACTTTTTTTATTTAAAATTATTTTTATAAAAATCTGTTTCATTTTTATTTTTTAGATCTGTAGGTACACCCAAATTCTAAATGACAACTTTTCATTTATAATGTGTCTAAGGGTATGTACTGTTTAGCGAGCTGTAAAATAACCGAACAAATACAGTAACGAGGATTGTATGGGCGCGCGTTACAGCAGTTAGGTACCCTTTGAAAAAACTGATAATAGTCAGTTTGCTGCGAGCCGCTCGTGTCGCGTTTGTCGCAGATTTGCGAACCACGCACACACTATGTTTTTTTTGTTACAGTGCATGGAACGGTTATAACATTACAGCTAAGGGGACGCGCCATATAAAATAATCTATCCCATACCTGTTGGTCCCATTGCGGCTGACTGTACTGCTGCATCTGCTGTTGAAGCTGTTGTTGCATTTGTTGCAGAATGTACGGACTCCATTGCTGGGTTACTGCTGCTGCTGACGCTACCAGCAGCGTTGCTGCTATCTGTACAGTTACATTTATGATTTAGATAAAGGTTGGAGCGAAGCGTGTGCAAGCTTAAATCCTGCTGTTAGGTATTATAAATGTCAATGTCTGTGATAAGTGACGATGTTTGTTACTCTTTCACGCGAAAACCACTGAACAGATTATAAAATGAAATGATGATTAATTTTAATTAATCAATTTAATTTTTTTATTTTTTTTTATTTTAATGAAACTTTATAAATAAATAAAATAATATTGTAGCTTGTATAATATCAGAATACCACATAGGTAGGCTATATTATTTTAAGATAACGTCTATATTTTTAAAAATATGAATTTAAATGAGTACGAAGTCGCGAGCAATCTGTAATTAAAGTAGGTACTACTTACTTATAAAATAGTCACCCGATAAAAAAACGAATCATATATAACATACAGCCTTTTATTCAACCCATTATAATGGTATCTACACACCAAAGCCGCCAGCTTTTTTGACAGCTGCCATTCGTATGACGTAAAGCCGCTGGCCTAGCCCGACGGCATACCAGCGGCTTTGGTGTGTAGATAGCATAAGGTCACAGTTTTCCACAATTCTAAAGAAAAAAAACATCATTTTAAAGTACCCTCAAAATATTCACCCCTACATCCCTGAAAGGAGCCATACAGTCTGGATCTGCGTGCCTGGTCTGGCGCAAAATGGCTACTGCTTGTATGGTACTACTTAACGTTTGACAGGTCATCTAACAAGGAAACTATGAGAAAACTTGGCGCAACCTTGGCACGCTGTGATAAACTCATTTGTAGCTATATGAAAAAAAAATGGGGTCACTCCTTATATTCCTTCCTCATTGATCCCCAATCCCCACTATATCACATCTGTAGTTTTACAGTTGACCAACCTCTATCGTTGCATTTCAGCGTGATGCAGTGCGCCACTAAATAATATTTACAGGATATGGTGCAGTTAGTGGTCGCAATATAGCTTTATTTATTACCACTTGATGTTATTTTATAACTAGGCCTCGTTTTACCACTACACAGATAAAAAATTAACTGACAGATGTTTTATACCTATCACTGTCCAAAAATTCATTTTGTATGATAGGTAGGTTTATCTGTCAGTTATATGTTGTAGGAAATTGGTGAAACGGGCCCATTTTAGGTTTGAAGGGCTTTTATCACTTTAATTGTATCGAATCCGGAATTTTATCAAATAACACATAATTCTGAAGTTTAAGCTACAATTTTGCAAAGTTTCATCAAAATCTGTTAAGTAGGTTTCGCGTGAAAGAGTAAAAAACATTCTCACATCTATCGGCACAAACATTGATACAACACGTCGGAAATATCTGCGTACCTCGCTGGAATGCGCTTTCCCCCGCACTTCCCCCGTTTTCGCCTATCCAGTAGGTACCGTGACGAGTACGTACGAGTTGCATGACGTCATCAAGCCAGGTCCGCAGATATTTCCGACGGGTTGTATTTATAATATTAGTAGCATGAGGAAGTTGGATAAGTTATCAATAAATAAGTACTAGGACATGCCCACTTTTCCAAAACCTATTTTTAAACCTAGGTTACATCTCAAAGCACAAAACCACATTAAAAAAACACAAAATAAATTCACATAACTCACATAAGACACAATATTGCACATTTCGTATCACTCCCGCAACGTTTCAACCACAAATAGTTTCATAATACTTCCCTTCGCTGTTATATACAAAATCGCTTCATTGGACATTCTAAATCTCTAACTATACTTTACTTTTCACTTTCAAGAGTTTACTTGGGACGTAAAGAGTATGCGCCGTCGTATAAATTGAGTGTTAAGTTAACTGTTGTTAGTTTGTTTTTAGTTTTATTTGTTAGATAGTTTAGTTTATCTAGTTTATTTTGTCGCGGTAAGGTATAGACGGAATGGCTAGACGGAAATGTTATATCCACTCACTTTTGAGTTGGAATTTTTGTTTGGTTAGGTTAGGTTAGAGAAAAAAAGGTAGATAAGTAGGTATTTTGTGGCATAGAAGACCTAGGTAAGTAAGTAGATATAAGTATAAACTTTAGCCCAGCGGCAATATCCACCATGCCGGCAGCAATATCCACCGTGCCGGCGGCTTTTCGTCATACGAATGGCAGCTGTCAAAAACCGCCGGCCTGTTATGTCGCCGGGCCGCCGCCGCCGGCTTTAGTGTACGTATAGGCATACACACAATAACATGAGGCCTTAACATACGTGGTGCGACAATTATCTCACGTCATGCTGTCCTTATCACATTTAAAACTATGAAGAGATAAATCGAACGCTTAGGTAATGCTGACACTGTCATTATCGAAGTCCAGAAGTGACACAATTCCAATAGATAGAATTTCCATTCATAACTTGAAAGGTACCTATTGGTAAATTACCTAACAGTTTTAAGTCAAACTTCAGATTCAGAAATAGGTCAGGTACCTACTCTTTGCTTTCGGGAACGTAAAAGTCACTGTTTTTGTCATTTTATAACATCAATAGCATTAAACATCCTAATAGTTTCTCGCTAGAATTTTCTCTTAGGAAAACAGCTATTCTTGCTCATCTTGTCTTTAAAAAACAATTAGTTACTCATGTATGCAATATCATTACCTATAGGTAATTTACTTATATCATTATGAAGGCTTTAAATTAATCTCATCTCTAGTTACCTAGGAAATAAAGATAATTTAAGTTTGAATTAGTTTTCTGTGCCCGCATGACCTAAAGTTACATCTAAGTACATTCACAAAATAAAACTATATGATTTTTTAGGAAGTGAACGTAAGTAATTCGACGCTCTACGCGAAACAAATAGCCGTACACAATAGAGGCAATATGAGCAAAACGACAATGAATTGCATTTGCTACGTTCTCAGTTAAGTAACTCTCATACATTCGCTACAAAAAAAAAACCGGCCAAGTCCGAGTCGGACTCGCTTAGGAATGGTTCCGTACTATTCACTAATGATATCGAGCAAAACGAGTAAAAAAAAACACGTTTGTTGTAGGTATGGGAGCCCCTCTTTAATTGTTATATTTTTAGTAGGTATTTGTTGTTATCGCGGCAACGGTAACATCATCTGTGAAAATTTCAACGTTCTAGCTATAACCCGTTCATGAGATACAGCCTGGTGACAGACGGACGGACGGACAGACGGCCAGCAGAGCCTCAGTAATAGGGTCCCGTTTTCAACCTTTGAGTACGGAACCCTAAAAAGTTTATCGAATTGTGTTAACGGCCGATGACCGAATAGATAGAAATAGAACACTCTTCTGATGTAATTTTACTCAATCTTTATAACTGCCGGATGGACTATAATTATGTTCCATCTGGCTGTAGATCTTTCTGTGCTTTTATAAGTTACGAATTAGTATTAATTACCTACGTTTTTAGATTGTGGGAAATTTAAAAATCCACAAGAAAGCATGAACCGGAAGAAATAAAGGTGATTATCTATTGAAAGATCGATTTTATTCGACTTTTGTAAAAAAAAATTAGGTTGTTACTTGTGAAAGTTGGGATATTGTTTCCATATAGATTCTTCTCTGGGGAAAACTGCACTCTTGCGAATCTAGCATTAACTTTAAATGACCCGTCTTATGTGATGTCAAACTCGTCCTACAAGATTAAATAAATATTTCATTTCATTTATCAATATCATAATTTTCTTTTTAACGTCTTTTACATACAAACGTGATACATACATATCTGTCACGCCTCTCTCCCATCGAGGTAAACAGAGGCCACTTCCCTTCACTTGCTACGATCCAAACACACCTCTTTCGTTTCATCCACACTCATCAGTCGCCTCATACATGCTCGACAGTTTACGATACTTTGAATTGGCCTTTCTTCATCTATGGCTATAATAAATAGATAGTGGTCAATGATATTATATATAGTAGGTGCAGATATGTTATATGCACGCACATTTTGAAGACTGTAAATAGACCTATTTAAGACAACTTGTAGCTAGTCTCAGTTAGTCTGAAGACATTTGGAGTATGATTTGAAGTGCTGTCATTAATGTCATTGTAATCATTGTTTGGCATAGATTTAAAACGCCAATCACTATAAAGGTAACATATCTGTACCTATAATAAATCATTGATAGTGGTATAAATAAAACAACTTTTATAAAAATAATAATACTTTATTACTAGTATTTACAATTCTTACATCTAAGATGTGTTTGTCTTATATTAAACTAGAAATGGGCGGTCAGTCTGTCAATTTCATAGAGATCTGCTAATATTTCTTCTACCTTTGTGCCTATCTTCTTTGCAATCTGAAATAAAAGGACATAATTATAATTAAATATGATGTGATATGAAATAAGAAGAATTAACTGTATTTCGGTAAGCCACATGATGTGTTAATGCTTTTTAAGTATCAAACATACATAATACACATAAAGTTTTTTTTCTTGCGGGTGCTACGCATGCAGGCCAATCCCAACTGTATGAACAAATCCGTGTGTCATAAAAAACATTCTTAAACGTACAATGTGTATAATCTATTATCGAGAATAATATAATTTGAAAATACTAGTAATGCACATTTAGATAACCCTTTTTCTTCTCAGCCTTTAGCTGCACACTGCTGATCATAGGCCTCTTCAGTAGCTCTCCAACGATACCTGTTAGCAAGCCTTTTTTACGTGGGGAAATCCATTATGGATACCAGACGACTCCAACCGGCTAAAACCTTACGGTGTTCCTACTGGCCACTTTTTGAAGAGACCTCGGGGAAACTTGCGCATACTTCCGCGAACTCGTCTTTGTTGAACTCGTCAACAACCCTAGTATAAGCTGCTACTTACATCCAGCTTCTCATCGCTAGGTAGCGTGGTGTAGCCGGCCACTAGATCCCCGTCCAGCACGCCGCGAGCTGCTGCTGAACCGCAGCCGCGCCGAGGAACTGAGTATGTGCTGAAGGGGGAAGTCATAGTCAAATCACAGGTCGAAAATAAAAATTAAATATATTGCAAATCTTTAAGACATCTTTAGGGCCGGCGCGGCGCACACCTGACGGAAATCAGCGCAAATTCAAAATCAGTTAACCTTCGCATGTAGACGCGTCGATTCTTCAATGCTCATTTATTGTGAATTGATTTTTGAATAATATTCTAATGAGAACGATAATAATATGACAATCAAAAATGCTCTGCGCTGAGCTCCGTTAGTTGTGCGCCGGTCCTTAAAGATGCCTTTCCACCAGAAATGTGCTATTCTACGTTGCATACACTACTCCACCGATCATGTTCATTGAATATGAAAGCAACCTGATCGGATCCAATAGCAATGTAGCTTAGCACAACTGTGGCAGAAAGGCAACCTAAAGAAAGCTAAATAAATAAATCTATGTGCGTATTTATATGTCTATACAAACAATCAGTGCATAAGTGCTTTGACGGTACCTTCGTATTATATTTATATCTGTGAAAACCTGTAATTGGCTCGTCTGTTAATTTATAATTTTCTAATGTATTTAATAAAGCTGTTGGTTTTCCAATAAATAAATAAACAGTTAAGTACTACATAAACAAAAAAAAAGAAAATCTTTAAAACATTCATGAGCGGTAACGCACTTCATCCGATTCTTATCCAATCCGATCAATTTCCATACTAATGGATGTAGTGCATAACCACTATTAAGCTAGGTAATACACTAACCGATAAGCCCTAGGATTCAATCCAGCTAAATGACAGCAGTAGTTGTTCATAACGTTCTGTAACATCAGCAAACGGCGGTACATCTTCTCTGACACTGGCAGCACGTAGCCGAGACCGCCGTCTAGGGTTGCTATAGGGAAATAAATTACATGATAGATAAATCCTATCCTATAAATATTATGGGTCATAAAGACATAAAAGACAAAAAAATGTCTGTCCTGTTTCCGAAAGTTAAGGACACTGGAAGCTAATTTCTGAACTTGATGCATATCCGCATAATCTGTGCCCGATGTAGTTTTGGCCTGTATAAACATTTTGAGGATTACATGTACCTATAAATTCTATTCTTAAACACAGAATTAGGATATTGAACCTAATCCTGTGTATAACTCATAAATGTCATTGTTTGTGCCTATGGATGAATTGATGGATGTTTGCTACTTCATCACGTAAGAACCACCGAATATATTTTAATTTTTGGCAATATTGTAGCGTATATATCAGAATAACACATAGGCTATATTATTTTGAGATAACATGATTTATTTCCAAGATATGCCGGTAAATGCATACGAAGTCGCGGGCAGGCTCTAGTTTCCACATCAGTAATATTAGGAGCCGACGAGCATGTATGAGGCGACTGATGAATGTGGATGATGCGAAAGACGTATGTCTGGGTTGTATTTATGGTTACATATATATCTGTCACGCCTCTCTCTCATCGAGAAAGACAGAGACCACTTCCCTTTCTATATGCCCAAACCATCTAAGCATCACTTTCTCAATTCTTGTCATTACTTACTCTTTCACACAAAAAAGTAAATAATTATTACAGGACATAAGACGCTATCATTTGTTGGATATAGATCTATGAAGTCAATGATATTAGATAATGTAATATAGGATAATGATTCATTTTCTCATAGTCAATTATCTTCTTTTTTATTAAAAATTAAAACTTTATTCATTCAACTCAACTTTCCTAATTACTCTTAAGCCGCCCGTTATCATTCCCAGTGCAAAGGTACCCACTCCAGCAGCGTCCCCGCGCTGGATCGCGCTCAGCCGCAGCAATGACCCGGCGCGGGAGTCTACTGCCTAGACACAGGGCGTCCTGTGTCTTGGATTATCTTGGATCCAATATATGATCACATAAATGATCCAAGATAAATTATAGTGTATAATATTCCCCCAATTATACTCACTAAACATAGTAACATGTCTCCGAGTAAGGTTGGTGGCGTTGGGCAGCGCACGCGCAGCTATCCGGAACATCGCGTTCACTTGCTGACCCAAGTGGTAGTCGCATTTGCGGATTAGGCGCTGACCTGGCGGGAAAAAGTGATCAAAACTTTTACAATAATAACGCAGTGATAATTCATCTAACCTCTATGACAAAATGTATCTATTTCATAATTCCGTCTTTTTTTTTTGTTCTTGTTAATTCTGATGTTGTTTTTAGGACCCGTGTCACCACTTACAAGATAACATTTATCTAACATAGGTATATTTTATACCTATCTCTGTCCAAAACGTCATGTTTAATGAGAGAAACATAGGTTTATCTGTCAGTTAAATTTTATCTGTAGGTGTGAAACGGGCATTTTGACACACACTTTTCATTTAGTGCCCACCACCTTTAGATAAAACGTGACTGATAGATAACCCTATGTCTATTTCATAAAACATGACGTTTTAAACAGAGACAGGTATAACATATCTGTTAGATAAATATTATCTGTAGATATCTGTAGTTTAAAAAGTTTTCTTACCGCCATAACTCTCTCGTGCTTGCGGCTGATACATATATAGTGCAAAGTTCCCTTCTACCTCACTCACTAGGAAGCCAAGGTTTGCGTTGTCCACCATAAACTCCATATCGTAAATCTGGAATACATCCATACTTATATACATACATATCTGTCACTTCTCTCTCCCATCGGGATAGTTAAAGACCACTTCAAGTATTCATTTAATGTCGTGAAACTAATGCATTATGAAACTGCTAATTTACACGTGAAATAGGGATGACGACTACATTCAAAAATTCAAAAAATAATTAGTCCGTCTTTTAGGCTATTAAAAAATATTTGAAACACAATTTTTACCTGATTAAATACATAAATAAATACAAAGATACAGAGCATCAAAGTTACGGAGTGGGGGGTTTTGAAGTCACTCCTACATAAAAATCGTACGTAAGCGTGACGTCACGAGCAACTTTAACCCAGTGTATCTTTGTAATTTTTAGTTTAAGAGAAAAAAGAAAAAATACGTGTCGAATATTTAAAAATAAACTATGTGATGGGCCTAAAACATTTTTTTTGTCGTCATGCCTATTGTTGATGAAATTAATGTAATAACAGTCATGCACAGAATTAGGTTAAGTTCAGAAATTAGCCCCCAGTGTCCTTAACTTTCGGGAACATGAGAGACATTTTTTGTTTTCTATGTCTGTATAACCCATTAAACTAATTTCGTGCCACTTTCGTAATGTAAATGCAACTTAATTTAATTTACTTCTTGCCTATTTCATACTTTAAAATATCAACGTCACAAACCTGCGCAGCTCTGAAATCCCTCGCGACGAGTGAAAGAGTCCGATGATGGTGTTGGTAGCGCAAGAGCGAGATGGACTTATACACGTCGCCAACTAGTATCAAGTTCTTCACAGCTAACATTCTGTGCACGTAGATTTGTGTGTCTATGAACGCCACGCCCACTAGGTCGTTGTCTTTTAATTGCCAGATGTATATCTGTTAATGGAATGGAGAAGATTATATTTGAAAAAAATTGCATTACGTTTAGTATGTTAGACTACTCAAAAATATTAGACACATATTTTTTACTTGATCAATTAAATACAAAGATGCAGTAAAGGGCGATAATATGCACATCGATCTTTGGAAAGAGGCAATCGGCTAATAGTCGATATCTGTGTCGCACACAACATGACATTTATTTTGTCAGTTGTAGTTCTAATTCAAAGGTTCTAATTGAAATAAAACAAGATAAGTACTAAGTTCTAAATTCAAATTTTGATTAACGAATAATCTAATAATTCATGAACATGATGGCCGATGTACATTCTTTATCGGCTTTTATTGTAAAAAGCATCAAATTAATCAATTACGGAGCGGGGCTTTTGACGCCACGATTTTAAAATGTAGCTGTCCTACGGACAGACAGACAGACACTACGAATCTTTAAGGGTTCCGTTTATGCCATTTGACTAGAGTCAGGTCAAAGTGAAAGTTTTTATTGTCCTATAAAAATTACTCTCACATCAGATCAGATCTCAGATATCACAATTGATCTAGGGCTAGGGAACCCTAAAAACAGCCTACTTACCTTCTGCCCAACAGCCGAAATCAAATACCCGAGGACTTGCGTGAGCGCAGTTACGGGACCCTTCTGTTCTTTAGCGTACAACTCTTTGAATCTATTCTTTGTGAGCGGCTGGCCCGGCTCGGGGACCACGTCTATTATATCGTAAATTAATATCTGGAAGGGTTAATTAAAAAAGTTAGATGAGTCTAATGCTATCTACACGCCAAAGCCGCCGGCATGCCGCCGGGCTAGAGCGGCGGCTTTACGTCATACGAATAGCAGCTGTCAAAAAAGCTGGCGGCTTTGGTGTGTAGATACCATTAAAGAGCATCTAGTGAATTGCATGTATGATGAATGTGGATGAAGTGAAGGAAGTGTGTACAATATTGCTAAGTTTCATTAAAACCTGTTCAGTGGTTTTCGCGCAAAAGAGTAATAACCATCCTAACCTAACAACCATCTATCCATTGACACAAACATTGAAACTTATAATACCAGAGTCTGCCCGCGACTTATCGTCATCTTGAAATACTAATGTAAAAAATATAGCCATTGTATACTACAACACAATATTATCAGCAGCAGCAGCAGGCTACAATATTGCCAAGTTTCATAAAAATCTGTTCAGTGGTTTTTGGGCGAAAGTGTAACAAACATCCTCAAATCCATCCTTCGGTACAAACATTGACATGTATAATATTAGTAGGACACTTACCCGCCCTCTAGAAGTGATATCTTCACCATAATTGTAATTTGTACCTAACGCGATGTAACCACGGAGGCCTGACCTGTAAACAGATGACAACAACTTAATATAAGCACTAGCGATTTCGTACGTAAGTAATAATTCTATTTTTGAAAACTTACACAATATCTTAAAATTATGTAGCCTCTGTTCTGCAAGCTACACTACTTCATTAAAAGTTTAATTTGAAAGTTTCATTAAAATCTGTGCAGTGGTTTTTACGAAACAGTAACAAATATTCTGACATCCATACATCCGTACATTCATCCATTCATCGGCACAAACTTGAGACATTATTTTTATTAGCCTATTTCGTCCCATTACTGGGCAAAAGCCTCTCCCATGCTTCCCCAGTCTCTTGTTTGTTATAGACAATTATTAATAGTAAAATTTTATTTTTGGATTTTTACGTAGAAAGTATTTTTTTTTATTTAAAAGTATCTCATGAAATGAAAAATTTCATTTCATGAATTTCATTTCATTTAATCCTGTAGGTTTTGACAACACTTAGGACGGGTCATTTTTTAAAGTTAATGCTAGATTCGCAAGAGTCCAGTTTTCCCCAGAGAAGAACCTAGCAAGAAACTCTATAGGGTTGCTCTTTTCAATTTAAGTTTTACAAATCTCAACTTAAATTGAAAAGGGCATGAACCGAAATAGACAGAAGGCTAATCTTTTATCTAACAGAATATAAAAGTATTTATCAAAAACCTCACCTAGTCCCCTCATAAGAGAGCGAGACGTTCTGCAAGCAAGTGACGTGCTCCCATTCATCCAACTCGATCTTCGTGTTAGGTATGATCTCCCAGGACACCGGAGAGAAAAGCATCACTGAGAAACGGTCTTGCATCGGGTAGGGGAATCTATAAAAGAAAGTATACAGAGTGTTAGGAAAAGTAGCACTTTCACGCAGACAGACGGACAGCCAAATCTCAGTAATAGGGTCCCGTTTTCACCCTTTGGGTACGGAACCCTAAAAATCGGGTCTAAAGAACCCAACTCACCGATCCCCCTTGTTCTCAGTAGATTTCTCCTTATCTTCCCCATTGAACTTGTAATAAGACGTGGTGGCGCTGGTGGAGGAAGCCACAAGGCAGTAGGTCTTGGACTCCAGGTGGTAGACCACGAAGTGCGGCGTCATCCTGATGGGTACTTTACGCAGCGGCCACGGAGCGTCGTATGATAGGTGCGTTGGTAAAGCGCATATTCTTAGTTCGCTCTGTGGGTTGATAGGTATATTTTAAACATACATGTGTCACGCCTCTTTCCTTTCGGGGTAGGCAGAGACCAGAGGAAGGAAAAGTAGTGGGGGAGAAGTCCCCACTACTTTTCCTTCCTACCCTCATATTTTATTGTAACCAAATTAGAAGCTAATGTTTGACTTTCGAAAAACTAGAAAATCATTAAATACAGGGTCCTTAGCTTTATCTGTCCTCTTTAACGTCCCCACTACAGACACACGAGCGTACTCTCATAGGAGAGTAATCTTGTCTGCGCAAGACACGATGCGGCCAATATTATGGAGGGTGCGGTGGTTTTCGCGTGTAGAACAGATTAAATTCTTGTCGTGTACCCGAAGATTTTGTCTTGTCTGCCGCAGACACGGTCAATTTTCTTATCGTAATGTAAATCCGGCTAAAAAAGTTTGCGTTAAAGTTGTCTGGAAGATCACTTTAGTGATAAGGCCGCCTTTGCGCACAATGTTATAGTTTTAAATATTGTCTTTATAATATATTTAACTAAAGAATTTCTATCTATTTATCTATGTATACAGTGTGACTCACATTAGCATTAAAGTACAGGAACCCCTGCACGCAGTTGGTGTTGTTGAAGGGCGCGAAGGACCTGACCGGCGCGTGCGCAGCGGCCAGCGGGTGCGCGCGCAGCTCCCCGCGCCCCGTCAGCAGCACGAAGTACGGCGTCACGCCGCACACGAACACGCCGTTGTAGCCGCCTACGTTACCTGGGAATACATACATACATACATACATATCTATCACGCCTCTTTTTAATTGGGATAGGCACAGACCACTCCCTTTCTTTTGCCACTATCCAACTGTTGCGAACACTTTCCTATAATTCTATTTGTATGCCTTTTTATATTTATCTTTTTTACGTTCTTTTTGTTACTTAGTTGCCGTAGTCACGTTCTTGAAGTGTGTCAGTTTTTCTCTAAGTAGTCTGTGACGCGTGCTTGCAAACAAAAGTTGAGTATTTCTTTAATATCATTAAACTGTAGTTCATAGCTATCGTTCATTACACCAACACACAACTCTTTCAGACATTCTTCACACATGCACGTCGCATTAGGATACTCCTGACTTGGCTAGGCTTTGTTATCGTTCGACCGAATACAACCGCTCGTGCTGGAGAACCATTGGAGAGGTCTTCACTCAGTAACGGGCAGCTATAAGCTGAAATTATGAAGTAAGTTCCCTTACCAAAATATCTCAGCTGCCGCACATTATCCCTTAGTATCGCAGTCTCGTACGAGTCGTCACTGCTAGTCCCGCCGCCGCAGTACCCAAATGGGAAAGACACGTTCATCCGAGAGAAACGCATTTTTAAGTTGCCGCGGGGGTATTTGTATGCCTGTTAGAAAATAGGTGTAATTGTAGAGTTATAGAAAAGATCAGAGTGCTATTTACAGAAGAATAGTTTTGTAGTAAGAAGGTCTGTTGAGAAGACCATGGTCTTTCCAGTAGTCCATTTCTGACGTAACATAATAATTTAGACCAATTGTGTCCTCAGCTTTGTGTCGGCAGAGTGTCAATAGCATTTTTGACACATTTGGTAATCTGCTAATCAATGGCTTACACTGATTGCGACCAAATGACAAAATGCCATTGACACTCTGCCGACCCACAACTGAGAATATTGTAAATTAGCAGACTTGGGCCCCAGAAAACACATCGACAACTGAAACTCTTTCTAAAAGACCACGGTCTTTTCAGTAGAACACGGTCTTTTCAGTAGAACACGGTCTTTTCAGTAGAACACGGTCTTTTCAGTAGACCACGTCATTCACGACACAAAAATTCAGACTAGAAACCACATCTCCAACTCTTCCTAAAAGACCAAGGTCTTTCGAGTAGACCAAGTCAACTGACCTGATAAATCATGAGCTCGTTCTCCAAGCGCAGCATCAGCAGCACCCTACTGCCTTTATTCCCTAGCCCCACCACGAGGATCTCCTTCAGCTTCTCCACTTCTGCATCCTGAGGTGTCATTTCCTCGTCTTCCATTTGAGGTGTTTCTGTTGCTATTGGGACTGATTCTAGACTGTCGGCTAGGATCTGTAAGGTGTGATGTAAAGGTTGTAATTGTTGCAGACTAGGTAGTTTAATGTAATTTCTCGTTATATTATGATGTCTTGTTTTCTTTGTTAAAGAGTACATTAGAGTATACTTGGCTAGTTTTTTTTGATAATTTATCGCTAGATACCTCAGAAATAAAAGAATTTTTGTAAGACTACATTCTAGTCTCTGGATTTTGTAAAAAGCCAGGGGTGTCATGAGTCAAAAACTAGTCGTATCATGACTCAAAAACTAGGCGCGTCATAAGTCAAAAGCCAGAGGTGTCATGAGTCAAAAACTAGTCGTATCATGACTCAAAAACTAGGCGCGTCATAAGTCAAAAGCCAGAGGTGTCATAAGTCAAAAACTAGTCGTATCATGAGTCAAAACCAAGCGTGCCATCAGTCAACAATCGGTTAAAAAGTCATGAGTTAAAGACTAGTCGTGTCATGAGTTAAAAATCGGTTAAAAAGTCATGACTCAGAAGCCAGGCTAGTCATGAGTCAAAATCGAATAAAAATATAAACTAAAACTTACCCGATACCCCTTAACAACATCTCTAACTAAGAAGCTCAGTCTCATCTCCGGCAGTGAATAAATCTCAAGATTCCCATTATTTCTGACTACAAACAGCCAGAATGTAGGTTTCACTTCCTGCAAGTATTTCTTCCACCATCGCGACACTCGACGCGGCACGCCCGGGTTTTTTGATTGTTCTGCTAACATTATCTGTGATAGAAAACAACGACAAAAATGATACTAAGATTTAAAAAAAAACGGCCAAGTGCAAGTCGGACTTGCGCGCGAAGGGTCACGTTCCGTACCATTTACTAGGGTAATAATAGCCTAATAATAATGTCTACCAGTAGCCAATTATGGATATCGAGCAAAAAAGGCAAAAAATCACGTTTGTTGTATGGAAGCCCATCTTAGTTATTATTATTATATTTTTAGTATTTTGTTGTTATATCGGCAACGGTCATACATCATCTGTGAATATTTCAACGTCCTAGTTAAAACGGTTCATGAGATACAGCCTGGTGACAGGCTGACAGACAGACAGCCGAGTCTCAGTAATATGGTCCCGTTTTCACACTTTGGGTACGGAACCCTAATAAACAATACAATACAAAGAAGTAGCAACAGGTGGTCTTAGTGCTAGGTAGCATTATCTTACAGGCAACCTTGGAAATGATGAGGATGATGATTGGTGATGAGAATGATGATGATGACGATGATGACGATGATGAAGATTAAAAAGAAAAGATATACTCACACTGGCCATAGACGCAGGTGTCTGATCCCCTCCGTACAGTAATTCATCCTCATCGTTCAGTTCGTACACAGCGCCAGGTTTGAAACCCTCCGCTTTCACTTTACCTTTCATTTTACCCGTGAACTCGCCTTTCACCTGCAAATTGACAGGGTTATTTAATATCGTGGTGATTCTAATCAAGAAAAAAATGGAAAAGAATTGTGGAAATAGAGATCTTTGTTGAAATTATGAAAAAAAGACAAATTTCTATACAAGATGGCCGCCTATAAACAATGTTTCAATGGACAGAAGTTTTTACGTGAAAGAGTAACACACATCTTCACATACATTCATGGGTATAAACAATGACATTTATGATAAGAGTAAGATTTAAAAAATAAGTCCTAAAATAAAAATAATATAAATTGTTTCCTAAGTATAATAGTGTGTGTGGGTCATACAGACATAAAAAACAAAAATTGTCTCTCCTGTTCCCGAAAGTTAAGGACACTGGATGCTATTTCTCAACTTAATGCATATCCGCATAATCTGTGCCCGATGTAGTTTTGGCCTGTATAAACATTTTGAGGATTGGCTGTTCCAGTATCCTTAATCATCAGGAACAGGAAAGACAATTTTGAACCTAATTCTGTGTATGACTCGTGTAACGTATAACGTTGTGTGTAAAGTTGTGTTAAGTTGCGGGTGCAACTTTGTGTATGTAGCCTTGTCTGTGTCACGTTGTGTGTGTAAATTTGCGTGTGTAACTTTCTACATTGTATGTGTAACGTTGTGTGTAAAGTTGTGTGTGTGTGACATTGTGTGTGTAACGTTGTCTAACTTAGCGTGTGTAACTTTCTACATTGTATGTGTAACGTTGTGTGTAAAGTTGTGTGTGTGTGTGACATTGTGTGTGTAACGTTGTCTAACTTAGCGTGTGTAACTTTCTACATTGTATGTGTAACGTTGTGTGTAAAGTTGTGTGTGTGTGTGACATTGTGTGTGTAACGTTGTCTAACTTAGCGTGTGTAACTTTCTACATTGTATGTGTAACGTTGTGTGTAAAGTTGTGTGTGTGTGTGACATTGTGTGTGTAACGTTGTCTAACTTAGCGTGTGTAACTTTCTACATTGTATGTGTAACGTTGTGTGTAAAGTTGTGTGTGTGTGTGACATTGTGTGTGTAACGTTGTCTAACTTAGCGTGTGTAACTTTCTACATTGTATGTGTAACGTTGTGTGTAAAGTTGTGTGTGTGGGACATTGTGTGTGTAACGTTGTCTAACTTAGCGTGTGTACTTTCTACATTGTGTGTCAAATATTGTGTACATAATGTTGTGTGTGGAATATTGTATGTTTGTGTGTGTGTGTACATTACCTGCACGTTGTCCATATCGCTGGAAGTAAAGAGTCCGCTGAGATCGCGGTACACGGTGGCGCGTACGAGCGGCGGCCGGTGCGGCACGGGCTGCCGCGTGGGCGCGAGGCGGGCCGTCTGACGACGTTACAATTCTTATTACTTTCTCACATACGAGTTTATTGGGTTTAACAATGGGGATGATGACTACATTCAAAAATTCAAAAAATAATTTCTCCGTCTTTTAAGCCATTAAAAATATTTGAAACACGTTTTTTACCAGATCAAATACATAAATAAATACAAAGATACAGAGCATCAAAGTTACGGAGTGGGGGGTATTGACGTCACTCCTCGGTTAAAATCGTACTGAGACGTGACGTCACGAGCAACTTCAACCCAGTGTATCTTTGTCATTTTTAGTTTAAGAGAAATAAGAAAAAATACGTGTCGAATATTTGAAAATAATCCATGTGATGGACAAAATTTTTTTTAGTCATCATGCCCATTGCTCAAACCCATCTGAATGGATAAGCCAACTCAGACCAGCACATCCCGTGTACAGACAATATTATAGGTAGGTATTAAAACAAAAAAATCGTCGAAACCAGTTTCGAAAGAGGCCGAAACGAAATGATATCTGTTTAACTCTTCAACAGCAAGCTTAGCATGGCACTCCATGACAAGACGTTGTCATGCGTTTGTCACGCTTACGTCTCTGTCTATAGTTTTAAATGTGATAAGGACAGCATGCGTGAGATAATTGTCGCGGCACGCCATGCTAAGCCCCCTGGTAACTGTATCGTGCGATAGAGAGAGAGAGCTGTTATTATTGTATCAGCTTATGGACGTGCACTGCTAGACAAAATAACCTCCGCCCAAGGAACTCCAATACGAACGCTTTTTCGCAGCATTAAAATAACAAGAAATTATAGTTATTTGACTCACCATGCCGTCCTTGGCTCTAAACTCTCGTAGAGCCAACACCAGCGCTCTGCCGCATGTCGACACCACCACCAAGTACGGGTCCGCCGTAGCTGCGTACTGAGCCGTCCATTCTAACCCTATTGATTGGATTTGGACGCCACCTACGAAACAATTTGCATGTGTTTAGTTCACGTTCAATAACCCCGATATTTAATGTGGACTGGACTGATCGACGAGGTCCAGACATGTATATATTAAGCGAGTCGCTGTGGCAACACATACCTCGAGGTAGGCAGAGACCAGTTCCCTCTATTCCTTCCCTCCTCCTTCTTCTTCTCCTGCTTGCTACGATAACAAGTGGAGGGAAGTAGTCTCTGCCACAGATCATCATCCGCTACACCCACTTTCATCAATCACCTCATAATGCGATTCGATTTAAGGTACTCCCTGACCAGACCAGCCTTTCGTCAAATCCCCGATTTAATTAAGATACGTTCCTCCCCCCAAAAATTTTCATCCACCTACTCGTATATTAAACGAGACAATAAGGCAACAGTATTTAGTATTTCAATTTTATTTATTTATTTATTTATAGCCCCTTATTCATATAATAAAATTTTTAACATTACTTTTAAAACTTAATCTACGGTAGCGGTTTCTTTATCTGTGTGCCTCTTGACAAAGGCCTCGCCCAAACTCTTAAACTCTGCCTTTTGGCATGCCACGTTAGGCCATGTCCTGCCAGCTGTTTGGACTATCTGGTCCTACCATCTTCTGTAGGGTCTACCTTAAGAAAAAAGGTAGTACTTTAATACTCACTCTTAATCAACTTGATAGTAGTGGTAGTGACCTGCAGCATGAACCGGTTGTTGCCGAGGTTGCCCGCGAACACGGTGGGCGCGCCGCACATGAACCCCGAGTTGTCTACTTCGTTGATTTCCTGACCGGTTTGGAGGATCTGCGAAAAGATTTAGTTTTTTCAGGCCTGTCCCACTCGCATGGATATGTATCGAACTGTAAGTAGCAACGACTGCCGCTCTCGGGGGGACAAATCAGTAGGGGCTCACAAGCGAGCGGCGACGCATGC
Organism: Anarsia innoxiella; assembly: GCA_947563765.1. Lineage (NCBI taxonomy): Eukaryota > Metazoa > Arthropoda > Insecta > Lepidoptera > Gelechiidae > Anarsia > Anarsia innoxiella. The sequence continues at coordinate 7,257,017 of OX387413.1, forward strand.
GCAAAAGAGTTGTTCGTCGCTTAAATACGCTACCTACGTATGAACTGATTCGACCGCTACTATACACATTTTATGCGAAACCTTTTGTTTCCAAAAACAACTATTTAAATATTAAGATTTAATTATTTTTAAAAGGAGACAACCTTGATACCTTCAGAAAAGGTAAGACTTACTCGTTAGAAAGAAATCGCAGCCAAAAAAGGTACCTATTTAGCGTTGCGCGGTTGGAATTTGAACTAAATAGTATCGTAGCATGAGTCTTTATTCCTTTGAACGGGTTTTAGGAGTGAAATTTCTGTACCTACTATTAGGTATCCTGTGTCAACACTTACCATACTAGATTCATCCTGGGTAAGTATAAGGTACGCATGCGTGCCGTCGGCGTCCCGATGCGTGTCCCGGGCTTCGCCCTCGCCTAGCACCGACCACATGTCTACGCAGCCTAAAGGATAACGTGAAATATTAGCTTTTGGAACTTGGCTAGGTAACATAGAATGTTTACGTTGGGCTTGTGGAACTTGGCTAGGTAACACAGAATTTTAAGTCCTAAATCAGAAGCAATATCAGGAAAATGGTGGGGAAAGATTTTGTTCTTAAATTGACAATGGTAACGGTTGCGAATGCTTAATGGCGGATATTTTTGGACTTTTTACTCATATAAAATCGATCTCTTTCTTTTAATAATTAATTAATATCCGCCATTAAGCATTCGCAGCCGTTTCCATACATTGAACATGTTCAGAACATTACTGGGGAAGCTGCACAAGGCGGCAAACGTCATTGTCATCCGTCAATTTATTTAATATTTTAAATTTACTCTTGAGCACAGGCTATGATTACTATTGAGCTGTAAAAGTGGACTTTTAGAATGAACGGACGACGTTTTAGAATGAAAAAAAGAATGAAACATTGTCAATTGTGAGGTCGTCCGGACTGATTTCAGAGGTAGGGCCTTAGGGCTTATAATAATTATCGTCCTTTGTACACATACCACGTGATGTAGGATAAATGTAGGACGCTCCCCAGCATTTCCTCGATATCGCATTTTATTTAGGGCCTTGTGGAGGCCCTTTAATATATAGGGTGGTTTCAAATTAGTGAACGATAGAAAAGGATATGCATGCATTTCCTTTTCTATCGTTCACTAATTTAAAGTCACCTTATATTGTAGCATGTCACATACTTTCTTTAGCCATAATATAGCGAAACAATATTTTACTCATAAGGACGTAGACTGCACAAAAACATGCAGGACAATGCCATGTGAACGGGGTCTTAGGGTGCCTTTCCACCAGAGATGTGTTATACTACGTTGCTATAGATGCGTTTGATATTCACCAATCATATTCAGAGTGCCGTCATAATATTGAATGAAGATGATTGGTGGTTATCAAACGCATCTATAGCAACGTAGCATAGCACATCTCTGGTGGAAAGGCACCTTTAGTTGAGTGTAGAAATGCGGTATAAAACATCGGTGATCTTCGTCTCTTTTCGGCTACCTTCGGGGACAAGAATGAGTCATTTGAGTATAGAATATATAAGAAGGTGCCATATCGTCTGGATCTGCGTGCCTGGTCTGGCGCAAAATAGCTTTTTATGTGGAATTTCTTATCGTTTGACAGGTCATCTACCGAGAATACTATGAAAAACTTGTGCCAATCTTGGTACGCTGTCATAAACTATTTGTACCTATATGAAAAAAAAATGGGGCCACTCCTTATATTCCTTCGTCATTGAACGAGTCAATCCCACTCACCAGGTAGACTGAATGCAGTAAGCAGCTGATCCCGTACAGCGCGCTGCAGCACACAGAGCGCGCCGTTCTTCCCCCCCCCACTCACCAGGTAGACTGAATGCAGTAAGCAGCTGATCCCGTACAGCGCGCTGCAGCACACAGAGCGTGCCGTTCTTCCCCCCCCCACTCACCAGGTAGACTGAATGCAGTAAGCAGCTGATCCCTTACAGCGCGCTGCAGCACACAGAGCGCGCCGTTCTTCCCCCCCCCCCACTCACCAGGTAGACTGAATGCAGTAAGCAGCTGATCCCGTACAGCGCGCTGCAGCACGCAGAGCGCGCCGTTCTTCCCCCCCCCACTCACCAGGTAGACTGAATGCAGTAAGCAGCTGATCCCGTACAGCGCGCTGCAGCACGTAGAGCGCGCCGTTCTTCCCCCCCCCCCACTCACCAGGTAGACTGAATGCAGTAAGCAGCTGATCCCGTACAGCGCGCTGCAGCACGCAGAGCGCGCCGTTCTTCCCCCCCCCACTCACCAGGTAGACTGAATGCAGTAAGCAGCTGATCCCGTACAGCGCGCTGCAGCACGCAGAGCGCGCCGTTCTTCCCCCCCCCCCCACTCACCAGGTAGACTGAATGCAGTAAGCAGCTGATCCCGTACAGCGCGCTGCAGCACGCAGAGCGCGCCGTTCTTCCCCCCCCCCCCCACTCACCAGGTAGACTGAATGCAGTAAGCAGCTGATCCCGTACAGCGCGCTGCAGCACGCAGAGCGCGCCGTTCTTCCCCCGTCCGGCGCACGCGACCAGCTCGACGCGCGGCTCGGCGTCGCGCTCGGCCGCCACCAGCTGCGGCTCGCCCATCGAGATGTCGCCGATCGGGCAGATGTTCAACAGCGAGTCGCATACCTACGTACAGTGTATTTAGTCCAACGAGTAGAAAGGACATCCTGACACATGTAGGCTTAATCTTTCACAATATAAACTCTATTGTGTCTGGGTTTGTAATGGGTCAGTGGGATGTGAGAAGTTAAATACGGATGATGACTAAATTTTTTGTAGTGCATCATTCGATTTTTTTTTTAAATTGGACACTTATTTTTTCTTTTTTCTCTTGAACCAAAATAGCAAAGATACATTGGGTTAAAGTGCCTCGTCACGTCACGCCTAAGTACATTTTTTACTCAAAAGTGACGTCAAAACTCCCCACTCCGTAACTTTGATGCTCTGTATCTTATTTAACAGTTTATAGTAAGATAATAGTAGAAAAAAGAGAAGTTATATAAAAGGTACAGCATATTTCTAAGAATAATTTATTCTTGCAGACCCCACAGAGAGAGAAGTGTTAGCATGAAGGCAGGATAGTCACTTAACCTACAATAAACAATAAATATTTAAGTATTTGATCAGATAAAAATGTGTTTCCAATATTTTTTAATAACCTAAAAGACGAACCAATTAGAATGCCATTTTTAACCCCCGACGCCAAAAGAGGGGTGTTATATGTTTGACCCCTCTGTCTGTGTGTCTGTCTGTGTGTCTGTGTGTCTGTCTGTCTGTGGCACTGTAGCTCCCAAACGCGTGGACGGATTTGGATGCGGTTTTTTTTAATTTAAAGCTGGTATTCCTGAGAGTTGTTCTTAGATATATTATATGAAAATCGGTTCAGCCCTTTCAAGGTCATCAGCTCTTTTGTCGGCTGTGGTAGCGTTATAGATCCAATTTAACAGCAGATATGTCGTGTTTGGATTCATTTTAATCAGTGTTTAATTCTTAATATAGTGCAATGGTGACAACAGACGAAGGGCTGATGATGGAGTCAGAATTTCCAGCATTCCATCCATTCTTGAAAAATGTAACAGCAGATATGTCGTGTTTGGATTCATTTTTATCAGTGTTTAATTCTTAATATAATGCAATGGTGACAACAGGTGAGGAGCTGATGATGGAGTCAGAATTTCCAGCATTCCATCCATTCTTGAAAAATGTAACAGCAGATATGTCGTGTTTGGATTCGTTTTGAACAGTGTTTAATTCTTAACATAATGCAATGTTGACAACAGGATGAGCTTAGTAATTTACTTAATAAAGGTTTAAAAACTTCAAAATAAAAATTAAATTAAAAAATTTAAAAACCCCCGACTATAAAAAGTAACAAATAAAATAGTAGTATTTTGTCAACTGAACAGGGCTTAATATTTCATACAAATTGACAACTTTCATACAAACTTCATTCTGTCGGGGGACCGCTAAGTAGCTATAGCTTGGTCAACTAGGTAGGTACGCCTATCATACATAATCATAATGTGATGTCAAAATTTAAAAAATACCTATGAAATGTTTAAATTGAATCGATAAGTACGAGTATAATTTAAAATTCGTAAGGAAAATAGAATGCGGTCTTAAAAATTTTTAATTTATTTTTATTAATGAAGTCATCATCCCTATTGTCATTCGTTATTAGTAGACCTCACCTCGAAGACGTAACTGGTCAGCTGCGTGGAAGTCCTGATATCAGACCCGTAGACCTCCAGCTCATCTTTATCGCTGATGTGCGTGACGTCAGTAGCTATACAGTCATTGATGGTGTCGAGACGACGCTTCTTGGCTGCGGTGGGGGGGTCCGACGGGGGGAGCGGGGGGTCCGGCGGTAGAGGGGGGTTATCTTGACGTTCTAGGGGTTGAATAAAGGGAAAAAAATTGGTTATCTGTAAGTAAAGTCGGTTTACGGACGGTAGTGTCACGTTATGTTTTTTCTTTTTTTGGAAATTTAAAGTTAAAAAAATAAACTAGTAACGCCATCAATTAAGGATTTTAATCACACACAATAGGCATGATGACTAAAAAAATGTTTTTTAGTCCATCACATAGATTATTTTAAAATATTCGACACGTATTTTTTCTCTTAAACTAAAATTGACAATGATACACTGGGTTAAAGTTGCTCGTGACGTTACGCCTAAGTAAGATTTTTACCTAGGAGTGACGTCAATACCCCCCACTCTGTAATTTTAATGCTCTGTATCTTTGTATTTATTTATGTATTTGATCAGGTATAAAATGTGTTTCAAATATTTTTAATAGCCTAAAAGACGGACTAATTATTTTTTTGAATTTTTGAATGTAGTCATCATCCCTATTCAATGCCGGTAGCATGAAAATTATTACGCAGAGAGATTAATTTAAAAAAAGTTGTATTTTATGCATTTCTATAAATAAGCAAAAAAAAACATTTGGCCCTATTTACCTTGCTCAGAAACAGTAAGATCAACGGTAGCAGCTAAAGGTCGGTCTAAAGACAAGAGCATCCTGTTCTCTCTTTCTGCCACACGCAGTAGAAGAGAGTTACCGAGACGAGAACCCAGGAATAGGAAGTCCTCTTCTATTACACACATCTGTGAATGAGACAAAAAAAAACACGTGAAAGTCTATAATTAGACTTTACTGATTATGATGAATACAATGTAAATGTCGAAATATGACGAAAGGGCGGTAAGGTGCTAAAATGGCGGCCTCTAGTTGTTTTATAACAAGATAGTGAATATTTTAATCTAGATTTTCTAGGGTTCCGTACAAAAAGGGTAAAAACGGGACCCTAATACTAAGGCGCGGCTGCCCGTATGCTGTCCGTCCGTCTGACCGTCTATCCGTCCGACCGTCTGGCCGTCTATCCGACTGTCCATCCGTCCATCCGTCCATCCATCCATCCATCCATCCATCCATCCGTCAATCCGCCCGTCAATCCGTCCGTCAATCCGTCCGTCAATCCGTCCGTCAATCCGTCTGTCAATCCATCCGTCTGTCCGTCCATCCATCCTTCTGTCGTCCATCCGTCCGCCTGCCTGTCCGTCTGTCACCAAACTGTATCTCATGAGCGTTATAGCTAGAGCATTGAAATTTTCAGTGTCCGACTCGCACTTGGCCGGCTTTACTCACGCAAGTAGTAAGCACGGAGGCGGCGGCCCTGTCGAGATGGAAGGAGCGTACGGAGCGCACGGAGTCGGACAGCAGCGTCAGCACGTACAGCTGGCCGCCCTTCAAGCTCAGCGCTATACGACCCTCTCCTAGCGGCGCCACGCATGCGCCGTCTAGAGTTATACATACGCCTTCTTGGATGCCTGTGGGTGGAAAAATTGTCAATAAGTAGGATATCCTAATGTATTTTTTTTAATTAGTCTATTGCGTTATGTCCCACTGCTGGGCAAAAGCCTCCCCCGCGTTCTTCCATGCTTCCCTATCTCCGGCAGCTTCTGGCCAGTTTGCCAAGTATGCATCCAAACCGTCGCGCCACCTCCTCTTAAGCCGACCTCTACCTCTGTGGCCGTCGAGCGGCAACCAGTTGGCAAATATCTTGGCCCATCGATCCGGGTGTATACGGCAAACATGTCCAGCCCAGTTCCATTTTACTTTCGCGGTCTTCACCCCTATATCAGTGATGCGAGTTTTTGAGCGCAGCGTGGTGTTTCGGATCCGATCGGATCTTTTAATACCTAATATGCTGAAAAATAACTTACGTAGTGGAAAATTAGTAGTATGTGTGGCAACACTGTTTAGTGATACCCCGTACGGCGGCACTGACTGGTTGAGGTAGATTAGAGAGTTCACTGCCATTATGAGACAACCACCTGAAATGGAAATAAAGATTTGAATTTTGATTACTTTTATACTGAAACTGAAAAATAAAATATCGGCCAAGTGGGAGTCGGAATAGGGCGCGAAGGGTTCCGTACCATTCACTACGTTAACAATAGCCTACCAGTAGTCACCATTGATATCGAGCAAAAAAAGACAAAAATCATGTTTGATGTATGGAAACCCCTTTTTGTAGTACCTATTTGTTGTTATAGCGGCCACAGTAGTACATCATTATTGTGAAAATTTCAACGCTCTAGCTATTATGGTTCATGAGATACAGCCTGGTGACAGACGGACGGACGGATAGACAAGTCTCAGTTATAGGGTTCCGTTTTCACCCTTTGGGTACGGAACCCTAAAAGTCATAATTTTTACTAAAATAAACTAAGTACTAAACTTACCTAAAGGTTTCTGAACGGGCATAGCTTGTAGACAGTCGAAAGGCAAGCCGGCAGTGGCCCAGATCACTGGATGCACTCTCGCGCTCATGTTTAGAGATACACCTGCCATTGCGCATGTGTCGTTGCGTACTGCTGTACGGCTGTTGTGGAAATATGATGGATTATTATAAAGTTTATGCAAAAAATAATTTAAAGGTTGAAGGTTGTCTGGAAGAGATCACTTTCAGTGATAAGGCTGCCTTTGCGCACAATGTTATAGTTTTAAGTTTTATCTGTATCTCTTTGTGCCCATTTTCATTTCATTTTAGTAAGCCTTAAGGCCGTGGCCCCAGTAGGCAAACTGTTAGCGGCCGACTGAGTGAGCCGCAAATTTGTGGGGCACTGAAAGAGTCAGCTGCAAACTCAAATCAATGAAATCACCGGTTTTGGTGGGAGTCAGCCGCTGTCTGAGATAGTCAGCGCGCGTAACGCTGCAAACTGCGTACAATGAGCGAAAACTAGCTGACTGTGGACACTCCATTTCAAATATATGGAAGGGCGTACTTAATCGATACACCGCAAACTAGTCAGCCGCTAACAGTTTGCCTACTGGGGCCACGGCCTAATAAAATATTCATAAGAAGAAAAATATACAATCTCGACTAACTTATTAATATAAAAAAATAACTTGCAACACTGTAATTGTCAACTGTCTATAGTTATAAAATGACTTACCCAGCAAAAGTCCTAACGGGTTCGTACAACAACAGCAACGTAGGCTCATAGTACCCGTGTAAGAACTGTATGTCTAGCACGTTGTCTATCTTATCGTCTAAGTCTTTTAGAACTATCACGTACGAGGCTAGAGTAGGGGCTCGCTGGATTTGTTGGGGTGGTTGCTGTGGGGCAAAAGGGGGGTTGAAGTATTATTAAATGCTTATGGAATTTCTTATCGTTTGACAGGTCATCTACAAAGAAAACTATGAAAAACTTGCGCCAACCTTGGCGAACTGTCATAAACTCATTTGTATATTTAAAAAAATTGGAGCCACTCCTTATATTCCTTACTCATTGATTAAATGTGATATTGTTACTCTAAACCATAGACTTCGAATAAAGTAAAGAGATTTTTTTTTAATTATTTTCGATAGTTATACCATATTGTACTAAAGGTTGAAGCGACGTCGTACGCATTTATCGTCATATTTTCGAAAAAACACACAATAATATCTGAAATTAATAAACCCTATGTCTTATTTACATTACATTCTGATGTAAGCTACAATATTGCAAAGTTTTATCAAAATCTCTTCAGTAGTTTTTGCATGAAAGAGTAATAAACATTCTTACATCCATGCATAGGTACAAACATTGTCAAACATAATATTTATGATACTAGTGGCTGCCTGCAACTTTGTAAGCATTTATCCTCGTGGCTTCTGTCTATTCTGATGTCTAATTTAAATTATTATAAAAGTTTCATCAAAATCTATTCAGTTTTTTGCATGAGAATAACAAACATCCTCACATCAATACATACGCACAAACATTTTATAATATTAGTAGTACACCTATTTATTTACTTTCAAAATATCCAACAGCAATAAATATAATATGTAGCAGGGATGTTATGGATATGAAATTTCGGATACGGATTGGATTCGGATTTAGGAATAATTATTATACCGGATACGGTTACGGATACGAATAATAAATTATTTCGGATTATCCGTTAGTTTCGGTTACGGATATTAATTTTTTAAGGAATTTCAAAAGTAAAATACAAATAACGTGTCTCAATTAGGCTCCGCCCCTATCCGATACTATGCGAAACTTATATTTCGGATTCGGTTACGGTTACGGATGATTTTTTATATCGGATATCCGATAGTTTCGGTTACGGTTACGGAGCTCCCTAACATCCCTGATATGTAGTATAAAAATCAAATAAAATATAGTATAAAAACCTTACATTTTTCTTAACATCAGCAAGTGGTTTCGCCTCCAAGGGATCATTCTCATCGGAGGTGATATCCTTTCTGAAAGGGAGCACGGCGAGCTTCTTGCCGTAAAGCAGCATTACAGCGCATCGGCATTCAGGGTCCACTCGGATCCAGGGTATGTGAGGATGGGTAGTCCAGCCACCCTGTGGAAGACCACATAGTTTTATTTTTATATCAGTACAGTTACGCAACAACTACGCAGTAGAATTTTTTAATAAGTATTTATTTATGCTTAGTTCCACGGAAATGTGAATAAAAGTATTTAATCCATGTGTTTATCTAAGAATTTTAAAACTTTGATTTGAAAAGAGTAACCCTACAGTTTCTTGCTAGATTCTTCTTTGGGGAAAACTGCAACATTGTGAATCTAGTGTTACCTTTAAAAAATAACATATTTATCATTGTGATTAGGGGATTGGAGCTATTGTAAGGATCCAAGGAAAAATTATTTTTATTTCATTTGATTTTTTAATCATTCAGATACTAAACCGAGAACCTCCTGTTTTGTATAGATCGGTTAAAAAGTCCAACATACCTTCATATCATCTTCCTCAAAATAATGCATGCTCAAAGTCACAAGATTGTTGGTCTGAGGGTCATATTGCACGACTGACAACTTGGCTTCTCTAAATGATACCAGGAGTAAGTCCCTGCCTGAACTTGGACAGGCTACGGAGGCCAGTGACATCACATTACCCCATAGCGTGTAGCTGGCGAGGCATTCCAGCTTCATTTTTGGAGGTATTGGCTGTCCAGCTGAAATATTCGGTTGTTTAATGATTATATGAAATAGTAAGTGGTCTCTGCCTACCATGATGGGAAAGAGTGTGACAGACATGTATAAAATATTAGTTTTGTCACAGATCAGAAATTGTTTAACTTGTGGAGACCCCACTGATGAATAAGGCCTTTCTGAAGTGGGATAAAGTATTCAAATATTATACTATCGCCTTGTTTGACAGTAGTAGGGTTGAAATAAGGTTGTAGTATACAAATTTTATGTAAATAAGCAGTTTTTAAAACCTTTTTCGCCCCACTGCTGAGCAAAAGCCTCTCCCATGCTTCTCCACAGATTCCTGCCAGAGTTTATTAAAAATAAATAACATAATTAGCATAAAATCTCACCAGCATTAATCTCTTTCGTCGGACCTTCGGGCAACAGCCTAAAAACCTTAACAATATTAGCTCCAGCGGTAACCAGGCACGTTTCATCATTGTTGAAGAAGCAGCAGCTCACTGCATGCTCAATTCCAGTCGCAGGATGCGTTTGTCGGCAGATAGAAAACATCTTAAAGTTGTTTTCTGAACGCCGCGTCCAAAGTTTAGGTTATGTTATCAAACAGTCACTTTTTATCACAAAACTATAAATTGTTAAGCTCACAACCTACTTATGAGGCTTCCAAACACATGTTGGACTAGCTTCACAGCATTGTGGGGTTTTAAGCACTTTATTTGCAAGAAAATTACGAAAAAACCACGATAAACAACCGACACCAATTTCGCAAGCAAAATTTTGGTTTTGTGGGTTGCCAGCTCATTCTTAAATTTATTTTAATTATTCGCCAGTATTCGCCCAATTTTTTTTTTTGTAAGAACATAAATTCAAATACAGTAAGTTTCACTTAGCCTCTTGTTGCTCAGTAAAACATATTTTTTATGATTATAGAGATTACTGATGCATGACTGAATAAAACAAATTATCTCATAGAATCGTTACAATACTAAAAAGAATAGCCGCCATAATAGGACCAAATGTATTATACTGGCAATATTAGTACTTACGTTTTTAAATTTATTGGAGCCTGATGCATCCAGTATTTAAGCCTAATAAATAAAACTTGTGCGTGAGATTGAGACCATACCACCTTGGAACGCATATTTTAGAGTGCTGTAGGTGGTAAGTGGCTGATGACTGTAGTAATGACGCATTGATGAATGATATTCGAGATAGAATGAGCACCGCTTCAATTTAGCATTCCTGTAAGCATTTTTAGTCACTTGTCCCCAAGACCGCTACTTGAGGACATATTGCTACTTAGATAGGTTTCAGCGACTTGGACATTTTGCGACTTAAGGCACAGATAACTTAAGGGTAGCAGATAGGTACTTTGTTTTTAAATTTAAGTAGGTTTCTATAGTTGAATGGCAATATATTTTTCTTTGCAAAAAAGTTTATGTAGAACAAGAGTAAATGAAATCACAAATAATTCAGTAAATATTCTTTATTTACAACAATGATTACTAAGAACAAGTACATAGTGAGCAAAATAAGGCATTAGTGGCTAAAGTACGTTAATAATTATAATTATCCACATTTTACATGATACAATCTGCTTTGGATAATAAATCATATTTTCAAGCCGAAATACATTGGACAATAAAATACATAATTAAAAAGAGAACTAGTTAAAAGTATTTTTACAGATGTAGGTAAAGAAAAATAAATGAAAAAAAAATCCTTGGTACTAGTTGCTAATTTAATTGCTTTTAGTTGGACCTTTACATTATTTTGTGTACAATTTGGTAAATGTCTGAGAAAATTAAACAATAAAAATATAATTCTTTACTATTTTTTTAATTTATTGATGAAAAGAAAACAAATGTTTCACTTTTGGCCAAAGGTAAGATAGGATGCAATTGAATCAACACCATGTATTGTATAAATTGATATAGGGTGTTGAAAACATAAAAAAAACTTTAACTAAATAATTTGTACCGAATTTTAAAAGAAGAATATCATTGTTTTAGAATGGTGGGGTTTATAAGTACCTACACCCTAAATGGTAATTTATTTACAGTAAAACTAGGAAAATAAGTTACATAGGTATACACACAGGCATTTGCCCAGCAGTGGGACACAATAGGCAAGTAAAAAAAGGTACCTATACATAATTTTCTGATTTTTTTACATCTAGAAACATAATTATTTTTTTCTCTTTTGCAACACAGTTAGCGCAACAAGTTTTATTCTATGCCCTCTAATTTCATTTTAGCAAAGGATATTTCGAAAATAAACCAAGAATGGCCAACTTAAGATTGTTGACTATACATAAACACATCTATGTAACTTATTTTTTAAGTTTTCCTGTATATCTGGCTATACTAGGCCTATCACAAATACAAATCTAAGTCATAAATACTGTAATTTTTATATTTATAGACTTAATTCCGCGTTTGTTGTACCACTATTATAATTTACTATTGTAGAATGTCTTTTGCCCAGCAGTGGGACACTGACGGCTAGTTATGATAAGAAGGCCACACTGCAAGCGGGTTAGCAGGAGTGTATGTTTATGTGACGTAGCTTGGTGCAGTAGTTCAGTGTGAACCTAAGTATGAAATATTCTGTTAGTGTGCGGTCACACCTGCGTAACGTACCGCGCGGTACATTCGGTTCAATACGCTCGCAATGTGTTTCAAGTCACCTATGACACATCAGCTGAAATTACATCGCATACATTTACTCCAGCCGCTGAACGTTCGGTTCAATACGCTCGCAATGTGTTTCAAGTCACCTATGACACATCAGCTGAAATGACGTCGCACACATTTACTCCAGCCGCTGAACGTTCGGTTCAATACGCTCGCAATGTGTTTCAAGTCACCTATGACATATCAGCTGAAATGACGTCGCATACATTTACTCCAGCCGCTGAACGTTCGGTTCAATACGCTCGCAATGTGTTTCAAGTCATCTATGGCACATCAGCTGAAATTACGTCGCGTACATTTACTGCAGCCGCTGAACGTTCGGTTCAATACGCTCGCAATGTGTTTCAAGTCACCTATGACACATCAGCTGAAATTACGTCGCATACATTTACTCCAGCCGCTGAACGTTCGGTTCAATACGCTCGCAATATGTTTCAAGTCACCTATGACACATCAGCTGAAATTACGTCGCATACATTTACTCCAGCCGCTGAACGTTCGGCGCGGTATGTTACGCAGGTGTGTCGCGACGCTTACGCTGTTTACATAAATCATTATGAATAAATAGGAACAACATTTTATAACTAAGTTTGTAGTGTATTTAAAATAATATTGCTGGATAAGTTGTATGTACAGTTTGTAAACACAAGAATTAAACGAAATTACGCAAAACCGCTGTCTTTTTTAAATATTTAGTTTTTTTCTGTTTCTTCTTTCTTCATCATTAATTGACTGAAATTTTCTAGGAATTGCATAATTTCATTTTGGTTTTAAAAATTAACATGCTCGACTACAAGTAAAATAGCCTTAAAAAAAGGATTTTAAATTCTTTATACATTACATAAATTGAAGATTTTTTATACACATGTATTACACTATCTACAGTAAAAAGCATTTGCCATCCAAAGTCCATTTCATTTCAGTCTTTTCCTAAAACCATCACAAGTGGGTATGTTGAAAGACCCAATTTAAAAACAAGCTTTTGCTTTTTTAATTTACATATTTGCTACCGTCGCAAAAATGATTTTATTTTTAAATTCATTTTTGAAACATTTTTAAGAAATAGTTTAAAAAAATGATATGTAAAGAAAGGAATTATTTTTGTTCATATTTTTTTTTATGGTAAACAATCAATAAATACATTCATCCACTGATTTTAAATGGTGAAATTGTAGAATAAATAAATAAATAATCGCGCAAACTGTCTTACTTTGCCCACGACATCTTATTTCATCCCTAAACCAAATGATCTTCCTAATTCCCACTCCACTCAGCCGATCTACACATATCTTCCAAAAGCTCGTCAAACTCTTGAACCGAGCTTTCATAAGCTTCCAAGTCTTTAGACAAGTCACTGGCTAACTCTAAATCATCTTTTAATGACTCCGTGCTTTTTGAGTTTGACTTTTTCAGGTCATCTGTCAGTTTTAAATACGGGGCGTTAAAGAAGTCTTTGTAAAACTCCGCTAACTCCCTTATAGGATGGTTATCAGCGAAGGGAAAATGTAATAGCTTTAAAGGAGGTTCATTCTCATTTCTGAATCCAGAAAACTTTTTTGGTGGTAACTCGAAGGAGGTCGGACTCCTTGATATAGAAGTAGTATCTAATTCTTGTGTGCTTTTTGATTCTAAAGTCTTTTCCGGTGATTTTGGCGGCCGCCGTCTACAGTTAGGCACAGGCATCTTTTTAAAGAAATCTTCAAATGCTTGCCGTATAATATTCTCGTCAACAAAAGCTGCCAAACGTAAAGGTTTATTCAAATCAACCGGTTTAATTTGCTTGCAATCTTTTTCTTTGGTCTCCTTTTTCTTTTTGGATTCGAATATTACGTGTTTTGGGCTCAGTTCGAAGTGATCACTCTTTAGTAGCAACGTCTTGCTTTTGTCTGACCTGTTTGGTGATATGGAAAAGTTTGTACGGTAAGCAACCGAGTAGCATAGACCTCCTAAGGGAGTTTTAAGCAAACCTGCTTGGATTTTCTTCACAGATTCGCCTAAAGCCTTTAACTTGGGCTCCCCATTGTACACTCTATAGAAAATCGTAAACGATTCAGCCCTTTGCTTTCTAGATAAGTGATAAGCTGGCGTTATTCTTGTGATGGTTATGAGAGATTTCAATAAAATCCCCATTCGGAAATAGACTGTATTCAAAGCTTTAAGTGACGTATCGAATTGTGTTTCATCAAGTTCCAAAGACCAGAGTTCTAGAACCATTTCGTCTCCATCTTCGGTTTGAACTGATATTTCTACATGTAGCTTAGATCTTATAGTTTCTAGTATCCTATCTGAGGGTAAAGCATTTTTAGTAGCTTGATTAACCTCAGGGGAGTCTGGTATTTGTAGGTTAAACCAATCGGAGTCCGATGATTGTGTTTTTGTATTTGGTTCTATTTTAACACCTTTCCTAGACTCTACGATAACTTGTACACCTTTGTAGGCTAGGAATTTGGCGAACTTTGTGAATTCATTCTTGTCTGAGATGTTTGAGAAGGCAGCGTCTGGTGCCATGATGAAGTGTAATGAAATGATGGTGAAGTTATTCTTCGTCAGCGATGCAGTTCTCGACGAGGTTCCTCAAATTTGGGTTCTCCATCGCGGCTGCAATGCGTTCTTTGTCATTGATTTGTTTGTTAACTGAAACAAAAGCAAAAATAAATATTTAAGTTAGTAAATCAAAGTCCTACTCCAAAGGTTGTCTGGAAGAGATCACTTTTAGTGATAGATAAGGCCTCCTTTGCGCACAATGTTAAGTTTTGTCTGTGTCTCTTTGTGTGCAATAAAGTATTTCTATCTATCTATCTAAATCATTTAATCATTGTATTTCTACAAAATAACATAATTGTAGATGGTATGTGCAGGAACAAAAATTCTAAAGTAGTTTTTTTCCGAAAATTACAGATTTAACTCCAACTATAGATAGGTAGTACCTACAGGATTTTAAAGGTACCTTAGGCCCAGAACACACGGTGAAACGCAACTGCAACTGCTAGTTACTTTTGAGTTGCATCGAAGTTTCTGTTATAGACTTCTTTAGAAAACCACACACGACGCAACTAGTTTGAAACGTTTCAGATTGACCTCACACACAATAACAATAGACGATCACGGTACCTAATTAGCAAGAAATAGTGCAAAAACTTCTTTCACAAGGTTCTCAATTCACTACAAAGGATTTTTAAAAAATCTTTATGATTCAATAACTGTGAGTCTTGTGTCCTAGATAAGTCACAAGAAATATGAATTTAGAATGACGTAGAATTGTACTATAAATAAGGATATTAGTTAATTAGTAAACAAATAATAAATTATCAATAACATTAGGCTAAGTAGGTAAGTAAGTACCATACACGCTTTGACGCTAAAACTTGGTTATCCTATATTTTTATCAAAGTTTTAAAGGACAATCAAACAAGACATTTCAACATTTGTTTATGTAAATATATGCTTGGAAAAACATTACCCTTCCTTTTGGCTTTGCCATAGTCGGGTAAAAAGGTAAAAGATATCTTTGTGTGCAATAAAGAATATTTGTATTGTAAAGAAAAGACAAATTGCTATGTAAATTCGTAATCTATCAGTGGCTAATAAAAGATCCTAACTTTAAAAATATTTCTTTTTCTGCATTTTTTTTCAGTTTTCATCCTCATTTAAAATATTTAGTTTTTGCAGCAGACAAAGCAGGATATTAAACTTTAAGAGAAAGGATGACACACCAAGTTTGCTAAAACCCTACTCCAAAGGTTGTCTGGAAGAGATCACTTTTAAGGCCACCTTTGTGCACAATGTTAAAGTTTTAATTCATAATTGTATCTCTTTTATGCAATAAAGTATTTCTATCTATCTAAAATTATAAAAGTTACTCAATTATTATTCATCAGCAGATAAAAACAACTTTTTTTACATCAGAGATTTATTTTTACTTATTTTTTCCATAAATATAGCATGACCTGAACCATTTAATTTCTTTATCATTCGTCAATTCGTAATAAAATGCAACCTTCTCAACAACAAGGTCTTTTCATATCAAACAACACATAAAACACAACACAACACACATTTCCAAAAAGTCTTAATATTGACTACTTTTGTTATAACTTAAGACCTTTTGAAATTGCAGTATAATACGTAAGTGAAGGCTTGATAAGGAGGGCAGAATAGTTCATTGGCCTCTTGATAAACTGTGAAATATAATATGCATTGGAATAATATTTATATTATAGCAATGCCTCGTTAGTCTTGCTTATGTAAACAGAAATATTTAATGGTCTAGTTATTTTTTGTCAAAAAAACTAATACTGATTGAAGAAACTAACTAACGCCTGGTCTTATTATTCGATCTCAATCTATAGATTCAGAATGTCTGATGAGGAACAAATAAACTTGGAAGAGCCCTATTTTTTGACAATAACAGCATTTTACCTCTTTTAAACGTACTTAAAGCTACATACGAAAAGAGAGACGAATAGTATTTCCTAATTCCCCGTATTTTTAACCGACTTCAAAAAAAGGGGGAGTTTCTCAATTTGACTGTATATACATATATATTTTTTCTCATGATGTCAAGAGTTTAGGACAGTGTGAGGATGCCATATTTCAAGTCCA
This sequence comes from Anarsia innoxiella, assembly GCA_947563765.1. Classification (NCBI taxonomy): domain Eukaryota; kingdom Metazoa; phylum Arthropoda; class Insecta; order Lepidoptera; family Gelechiidae; genus Anarsia; species Anarsia innoxiella. The sequence goes on from OX387413.1 coordinate 7,273,803, forward strand.
TAATATTGACAGGAGAATGATTGAACCCTATACACAATTTATTTAGGATCAAATACTAAGATCAGGCTTAAGTCAATAACGAAATTTACAGCTAATAATATTTGTATAAATAACCCTAACAGCTTATTGCATGAATGTTGAATAAAACTAATGCTCTATTAAAAGCTGATACTGTCAATGTTAAACATCAGATCATAATAATAACAAAGATTATTATGATTTCTTGTCTGATTTATTTAACAAGTACTAATCCGATATCTTCATTATATCTTTTATTATCTTACTTAAGGCTAAATATAGAATCAAGTACTTAAATGCTGAGACAAAAATAGACTAGATTACAAAGAAACAGGTTTTGTGTTTGTGGTGTAGTAAAGGTATATCAAGTTACATTATAATATATGTGCCGGTTTAAGATTGTTCTTTTAGACTTAAGAGCATGTTGCTATAGAAATAAGCTTTGTTTTTGTTGTTTCTGTTTTATTTCAATGTTCTGTCTGATTTATACTTTTTCTGCTTTTTTTTTTAAATTAATTTCATGGCCTGGTATCTATGACCTTTATACTTTTTTTGCTTTGATAAAGAATAGACAAAAAGCAAACAAATTACCACTAACTGGCATGTGTTAATTGTCAATGACCGAGTATAAGGTTTAAAGTTGCACTAAAACAAGAATTCAAATAGAATACTAAGTATAAATGCTAACAAATGGATGAATAACAAACACATCATGATTATAATATGGAAATTTTCATTACTGTTGGAGTTTGGACCCAGAGGAATGTACAGTTGAAACAAGAATTTTCTGTGGAGATTTGTAGTTAAAATAGACGCGAAACAGTACTTTAATGACCATGGGACAGCTTAGTAGAGGTCAAATAGGTGAAAACAACTTACTTTCATCCTCAGTAGTGTGTGCGCCTTTCTTTATGTAAATATCCAACTTCACTGGATGATGAATGGACCTTTGGATCTTAATCCGAATACAAAGGCCTATGAGCGTCGCCAGCGAACAGTGAGGCACTGTAGGATTATATTCAACCCTTAAAACAGGTACATTATCCGCCGTCGGGTTCTTCACAAAAATTCCCTCTTCATAAACGACCTTCAAATCTTCCAACGTACTGGGCTTCTCCGGATCCCGAATCGTCCGCAAAAAGTCTAAAAAACACCACAGACACAATGAATATCACAATTTTTATCAAAAATACCCAAATTCACCGAAAATTTTGCCAAAACAAACCGTAAATAGTTTCTCTCAGATCATTCTCGTCTACGTATCCGAGATCCTGCAATGTCGCACTTTTGTCCATATAAGCTGGTTTAGCAAGTTCCACTGGAGATTTTTGACTATTCAAAGATAACTTTGAAAAGAAAGATATCATAGCGTTGGAAATAAACTGGCTGGAATACGTTTTTACATCACAAGGAAAATGTCCGCCATATTTGTTTTTGTTGTCCTTTTTGTCATTCTTAATTTTTTTAAAGTGTGACCATGATTACTCGATCGAATTCAACTTTGAGAACTCACTCAAAATCCGGAATTATTTCTTACCTTTTGTATGCCCAAGCGCGTATCCACGCTACACCTGTCGTATGCCGAAGATCCGCGCACATTCAACCTTACACCTTTTTTGCAGTTTATTACAATAAAAATGCTAAAAACCGACATGAAAATTGTTTTTTTTTAAACCGAGCCTCGGTTCTGTGCGCCTTGTTTGATAAATTATGTGAATTAACGACTGAATAACAAATACCACTAACCCCGTGGCAATTTCATTCTGTTTTGTTTTTTAATTTCATACGAGCAGGTTTCCATGAAATCTTGCATTCTACCAAAATACTAAATATATAAAATACTAAACACAATGGATAGAGCTTATAAATGATAGAGCTTATAAATGATAGAGCTTATAAAGAAATTAAAGAGTTAGATAGAAGACACAAAACTAAGAGTACCACAATTTTAGATGAAGTAGGAAATATTTTGATAAATAATAGTGACATAGTGGAAAGATGGAAACGTTACATAGAGAACTTATATAGTGGAGAAGGTTTACATCAGCAAGATATAGAACAGGAACAACTAGTAAGTGTAGATGAAATAGGGCCGTGCTTATAAAGAAATTAAAGAGTTAGATAGAAGACACAAAACTAAGAGTACCACAATTTTAGATGAAGTAGGAAATATTTTGATAAATAATAGTGACATAGTGGAAAGATGGAAACGTTACATAGAGAACTTATATAGTGGAGAAGGTTTACATCAGCAAGATATAGAACAGGAACAACTAGTAAGTGTAGATGAAATAGGGCCGTGCATACTTAAAGAAGAGTTTTATAAAGCTTTATATAATATACCGAAAGGAAAAGCGGCAGGCAACGATAACATTTATATAGAAATGCTTAAATATTCAACGTTTGAACCCCTTTTAGACCAAGTTTTTAAATTAACACAGGAAATGTATGACACAGGACAGGTACCAACGGACTTCAAAATTACTAAAACAGTTACATTACCAAAAAAAACAAAATACATTAAAATGCGAAGAACACAGAACCATCAGTCTTATTTCACAAGCATCAAAAATTATGCTAAAAATAATCCAGAATAGAATACGTCCAATTGCGGAAGACAACATAGGGCCAGATCAGTACGGTTTTCGGCAAAAGAAAGGTACAAGAGAAGCTGTTTTGGCACTTCGATTAATTGTAGATAGACGCATGGAGTTGGGCCTGGAAACACATATAGCTTTTATAGACTTAGAAAAAGCCTTCGATAAAGTGGACTGGAGAAGAATGATGATAGTTTTAAAGAATGCAGGATTAGATTACAGGGATAGAAAAATAATTTACGAACTTTATAAGGATCAGAAAACACTAATAGAAATGGGAGAAGAATGTGGAGAAGCAAAGATACAACAAGGAGTGCGACAGGGATGCCCATTATCACCACTCATATTTAATTTGTTCATAGAAGGTGCCATAAAAGAAATCATTAATTCAAGTAAGGGTGGGATCAAGATAAACGGGGAAAAAATTCAATTCATTAGAATTGCCGATGACATCGCTGCAGTTGCAGAAAATAGACAAAACCTACAAGATTTAATAGACCAAATGGATTCAGTATTCACTCAATGGGGACTCAAAATTAACACAAACAAAACAAAAACACTTACAACAGCCAAAACAGCAACAAGAAATAGCCCAGTCAATCTACACAACACACCACTAGAAGAAGTGCACAGTTTCAGATATCTAGGATCACTTATAACCAATGACTCCAGATGTACTGCTGACGTCGTTTCCCGAATCGCTATGGCCAAAAAAGCTTTTAACGGCAAGAAAAATCTTTTTAAGGCCAACATAGCCAAAAAGGCCCGGAAACGTCTAATAAAAGTGTACATCTGGAGCATTGCACTGTATGGGTGTGAAACATGGACACTGACACAGAGGGATAGAGAGAGGTTAGAAGCGTTTGAGATGTGGTGTTGGAGGAGGATGGAGAGGATAAGTTGGACGGAGAAGAAGAGTAATGAGGAGGTATTAAGTATGGTTGGTGAGAAGCGCTCCTTGTTGAGAACAATAGAGAATAGAAGAGGAAAGATGATAGGGCACTTGATACGACACGACGATTTTTTAAAGAACATCATTGAAGGAAAGATTGAGGGTAAGAGAGGAAGAGGAAGACCAAGACGTACTTACTTCACTCAAGTGAAAGAGAGGATTGGCGTCGTGTCGTATCAGGAAGTGAAATTACTGGCAGAGGAAAGGCAAAGATGGCGTTTACTCCACCGACAAGAGCCTGGCTCTTAAATAAATGATGATGATGAAACACAATATTGTTAGTACCTAACAGAAAGGAGAGACTGTAAAGACTGATGTGCATTTTTATTACTTACTTATAAAATGTACAAGTGTGATTTGAACGAGTTAGCTTGCCATAAGTTTATTCCGGCACTTTATGCACATGGTCCATATTTTTAATCTTATCTTTTCGGACCTGTAGGTACCTAACATTAGGTACCTATTAAAATTTAATGTGTATCAATCTTTCGGTCGATTTTCATTTCAATATAAGTAATATATATTTCAATATATGAAGGTGCTGCTGTGATGGCCGGTCATGTCATGCGGATCCCATCAAACTAAGCATTTCACTTCTTTGTTTCCCATTTGCTTGCCTTACTTTTTCCTGGATATTGTGGGGTCAAATTTTTATTATTTATTTATGGATAGCTGTTTTGAAATATTAATTTGATTATATGTTTCTGTGTTTATGCCTGAGATTTGTAAAACTTAAATTAAAAAGAGCAACCCTACAGAGTTTCTTGCTAGGTTCTTCTCTGGGGAAACTGCACTCTTGCGAATCTAGCATTAACTTTAAAAAATGACCCGTCTTAAGTGTTGTCAAAACCTACAGGATTAAATGATTTTCATTTCATTTCATTTCAATAATTTAGAGCTACCACGGAACAGGGAGTATATTATGTATAGAGAAAATGTGTTGTTATCAATTTAGTATTGAAACCAGTGTCGCCAGCTATTTATTTCAGAAAAAATGGCCTAAATCTATTGATTATACAATTGAAAATATGTAACACTTGCAATGGGATTTATTTTGCTTTAAGTCAAAAAGTATTTGCGACTTACTCGACCATTAAACGACGCAAGTAGCATGAGCTCGTAATGTTGATACGCGCAACAAGTCTCCTTACCATTTCCGCTCCTTTTGTTTTCCATGGCAGCTGCCATCAACTTTCAGCTTCTCATCGAGAATTCATAGTAACTACTCGATAATTATTTTTTACATGTGGCAACTCTGCACATTTTTGTAAAAAGATGGCAGCACCTGTTCTATTTCAGCACGAGAAAAATAGATGGCGCTGTAATAGCTTTTTTTAAGTAGGTAGGGTAGGTACCTAGGCGGTAGCTCACCACTTTAGGAAGATCACATCACACCATCGGAAAATTACAGGTTTTCAAAGGAATAAAACAAAGAAACGTTTACTTATAAGTAAATTTTATTAGCTTAGAACTTTTTGAATGATTTCTTGGAGCCCTTGCCCTTGGAAACCTTCAGTACGTTGAAACGGATGGTTTTGGAGAGCGGCCGGCATTCGCCAATGGTGACGATGTCACCGAGTTCCACGTCTCTGAAATAGTTAAAATTAAAAAGAAATTAGAAAAGGTCTTATATGATGTAGTATTGTGTAAGGTTGAATGATAAAGTCAGTGTTTGGGTTAGAAACACGTCTTTCGTCAAATTGTGTTCGGAAGACCGTCGTGTGAGTATCATCATTTAAATTATTGTCTATTATAATATAAGGTATGTTAGTGCTTTCATTGCAGGCACTAATAAAACCTATATCACCAGTATTAGTTTAGAATTCATCTCCTATTTGTTGAGGAAGGTCTTTGCCCAGCACTAAAGACAATACTGGCTGAAAATAACTTCATAAGTTGTAAATATAAGGTAACATAAGGTTCTATAACTAAAAAAAAAAGGATTAAAACCTCACCTGAAGCAAGGCGACAAATGAACAGACATATTTCTGTGTCGCTTTTCAAAACGGTTGTATTTAGGCAGGTAGTGCAAGTAATCCCTCCTGATGACGATGGTACGTTGCATCTTCATCTTCTGCACCACTCCGGTGAGGATACGGCCACGGATTGACACGTTGCCGGTGAACGGGCACTTCTTGTCAATGTATGTGCCTTCAATAGCCTGGAACGGTAACACAAATAGGGTTAAAAGTGGAAGTGTGTTGTGTTTTGTTTTTTGTTAGTGGTTGATGGATGATGTTTGATTGTGTTTTGTTTTGATGGTGCAACTGTTTTATGGTCTATCTACACACATCCGGGCCATGTCCGGGAAAAATAACATTCCATACATTTTCTATGGATTCGTTGTCACACATTGTCATGACGACGCGTGACGTATTTATTTCCCTCCTGACAGACCCCGGCCCGACACGACGAAGTTTAAATACCTAGCTTTTTTATACCGCCAAGTTATTTTAATTTGAAACTACTTTTATGTCTTTGTATTAAATTCAAGTCACAAGTCCACTTTATATTGTGGAATGAAAACCACTTCAAATGTGAGAACAAAAATTTTAAGCTGTAATCAGAATTTGGGTTAGAAACACGTTCTTCTTCATTTAGTTTTCAGAAGACCGTCGTGTGAGTTTCATCATTTTACAGCAAAAAAAAAATGAAAAAAAAAAATGAAATTTTAATAAAAATGTGACTATTTATTTAGGTGTAATGTGAACTGGCTATTACAAAAATATACTTTCACAAATAATTTTAACTTGAGTGTTTGTTTTTCTTTAACATTTGACCAAGGAGAACCTTAAATTGGTGATGTACTAAAAAAAGGCCAGGTCTAGAGTGCCCTAAACCAATGTACATGTGTGAAGAGACTGATGAGTGAAGAGAGGTGTGCTTGGTTCGTAGTATGCATGTATTTGGCAGTTATAAATCGTTCAAAGTGAGGATAAATAGCATAAATTGGTATGAAATGTTAATGAGTGTATGTAAATTATTTACATGGACAGTAATTTATGTTTCCTTCACCTAAAGATGTAGAGATTTATGTATTAGTCTTTAGTAGTAACCAACATCATCCTCAGCTAGCTTAGCATGCACTCCGTGATAAGACGTTGTCATGCGTTTGTCACGCTTACGTCTTTGTCTATAGTTTTAAATGTGATAAGGACAGCATGACGTGAGATAATTGTCGCGGCACGCCGTGCTAAGCCCCCAGATTAAATGCAACTGCAAAGAAACTGCAACTGCTTTTTGAGTTGCATCTAAGTTTCTGCTATAGACTCCTTTAGAAAACCGCATCTTATTTTGATGCAGATAAAGTCATTTTAGTTAACTCCACATTAATAATTTTATTGTATTAAATAACTGACAATCATTAAAAATCAGAAGTTTCACAATACTTAAAGGATAATTAACAATAACAGATATTTCTGCAACTATCCTAAAGAATAATGTTGGTTAAATATACCTTCACCAATGTGGCAACATTTTCGTCAGAATTATACACAGTTAAATAATAATGGTTATGCTTATAAAATAGAGGTTAATTAATATTTTTACCTGTTCAGACGTCACATGTAAAGCAGAGCACATTGTAATCATGCTGTTAATGCTGTCTTACCTTTAAGCTTCAGCCGAGTGACTTGACCATGTGATGTAGTTGATGAAATAAAATAATGAACTTAGCATGCTGTTTTGATTGTGGTGAATTCACCATCACCAGAGACAGAAAAATTTATAACAAATGTGAAATTGGTTGCTTACAAGATCAAACTTCAACTCAATAAATATGATTTCAAGAAATTGCTAATTATGTGGATAATAAGAAATATTTTAAGAAGTTTCTTTGTATGATAGAATTACTTCAATTTTAGAAAATTTATAATCTTAGAAAAAAACATAACACAGACTCCATTAATATGTCTGTGAAGTTGACATTGAACAGTGAATAGTAGGTAGTCATCAAAAACTATTATAAATTCCTCTGTCTCAAATCCACAGGTATCCCAGTGTTATCCACGAAGCCGCCCGTCACCGCTGACTGTAAAAGACCAAACCTCTCTCGGAGTCTTGAAGCCGAGCCCGACATTCTTGTGATGCCGCATGTCCTTCCTCTTCAGTCCCCCCTTGCGGGCCAGGAAGACCGTGGGCTGTTTCTGAAACGCTTTCTCAGTCTAGAAATAAAAGTCCACACATTAGCACACATCATGCGTTACCTCGCGGGGAGTTTTAAAACCGAGGCCAACATCTTTGTGGTAGCGCAACGGTTTACGGCTCCGCTTCACACCAATTCCCTTCTTACGGTTCAAGAAAACCGTTGGTTGCTTTTGGAATGAACGTTCCGTCTGCAATTTTAATTGTTATTAGTGATTTGAAGGAAAGAAGAAGGTAGGTAGGAAAAGTTTCTCTGATACCTATTTAAAGTAGCAGAAGAAAGATATTGTAAACATCAAGTTAACCTAAAAATATGATCCCCATATGGTAATTTCTCTTTGAGTATAAATACTTACGAAGACATCTGTGCATTTACAGCAGAATTTATAAATCTTAGTCGGAAATTAGGGCCCCAAAGTGACGGTAAACTAACCTAACAAGTGCATTTGAGAAACACGGGTAAAATTGGTTTACCACATAAAAACCTTAGACTAGTTTGAAAACATCAACATTTCCAATATTATGGACGAGAAATTATTGATATAAAACACATTTTTACAGATATTTTCAACAAATAACGGATGACATGACGAGATCCCACGTGCAAGAACTTAGCACGTTTTTTTGCACTCGTAACACAAACTTTTTCACAAAAACTTTTACGCCACACATTTTCACTATTTTACTGAATATTTTTGAATAGGAAAGAAGAGAAAACAGTTTGAAATTCTATATTTTCTTGAAGAAAATCGGCACCTACCTGATCCGCCATCTTGCTTGACAACGAAAAGAAGGTGGTGTTGCTAGTCGTGAAAATACGACTTGATCTTGATTTAAATTCTATTCATCACTGATGCTAAATAATTTTGAAGGTTGCTAGTTAATATAAAACAAGTAATTTATAATTCTAATACTTCCTCTGAAGACCTTTTTTATTGCTCATTGGTTTATTGAGGGTAAATAATTTTAGTTTAAGAATAACAATATATTTTGATTTAATTAAAAAATAATGAATAGAAATAATTACTTTTTTATTTGCAACTGGCAATAACTAGTCTTCAACTGTCAGAGAAGAGAAGACAAAAAAAACGTCAGTCAAGTCAAAGTCAAAACGCGAATTGTTATGAAAATACCAGCGATTTTAATTTCTCGCTACAAATTTTAATTATTTCGCTGTTAATTCACTCGCAATTGTTTATTTTTTACTTAAATATTTATTTACTATTCGCTTTGCGTGTTTGAGTTATCGGTAGTGCGTTTGAACTTGAGCGATGGTATCTGCTGTTCATTTTTGTTTTGTTCGTAATTTGTGTATTTTGGTTTGATTTGCGATGGAGGAAGTGAGGCAGCTCGTGCAGGAGGAGGGTAGAGAGGCCAGGAACCTGGTGGCCTTCCATGTCGCCGTGGATACTGCAGGTAAATCTTCATTTTCTTACAAGACATGCGACAAGTACGCAGCGGTCTTTGTGATTGTACCTACGACACGAAAATTCTAAGAAAACGTGGGCGGTGTAACGTACTTGTTTAAATATTAACTACTATCGAGTGCCTATTGACTAGCAATCGACTTTTATATCCTTAATTCGTTAATTTATGAGGTCTGACGAGACTTACGCAGTTTTATTTTTATGGTCCATTGCTTCTTTGAGTCATACTTTAGCATTATTCTGGAACGTTTATCAAGTTTATTTACATTATGCCAATATCTTTTAAGGAGTTTTTTGTTTTGTATAGAATTTGAGTGCATTTATGCCTTAGGCAATGAACTATCAGAACATTTTTGCAAATTATTTTTGTGGGTATGTCTGTTTTAAATCTTTGATAAATTATAATATCTAAATTGATGTATTACCTATTCTATGTTTTTCTTTAATTAAAGTAGGTATTATATTTTGTTACAAACAATAACCATCATGCATGATATCCTACATGTACAACCAAATATACAAAATATAAAACTGCTAAATTACAACCATAAGAAATGGTATTGATCAAGCAACCCTCATACATAATTCATAAAGTTTCTGATGCTATAAATGGCATTTCTTCACTAAAGTTCAAGGAATTCAATGTGAGCTTTATTGAACTTGACATTAAAGTTATTGAACATACAACCAGTAGAATAAATGCTCATTAAAACTAATTCTTCATTCAACTTGTAGCTGATATGGATTTAGTCAAAAATTTAAATAAGAGGGTACAGTCATTAAGACCCAGAACACACGGGGAATTGGAACTGCAACTGCTAGTTACTTTTGAGTTGAATCTAAGTTTCTGCTATAGACTCCTTTAGAAAACCACAAACAACAATCCAACTAATCTGAAACGTTTCAAACTAGTTGCGTCATGTTTGGTTTTCTAAAGAAGTCTATACTAGAAACTTGATGATGCAACTCAGAAGTAACTAGCAGTTGCAGTTGCGTTGCAGTTTCATTTTCCCGTGCGTTCTAGGCCTAAGAGATAGGTACCATTTACATATAAGAGGCTTTTCTGTAATAATTGGTGGTTGATCACCCAACTACTAGAAGTGGTTTCAAAAAGGCTGTCTGTTTGAGAACCTGATACGACATAACTTCTAATTCCTCTTTTATTTATTTATTGCTTTCATGTGTACGTACTTAGTTATAATAATGTTTATAGTCTCAACATGAAACCCTGTTAGGGCGCTGCAATATATGTCCATAGGTAATTATTTGAAATGTATGACTTATATTTACTTTAATCATTTAAGCTACAAACAAAAACTAATGTCATGTTATTATCAGCTAATGATAAAATTTACAAGTACTTAGACAAGTAATAAACAGTTCATAGAAATAACAATATTTTACGGATGTTAACACTTATTTGATCTATGTAAGTTCTTGGGCTCCCTCTCTTACGTTATGTATGCATGTATGTAATTAAAATATTCAACAAAACAATTGAAACATCTTCCAATGAACTACCTAAAGCGGCCGCTCCGTCGCGCGCACCCCGCAAGCCCCCCCGCGTGGTCCCGAGCCGCCGCGCTGCGCCTCGTTCCGCCGCCCGGCTCCGCTCGGCCTCCGCCGGTCGGGACAAACGCTCTGAACTGCGAGCCCGGTACTGGGCGCTACTGTTTGGGGATTTGCAAAGAGCTGTAAGTATATTCTAGAATTTGTTGGCAACACCAACATAGATAAAATTTGAACTGTTCTATAATTTTGTCTATAAGATGTACTTCCTGTTTTTATACTTCACTTACTTACCAACTAGGACTCGACCTAACCGTGCCAATGTAGTAAAATTCAAATCTTAAGCAGTGCAGTTTTAATTCTACTCTTCGTCCCTTCAACTATATACCAGTGCCTCAACAACCTCAATATTAACAGAATTTGTTGGACTTTTTTTTGTCAATAAGTCTTTTCTTTCAAGGATGGAAGTCTTTTCTCTTGGATAGTTGTTGTGTTTTCACTACTGTACTGTACCTATGGTTAGACTTGGATGCTACTTGTCTGTATGTGTACCTATATTTGTATTGATTCTCGAGAATTTACCAACTTTGTGTTCTCAAAGTTTAGATTAATAATAAAATACATATACTTGGTTTTTTCCCTAAGTTTAACATACATACTAAATACTTGATAATCGTTTTCCAGATCGGCGAAATCTACAACACAGTCGAAGCTCACGAAAACCAAAATGAGTGTCAAGAAGTTATCCTCGTCTTGGAGAACTATATGCGTGACTTCAAAGCTTTAGGAGAGTGGTTCCGTCTCAAATGGGAATACGACAACACCCCTCCGCCTCAAAGACCACAGTCCTTAGCTTGGGAGATCAGAAAAACTGACTTCGTACGTCCAGAGTCCCGAAGAGCATATTCTGTTCGAAGCTCCCCATCGGTTTCTGGCAAAAACAGTCCAAGTCTTTCCGGCCATAACACTCCAAGTGGCAAAAATAGTCCAGTGACGGGCAAAGCTAGTCCTGGAAGTGGAAAGATCAGTCCAAGAGTCTCAGGCTACTCTCAAACCAGCCCAAAAGCCAATATTGAGTTCTTCAGCAATAAAATTGCTTCTAAAGTAGCTACTAAGCCTGAAGCGAAAGTCGCAAAAGAAAGTCGACTTTCAGATATTAAGGAAAAGGATGCTAAAGAGGCTACTGATGATGTGGAGGTGGAAAACCTTGATCCTTGTGTCGAAGAGGCTCCCATAATTGAAATAGGGAAAGCCAAAGAAGTTCAAAACGTCTGTCCTAAACAGGTTGTTGTGAAATCCCCAAAACATGTTAATGCTAAGGTGGAAAAGAAAGATATCTCAAATCAGGCTAAAGCAACTACAGCTATGCTAGACATCATGGAGTGTGCTTTTTTGGAGAAACAACTCCTCGCGAATCATGTGAAGAATGAAAACATGCTAAATGAAGATAAAGAGTCTGACAAATTGGAAAATGAAATTAAAGAGACCCCAAATAAAGTTGAAGAGACTAAAGATAACAGTGTTGCTGAATCACCAGTTAAATCTGAAGAAAATTTTGCTGATGTATCAAACGAGAGCTCTTCAGATTCTAACAAATCTTTAAAAGAGATTGAAGTTAAAGAAGGTCCTAAAGTTACCGATGCTAATCCACAAAAGACGCAAGATGACAAGGTTGACATCAAAGGGGATATAACAAAAGATGACGATGGAAAAGAATCCGACAAGAAAGATGATAAAGACAATTCACAGTTCTTTAAGCCCATTGATCCTAAAGTTCCGGAAATAAAACCTACAGCCAGACCAGCTTATTCCCAAGCTGCAGCTAAGCCGAAACTTGTAACAGCTAAACCAGAAGTGAAGCCACCTGTAAGACCAGCTGCGCAAATCATCCGAAGCAAGACTGTGGTAGAAATACCAAGTAATGCTCCAAAACCAAGGCAGCAATTTGCTAAACGAAATCAAACTAGCAAGTGTAGCTATCCTTTCAATTTAACCACTGGACGGATAAGTCTTTTTGATTCTGCACCAGCTAAAGTTGTCGTTAAGAAACCAACACCAAGAGCAATGTCTTCGGGAGACAATAAACCTGGACAGTCAAAAGTTGAGGCCAAAAAGCGTCCACCAAGACCGACGTCTTTGAAAATCAACGAAAAAGGAGATAAGAAAGACAAATCTGCTTCGTCTTTGGAGAAGATAAAAGATTGTGATGAATATAGCAGTTCGGATACTCTAGTCACTCAGATTGACATGTCCAGGATTGAATCTAGTGAGAGTCTAAAGACGTTAGTCCCTGAAGAGTTGCAGACGATTCCAGACGTTGCTAATTCTGTTGAAGTTTTGAATGTTGAGCGTAAGAACGACAATGACGAATGGTTGACGGTGAAATCTAGACGACTCAGCCGCGAATCGAAGAAACAGGCTAAATCACACTGGGCTAACCGTTTCCATCAACCGTCAGCCACAACAAGTTTACCAACTTTAAACATGATGGAATCACCTAAACAGGAAAATAATCCGATCGTGAAAATTAATAACGACAGAGCTAAATCCGAGCAACCTGAGAAACCTAAACCAACGAAGGTTAAACTGATGAAACCGAGAGACCAGAAAACAAGGGATCCGGCGATGATTCGTCAAAAATCTGACGTCACAGGGTTGAAAACCCGCTCAGCTAGAAATAAGGTTACAAAGAAATCTGAAAGAGCTAAAGATACTCAAAGAAATGATGGTGAATTAACCAAAAGCCGCTTACACTCTTCTTTAGAAAGCTTAACAGTAAGTTTAGCACGATCACAAGAGAGTACCGAAGACTTTTTCGATTTCGACAAGTGGAAAGCCGAATTCAAATCCACGTTCAAATGCTTCGATGATGACGATCAAATTTCAAATCACAATGAGATTCTGAAAGCAGCAGATCCTTCAGAAATGTCGGAGATTGCTGAAATGACGTCGCAGATTGAGGAGAATGAGAGGAAGATCAGCTTGGCGTTGGACTTCCAGTCTGATGCTGATCAGAGGAAGCTGTGTGCTGAAGAGGATCTCCTCAACAGACAGATTCTGGAGCTGCAACAAGTTTCTGATATAGATTTGGATACGGAAACTGATGATACTGAAGTAAGTTTTTTCTTTTTGGATTAAGTACCCGTTTCACCACCACCAGATAAAATTTAACTGACAGATAAACCTATGACTATTTCATAAAACATGACGTTTTAGACAGGTATAAAATATCTGTCAGATAAATTTTATCTGTAGGTGGGTGACAGCCCTTAAGTCGCCAATCGTAGCCGCAACTTGTCGGGTAAACGATTGTCAATTGTTTTTAACAATGTCGTATTTATTTTGGCGATTTCATCGTAGCAACAGAAAGTAACAAAAATTTGCAAAACCTACATTCGTCATCTAATTTTAACCAACCCATTTCAGACTGACGCAGAAATAGTCTGCGAAGACAGCGCAATGTCAGTGAACTCCTGCCCATCACCAGAAAACCTTGGGTCTTTGGCTGCAAGTCTTGAAGACCAGTATGAAACTGCTTTAGCTGGGATGTCTTGGGCAGAGCGCGTCGATACCCTGGTCGTGTTGGAGGCGCTGGTTGCTAGGGATCCAGGTAGGTCTTCTTCATCAGGAAGGCGAGAGGGCGTAACCTAACAAGAAGACACAGATTAAGACAGATATTAAAGAGAAATTTATCCAATAAGCTATGCGCCTGCTACGAAAATTGAAGTATCTTTTTTAGGGTTCCGTAAAACAAAGGGTGAAAACGGGGGCCCTATTACTAAGGCTCGGCTGTCCGTCCGTCCATCTGTCACCAGACTGTAACTCATGAACCGTTATAGCTACAGCGTTGAAATTTTCACAAATGTTGTATTACCGTTGCCGCTATGCAACAAATACTAAAAATAGAATAATGATAATAATTTAGGGGGTTCCCAAAAAACAAATGTGATTTTTGCTCGATATCAATAATGGCTACTGGAAGATACTTGAAATCTTCACAGAATACCAGATTACCTAGTAAGTAGTACGGAACCCTTCATGCGCGAGTCCGATTCGCACTTGGCCGGTTATTTTTCAGTATGTATTTATAAAAACTTTTGTCTTGTATTAGCCTTAAGGCCACTGTCGTAACGAAAGGTTAAGATCTTCTGTTTGCAGGTCGCGCTCAACAGCTGCACGCGAAGTTATCTCAGGGCATCAAACGTAGGGGCAGCTTGCAGGATGCTTTGAGAAGGTAAATTTAATGTAGTGTTAGTTTGTGGTTATAGGGTTCCGTACCCAAAGATTGAAAACGAGACCCTATTACTGGGACTCGGCTGACTGTCTTTACGTCCAAAATAGCAGCTTTATATAAAAATCATCACCATCATGTCAGCTTATGGACGTCCACAGCTAGACAAAAGCCTCCCCAAGGATCTCCACAATGACCGGTCTTGCGCTGCCCACATCCAACGGCTTACAGCAACTTTAACCAAGTCGTCAGTCCACCTTGTTGGAGGCCTTCCCACACTGCGTCGTTCGGTGCGTGGTGGCCACTCGAGAACCTTATATGAAAATATGTATTTTTTTCCTATTTTCCGATTTTTTGACTCCATATAATAAAATGTCGGGGCAGTCTAGGTGTACACTCTGGTATATGTTTCATTTCTGGGCATAGAGTTTTTAGATTGCATTGTCTTTTCAGATTACAAGCGAAACAAGCAAGAGCAGAGAAACAGCGACTAGAGTACCGTACAGAAAGAGCTAAGAAGATTCATCTGTTACTCGCTAGAGTTGAAGAAGTTAAGGTATATTCAATGTAAAACTTTTAATACCAAGAAAAAAACATTATTTGAAAATAGCAACCCAAAAGTAATTCGTGCTAAATTCCCTTCTGGGGAAAACTGCTTCCTCGCGAAAGTCGCGAACCTAGCGTTACCTTTTAAAAAAATAATATTGACATATTTCAAGTGAGTAAGAGTAGCACTATATAGAGATATAGAGTAGTTTTAGATCAAAAAAGTGTAATGAATTTTGCCTATTTTTGAATAAACACTTAATTTTCATTTTCGGATATTTGCTATGGATTAAACATGATTTGAATTTAGATTTTTTAAAATTTGCTTTGGTCAGGTCTTGCGCACTTTTCTATCGTTCACTTATTAAACGTCACACTTACCTGTTATTACAGGTTGCCAAAAATCAACTGATTGAAGAGAAACGACTACGTCTCGAGAAAAGATTGCAAAGGGCAGCTGAAAATAGAGATCAACATTTAAAAGTAAGTGTATACATTTATATCAGCTGTCAAAAAGGGTTTAAGTATGTAATTATGATCTGCCATTTTAAATGTTGCCATATTTTAGGGTTCCGTACCCAAAGTGTGAAATCGAGACCCTATTACTGAGGCTCGGCTGTCCGTCCGTGTGTCTCCATGCGTACGGAAGTGCAGCACGGAACTCTTTGCGCGCGGGTCCGACTCGCACTTGGCTGTTTTTTTTTTCATATATTCGACAGAGTTTAAATGATCTATCTTTCGTAATGTCATAACTTAAACTAACATTTTCACAGGACATAGTCCGCAAAGCCCACGATGAAGAGGAAAAACTTCGAGAGATCGCGTTCATAAAGCAACTGGAAGCTGAGAACAGACGGCACGACTTCTTAGATCAGTGCCGCTCGCACACTACAAGGTTGAGACTCATGAGGCGGGATCGCCTTAATAAACTGGTAATATTGTATTTTACCCGACTACGCCAGAAGGAGGGTTATGTTTTTCGAAAGTATCCTACTAATATTATAAATATATAAATATTAATGTTTGTGCCGATGGATGGATGTATGTTTGTTACACTTTCACGCAAAAACTGCTGAACAGATTTTGATGAAACTTGGCAATATTGTAGCTAGCACATCAGAATAACAAATTATTTTGATTTAGTGTAAATTTTCCAAAATATGACGATAAATGCGGGCAGCATCCAGTCACTTACTATGGATATGGAGATTTTGCTTTTTTAAATAATGCTGACGAAATATAACACTTTCTGACCACACATTTTTGGTAAGCTTCTGTGAAAATTCCTATTTTATTTATCAAAAAGTGTTCATTGTTATCACTTTGCTGTGCCGTTAAAACTTTCTTCTCTCCGTTCGACTAATGTTATATATGTACATATCTGTCACGTCTCCCCCATTGAGGTAGGTCTAGACCACTTCCCTCTTGCTACGATACAAACACACTAAGCCTCATTCACATTCATAAGTCGCCTTATCTAACTAATGTTAAATCTTATTCTTTTCCAGGAACAAAAAGCCGCCCGCGAAGCAGCAGTAGGTGCCAGGAGACAAGCAATAGAAGCAGCTAGGAAGCTCCACGTGGAAACCCTGGTGGAGAGACGGAAGGAGAGGGACGCCAGGGTCGAGGAGTTGAAGGAGCTGAAGAAGCAGGAGAGAGGAGACGCCGCTAGGGAGAAGGTGAGAGGACTTTTACTATGGGACCACGTTTCATTTATTTCATTCGCGTCGCGTCGTTCGTTCCATTCATTTCGTTCGTTTCATTCTCTTCATTCGATTCGTTCATTCCATTCATTTCGTTTATTCCATTCATTTAGTTCATTCTAATCATATCGGTCATTGCGTTCATTTCATTCTTTATTTCATAATACGGTATAATCAAATTTTACTCTTATCTCCACAGGCGGAAGGCGTAAAATCGCGTCTGTCAGCTTTGGCGGCGGCTGCGGAACTAGAGGCGGACGCGTTACGGTCTCGCATTAGAGACAAACAGGACGCCTCACAGATGAGACTCGAAAGTCATTTGCAAGCTATACGGGAGAAAGCCACTGGGCCGAGACAACCGGTAAGTTCCACGTTTCCACGTTGGATGCGGGCAGCGCAGGACCGGTCGTTATGGAGATGCTTTTGTCCAGCAGTGGACATCCACAAGCTGACACGAAAAATATTTAAAATAGTCTAGACCTAGAGGCTGCCCGCGACTTCTTACGCAATTATAGTAATATCTTGGAAAAGCATCATATCTTAAAATAATAGCCTTTGTGTTATTCTGATGTATCATCGATCTATTTAAAAGTTAGACTCTTGTCGGTGGAGTGTTCGCCATTTAGGCCTAACCTCTGCCAGTGCTTTAATATTGCCTCCTCCAAAGCCCATAACAAGTTTCATAAAAATTTGTTAAGTGACTTTTGCGTGAAAGGGTAACAAACATCCTCATCCATCGGCACAAACATTGACATTTATAATATTAGTTCGATTAGAAACAATCCAAATTGTTTACACAAATCATTCAATCATTCACTCATTCAATCTCACAGACAACATCAGAAAGCCAAGACGCAACAGCGAGAGAAGAACGAGAGTTGCAAGAGGAAGCAGAGAGAATAGAACAGGAGAGGAAAGAGAGGGAGAAACAGAAGAGTATCAAGAAGAGAGCTAGAAAAGTGAAACAGAAGTTATTGACTACGTAAGTGATATTTATTTGCTAAAATAATTATATTATACTAGCTAGAGGCTGTTTGCAAATTTACAATATTATCAGTTGTGTGTCAACAGCATTTTTTGATACATTCGGTCGCAATCAGTGAAAGCCATTGTTTAGCAGAATACCAAATGTGTCAAAAAATACCATTGACACTATATTGACACACAACTGAGGCTATTTTAAATTATCATATTTGGGCCCCAGTTTGTTTCTAGTTAGCCTATTTATTCAATTTTAACGTTGATAGCATTAATTTAAAAACTTTGTATAATTTATTTCAGTGGCTGCGAGAGCGCGTTCACAGACGAAACAATGCCAATAGAAGCAGCATTCCCAGCGTCACACAAAATGCACAAAGTCATACAACAACTATCTAACATACTATATCCTCTAATCGAACATGAGAACGACAAGAAAATCGACACAAACGGCATCGAAGAAGACATAGAAAAAATAAACAAGAAAAATAAAAACAAAAATAATAATAACAAAGTTGGTAACGGAAATAATAATATGATTAACGAAAATAATAAAATCGATGAAAATACAAATAATAAAAATGTAAACGGTAATGTTATAAATGGCAAACAAGAAAATAATCAAAAAGAAAAGAAAACCGAACAAAAAACTGAAATAGAAATTACGAATGGTGAAAACAATTACACAGATATCCTAACAGAAAACAACACACCAGAGAACTCAATTAAAAACGAAAATAATAATAATAAAAAGAAGGCGAAGAAAAATAAGAATAATAAAGATTATGAGAGGCCAAAATTGAGTAAGACTAGCTCAGTCTGCAGTTCTTTAAGTGATATGAGTCGAAGTAGTCATAAAAGTGATAAAAAGTCTAAAGTAGTCATAGACATGGCTTATTTAGATCGACAATTGAACGAACTTAATAGAATGATCGAGAAGTTTGGCAAGGTAAGGGACATTTTTTAAACTATAAGGGGCCGTTTCAACACTATTTTATGAAAGAGGCATATGTGTAACGTCTCTTTCGTAAAATATGACGTTATAAACAGTGACAGGTATAAAATATCCTTAGGAATACATTTTATCTGTAAGTGATAAAACGGACCCTAACCCCCTTATTAAGATAGTCCGACGTTAGTTCGTTTCTTTTGACATTTCGGCTATGGACAAAACGTCAAACTAAACGAACTAACGTCGGACTATCTTTCAACCTCGTTTTGTAATAAGGGGTTAAAGGTCTATCTTCACATATCCGGGCCCTGTCCAGGACGTGTCAGGGAAAAAATATCATTCCATACATTTTCTATGGATTCGTTCACACATGTTGTCATGACGACGTATTTTTTTCTCTCCTGACAGGCCACGGCCCGGTCACGTCCCAGATGTGTAGATAGACCTTAATTCTACTAGAGGCTACACGTGACTTCGAACGCATTTATCGTCATATCTTGAAACTGACCCAGTATCTCAGACCCAGAACACACGGTGAAACGCAAATGCAACGCAACTGAAACTTTTGAGTTGCATCGCAGTTTCTGCTATAGACTCCTTTAAAAAACTACACACGATGCAACTGAAACGAAACGTTTCGTTTTCGATGCAACTCAAAAGTAACTTGCAGTTTCAGTTGCGTTGCAGTTGCGTTTCACCGTGTGTTCTGGGCCTTAAAGTACTATAGATTGAAACTATACCTACTATTTGTAATAATGTATGACGATAAATGTGCCATTCAACACACACAAATATTTCCTGTTCCCAAAAATTAAGGACAGTGGAAGCTTATTGTTAGCTTAAATTAAGCTGCAAAAAATACTGTGTATGCATATAAAGCTTTGGGCGAGAGTAGCCACAGAATGGGTGCCGGAAGACGGACAGCGTCGCCGAGGTAGGTCGAAGAAACGATGGCGCGACGACCTGAACACATTTAGGGAAGATTGGTGGGAAACCGCCACCAACAGAAATGTGTGGAGAAGCATGGGAGAGGCTTTTGCCCAGCAGTGGGACAACATAGGCAAAAAAAATACTGTGTACTTAGATATACTTCTCCTACTGCAAACGTTGTCTAGAAGCGATCACTTTTAGTGATAAGGCCGCCTTTGCGCACAATGTTATTCAAAAGAAATGCCTCTATCTCTTTGTGTGCAATATAGTATTTTTATCTATCATATGTATGTTGTTTGTAGACGGCCAACGACAAGTGCGTGGCTCAAAAGATGCAAGTGCTGAAGATATTGGGGCAGCTGTTTGCTGTAGCGGCTGAGAGGGAAGATATCTCCGCGCAGTTCACTGCTAAGTAAGTTTTATTTAATATTTATGTACCTGGAAAGATGAAAGGGCACTTGATACGACACGACGATTTTTTAAAGAACATCATTGAAGGAAAGATTGAGGGTACGAGAGGAAGAGGAAGACCAAGACGTACTTACTTCACTCAAACTCAAACACTAAAAAGATCGGCTACATCAGCCACATGAGAGCACACGGACGACAGCAGAGTTCGGCGTAAGCGGTCGCCGTGACCGAAATCGGTCGGATTCATTCATTCACTTCACTCAAGTGAAAGAGAAAATTAAAGTCGTGTCGTATCAAGAAGTGAAATTGCTGGCAGAAGAAAGGCAAAGATGGCGTTTACTCCACCGACAAGAGCCTGGCTCTTAAATAAATGATGATGACATACATATCTGTTACGTCTCTCCCATCGGGGGGGGGGTAGATAGAGACCATTTCGCTACACTTGCTACGATCCAAATACGTCCATCCACATTCATCAGTCCCTCATATATAGCGTGACTTTAAATTAGTAAACGATAGAAAAGGATATGCATGTACTCTTGATAACAACCACCTTGTACTATTAGACCAAGTTCGAAATCATAAAAAAAAATTGTTCCCCCATACTATCAACTGATGAATTTTGTATGGAGCAAATTTTTTTGAATAATAATATATTTTTGATAAGTGTGGATGAAGCGGAAGAAGTGTGTTTGGATCGTGGCAAGTGGGGGGAAGTGGTTTTTTACCTACCCGGATGGGGGAGAGGCGTGACAGAAATGTCTCTATCTATTTAAAATCCTGTATTCTTATACTTAGATTCTTTCTCTAAATTACTGTGATAACAAGTTAAGTCAACATGTAATTGTATATAAGAGTCTCGATTAAAAAAAAAGATATATTGCACATAACGTAGGGCCCTGTGCCGAAGGTTTCTTGCCGTCTTCTTCCTCTCGGCTATACAGGTAGTGAACCGGCAGTAGTTTTAGATTAAAAAAGTGACATCAAAAAAGTGTAATGAATTTTGCCTATTTTTGAATAAAACACTTTTCATTTTCATTTTTCTCTATGATGGGAGAGGCGTGACGGATATGTATGTATTTATATATTTTCTCTCCGTAGGACACTAACGACAGCTGTGACAATGGTGTCCCGAGTGATATCGAACTGCTCACTCAGCTCGGCGTTTGTAATCAACACCAACCACTGCGTGCATCTAGTCAAGTTGCTTGCTGTTACCTTGGTAAGTGCTACTTATCGTTAGGGCCGGTTACACCACGTATTGCTAATATGGGCATGATGTCAAAAAAAAATTTTTAGTCCATCGCCATAGATTATTTTAAAATATTCGACACGTATTTTTTCTTTTTTCCCTTAAACTAAATATGACAAAGATACACTGGGTTAAAGTTGCTGATGACGTCAATACCCCCCACTCCGTAACTTTGATGCTCTGTATCTTTGTATTTATTTTATGTATTTGATCAGGTAAAAAACGTGTTTCAAATATTTTTCAAAAAGAGGGACTAATTATTTTTTAAATTTTCGAATGTAGTCATCATTCCCATTTAACTGGCCGATAAACATATGTTTATTTCATAAAAACATGATGTTTTAGACAGTGACAGTTATGAAATATCTGTAAGTGGTATAACCGGCCCTCTTCTTATAAATCCTTCTTATATTTTATAAATGTCAATGTTTGGGCCGATAGATGTGAGAGTGTTTGTTACTCTTTCACGCAAAAACTAGTTTTTCAAAAAGTTTCATCAAAATCTATTCAGTGGTTTTTACGTGAAAGAGTAACGAACGTCCTCATATCGATCGGCACAAACATTATTGACTTTTATTATAAATATAATAGGATTGGGAGATTTCACATAAACCTTCGAATTTCGCAATGAACAATAATTTTGATACTAAAATATTTTCATAAAACAAACCTAATATTACTAACAAAACGAATAAAGCCTAAAGTTTACGAGTTTTCGACCCTTTCCCTGCACAACTAACTTTTTTAATCCAGTCAAAGGAAGGGGTACGCAACATTTTCCAGCTAGTTAACTTTGATGACCACTGCAATCAGATGTCGTCAACATTTTACGGTTATTTTGGTTCGTTTTTTTTTCGGATTGGTGATTTACGAAAGGGTGACTGAATCGTCAGTTATCAGTCAAACTTGATATTTTCAATCCTACTAATATTATAAATGTCAATGTTTGTGCCGATGGATGGATGTAAGGAAGTTTGTTGCTCTTTCACGCAAAAACCATTAAACAGATTTTCATTAAACTTAGCGATATTGTAGCTTGCACATCAGAGTAATACTTTTTCTACCAAATTTTATCGGATCGGATTCGGATTGGATGTAGTGCGTAACCGCTCACAATCTATCTAATAAATAAGTAAGTAAATATTTATTTCCAGTCCAACAAAATATACAAGAACAAAACAAAATTAAAACACAAAATAACAAAATTAAACGTAAAACAAAATTAAACACAAAATAAAATGAAACTTTACTTTTTAAACTATGTATATTTAGCTATGCTAGATGTACTGGTAGCTAGGTATGTATGTATGTATAGAAGCACTCTGTAGGTATAGTATTACGTCTCGAGAGCTACCGCGTTGGGACTACAGTAACGCCTATTATAGGGTTGCCAACTTTAATAGTTTGGTATATCCTACTCATATTATAAATGTTTCAAAAATGCGAGGGTAAATTATTACGATATATCCATTTCTTCTCTCGTTTAGATTAAAATCCTAAAAGTTTACCTATAAATTTCCTAAAAAAATGTATGATGGTCTCTATATTACATTTAATTACGCATTTATACTTATACACTGAGATACATTTCGTTTTTCAGATACAAAAGTTTGCGGTAATGTTTGGTTGTGGGGATGTTTATTACTTTTTAACACAAATACCATTGAACAGATTTAATGTAACTTAACAATTATTTTACCTATCAGAATAACACATAAATGTGTTACTTATTTGCATTGGAAAATGTCATATCTTCACGGTACATATTTTCTCGTATTTGACACGTATTTTTTTTAAATATGTTAGGCAGCCCTACACAGTTGGGGCGCCGGTAGCGAGTGGGAGGCGCTTTTAAAGCGGCGCGGTAATGCATTTGACGCGTTTACACTACTTTGATAACTTGCTCTTTTACTTGCCTACTACTTGCTTCTATTACCTGGTATTCTAGTCGTTCTAATGGTACAAAAAAAATCTTATAATAATATTATAGCCTATGTATTATTCCGATGTATAAACAACATTGCCAAGTTTCGTCATTTGTCCAGTGGTTTTTGCGTGAAAGAGTAACAAACATCCATCCATCGGCACAGACATCAAATAGAATCTACGACATAAAATAGTAGGTATTATAAAACAAGTTATATCTTATCACTCGAACTTATAGTAGAAGCCTATTTATAACCCTAGCTAAAAAAAACCTACGTTATCGCCCGTCTGCTACCGTGTCATAAAACGAGCATACCGTCAGAATTTTATACTCCCCAAACGAACTTATTGAGGGCAATAACGAAATCGCTAATTAGACCCGGACCGCCTTTTTAAAACAAATTCCCGATTGCTAACTAAATAAATACCTTTTTAGGGTTACTTGGTCAAATAATAAAGACCTTCAACGTAAAAGAGACTGGACGCAACGTACGATGACATCTGCTCCATAAAAATATTATAATTAGAAACACACTTATCACACGTTGTGTAAGTTGAATACGTGGGACCATTCTGTTACTAGCTTAGGCTGCCTTTTGTTCTGCCTACCCCGACGTGAAATAGATATGTACGTAGGTATGTATGTATGTTATCTTTTGATCAATATTAATATCGAGACATCCATTTTATTCAATATTCAGAGAATATTACTATAATATAAAATTTTATAATATGGGTACGGAACCCTCATATTTGCACTTGGCCAGTTGTTCTCTTATCTTATCGACCACTGTAGGATCTTAAACGCCGCAAATGCGAGTGAACTCTTAAATTTAAATTTTTAGGTGCCTGGTTACGCGGTTTTTGGCCGGAAATTGTCCTTTTTGGCGGTCATCGCAATTAGCATATTCTGAACATTATGAATTGCTTTAGGGTTTTTTAATTGGCAACATTTTTGGGCTTTTATTTAGGTGATTGTTTTTGTTAATTTTTTGTGGTTTATCTTGATGATGAAGATTTGAAGATTGCTTTTGTTATATAATATTTTGTGCGTGGTCAGAAATGTGATGGGTCTTTGTATTTGATAATAAATCACCACTAGGATGGATGGATAGATGTAAGGATGTTTGTTACTCATTCACGCAAAAACTACTGAACAGATTTTAATGGAACTTTTCAATATTGTAGACTGCACATCAGGAAAACATATAGGCTGTATTATTTAAAGATATTGTGTAAGTTTTTAATGATATGGCTATAAATACCCACGCATTTCAAGGCCAGCTTTTATAAATAGTAAATACAATATGACGTTAATAGCGTACGAAGTCGCGAGCAAAAGCTAGTATACAATATGACGTTAATTCTACAGCCTCTAGTGTTTGTGATGTAGATTTAATACTTACACGTACTTCATTCAAACATTTTTTATCACATTTGATATCCCAGTTTTTGGTGTTGCTACCTCCAAAAAAATTATGCCGTAAAAAAAACTTTTTTAAATTCTTATTCTCACGTTACACCTTCAATATTATTACCTATTCAAACATTACGTTAAAATGCAATAGACAGTAACCGAACTACAAACGAGATTTTTTCTCGTTAGCAAAAAGTCTTATCATGAGAAAGAAAAAAATAAATATTGTAAAATTTAATTTTTATAAACATTATACAGACAGGCAATGCTGTGACGAGAAAAAAGTGAGTGTTATTGGCTCAAATCGCTACCGGCCAGGCTGTTTATTTTATTGGAGACAATTAAAAAGATATTATTTAAAAAAATATGTTTGTTTTTAAACAGGGTGATGTGTGAAAGACGACAATGTTAAAAAACTTTTTTTCTCTGGTTTTAGATCATTATATCTTAGATTATTATTTTAATTTTTAGATTATTATTACTACATCTAGGTATAGATTATTTAAAAGTAGGCAATCATCCTTTCATACGTTTCTGTAGTAGATGACACGCGACGACCTAGATAGCGTTCAGTGTGAACTGAAGTATGTAAATAGGTAATACGATGCATACTCAGCTCTTTCGTTTTCTGCCTCTGTTTCCGTGTCAAAATTATATTTTTTTTGTAACTACAACTACCTTTTATCTTTTTAGCTCATACTTCAAGAATTTAGGAACTTAGATTGAACGAGTATTGCGTTTATTATATTTAACATCCTGTATTTCATCTCAAATACGCACCCAAAACTCTTATCATATCGCCATCTTGATTTTGTCAAAAAACTTATAACCGGTAAATCTACAATTTTACGGTATTCGAATTTTGAATTTGCGATAGCGTCGGCATTTGTTTTTAGCACGAGGTCCACAAAAATACGGCTTCGATTTTCAAATAAAGATACGTTATTTTGTCTTAGTTGACAGTGTTGCGGTTGTCATGAGAAAATCTGTGTTTTTAAATACGGTAGAATTGCTATAAATGTTATTGTGAGGTATCGTAAGTTCGATAAGTTTATTTTATTTGTGTTTTAAGGTGTGAACGTTTCGTTTATACTTAATTTGGAATTCGGGCTATTTTAAAAAAATAGTTCTTTTAAACAAAATAAATATATTTTTTGGAATAAAAATATAAGTCTAATTTTTATTGCGTGAAAGAGTGACATAATATTAATTACTCATAATATTGACATCTATGTTTGTTCGTAGCTCATTGGCATTGTGAATAAAATATGTGAGAAAAAATTAACCCAACAGAGTTACTTCTTAGATTATTCTCTTGCAAAAACTACTACTTTTGCGAATGTAGAGAGATTTAAAAAAACATTATTCACGTATTTCAAGTGCCTATGAAATAAATAGTTATTAGTTAATTTGACACAACATAGATATAACTTAATTTGACATATAGAATACAACATTATTATAACGATAGTTAAGTTACCAAGCAAGTGAAATAAAAATATACATTTAGAATTAGAATTAGTTTATAATTTAATTTTACAATACTACCCAATATTTTTAGAGTAGTTAAGTTGCCAAGCAAGTAAAATACCCAATCTAAACACTCCCCCGCTCTACCTTTGATGTAGCATTATATACTCCGACCGTCTAATGGCTCGTGTCATATTTTTAACATCTATAATACATTTATAGTATAGCTAACTTTTATTTCTTTAGGGGAAAGAATATAGGAACGGAATTATGAATAAAGTAGGTTAGTTTTGGATTTTGTTATATTAATTTTTATTAAACTAGGTCGATACAAACCTTCTGTTTATTTTGTAAAGAGCAATGTAAATAATCATCGTTTTAAATGTTTTACAATAGATTGGATGCCGTCAGGTTTCTTGCCGTTTCTTTCTCTCGCTTACACGATACCTCAAAATAATACGTGTTACCCTTTGCGTTATTCTGATTAGGTACTACATTACATTACATTATTAAGTTTCATTGAAATCTTTTCAGCGGTTTAGCGTGAAAGACACTACTAATAAAAGACAAACGTCGATTCATTTATTCAATTCACACTATATCCGATCCGAGATGAAACTATACCATTAGATCTAAATCTGAGATATAAATATCTACTATTTCTACTGCAATTTTATCGGCTATTAGACTCGGATCGGACGTAGTGCGAAAACACTCTTACAATTGTTGACGTTTATTCTTGACGTTTAAAATTTTTTGACGTTGATTTTTGCCGTTTACCCCAACAGGAGAAGGACCTAAGCTTGGACACTCGCGAGTCAGACCTAGCTCGTCATTTGTCCGACTGTCTCTCCATCGCTCTGGATTCCGCTCTCTGCTCTACTCGGCTTAATTCCGATGGTGATGAGCTTCTAGCAGCCTTGAGGTCCAGAGCGCATACTCTTATAAGGTAAGTCTTATATAATGTTTTTACTAGCTGACCCTAAGAGACAATAAAGTATCCTATATCCTTCTCCTGGTTCCTAGCTACCTCCCTAACAATTTTCAGCCAAATCGGTTCGGCCGTTCTTGAGTTATAAAATGTGTAAATAACACGACTTCTTTTTATAATGTAAGAAGTTATAGGGTGTCTTTTAATTAGTGAACGATGGAAAAGCATATGTACGTACTCATGATAACAAACAACTTTTACCATGGGGCCAGTTTCGGAACAATTAAAAAAATTTCGTACTACCCATATAAAATGATATTGACTGATAGTGTTAAATGTATACCTACACCAGTGGGAAGGAGGCATGACAGATATCTATGTATGTATCTATCAATATTTTTTGATAACTTAAAATTATATTTAAAACGCAAAGTAACATCAATCGATAAAAGCCAAGTATCATCCCATCCTATACAGATACTTAATGTCCCTTTTATACAAATATTGTCACAGTTGGCGTCCTCTTGTAACTTTATACTCAGTGCACCCTATGCTAGTTGCGTACCGAGTATCGAAGGTGTTTGTTTATTACTTAGTATTGGATGTTGAATGGAAATGTACGAGTTTATTTTATATTTTTGTTGTTATAAAAATTGTTTTGATGTTTTAAAGATATTTTTGAGGTTCTTTTCGTGAAATTATCAAAATAAAATTGCCAGTTCTTATTTTAGCTTCCCAAGGTCATAGCGCATTACAACTAAATACGATTTATACTGAAAAGAGACGTCACAAGCCTAAAGGAACCCTAATGGTCTCTATCATTGTTGTGTCAGCTTGTGGACGCCCACTGCTGGACAAAAGCTTCATTATAGTACAAGATGCTGCCTGCGACTTCGTACGCATTTACCGCCATATCTTGGAAGAAAAACATGATATCTCAATATACTATAGCATATGTGTTATTCTGATTTATAAGCTACAATATTGCCAAGTTTCATCAAAATCTGCTCAGTAGTTTTTGCGTAATAGAGTAACAAACATCCATCCATCCATCGGCACAAACATTGATATTTATAATATTATTAGGATTTTTGTTATTAATTCAAATTAAACATGTGTATTTAGATAGTATTTTTTGGCCATTCAAACAGACTAAACAAAAAACCATATTTTTAAACTGTAGTCATAATGTTACTGTACGTATTCTCCTAAATAAACCTGTTAAGTTACATTACTTGCGTTACTTAAAGCAAGTTCGTACCATAATCTAATTGTAGTAATGCACTCTGCGTTTCTACTCTCACACCCTTCTTTAGGGGATGGTGTTGTGAAAAATTGCGAACATTTCAAGTGTTTTTAGAGGATATTTATGGTTTCTTATGAATCGACGTTCATGTATGAGGCGAGTTATGAATGTGGATGAAAGGAAAGAACTGTGTTTGGATTGAAAAAAGTTGAGGGAAGTGGCACACCGATGAGAAAGAGACGGGACAGATATGTATGTAGATATGTAGGCAAGTGTAAGGCAGTGTTTTGTTAGATGTATGAAAAATATTTTCTTTTTTTTACCAAATTCAATTTGGTGTATTACTGTGTTTTTTATACTATTTCCTGTAAACAGTAGGTACTTTATTTTCTTGACTAGATCATCATCATCAGCCCTTTTAAAGTCCCCACTACCACTTCTTCGCTGGTGTATGCAGGTTTCCTTTCGACTAGATTAATTACACATCTTATTTCCTTCGTAGTACATAAAGACCTACTATATTATGCCACCTAAACTATAATATACAATACAATACAAATATTCTTTATTGCACAAAAAGATATAAGGTACAGACACAAATACAAAAAAAAAACAATATATGTATGTATACCAATCAAAAGTAATTGGAATCGGTCGATTAGACCCCACTAGTGGGGTAGATCGATAATCACTTGTAATCTCCACAATATCGGTGTCACATCACCCTACTTTACTTGTATAGTGTAGTGTAGTGATATAGAGATACTTTTTATTTAGACCCAGAACACACGGGGAAACGCAACTGCAACGAAACTGCAACTGCTAGTTACTTCTGAGTTGCGTTAAAGGAGCCTATAGCAGAAACTTAGATGCAACTCAAAAGTAACTAGCAGTTGAAGTTTCGTTGCAGTTGCCTTAGAGGTATATTTAGGAGTTCGACTTTTGTCGCTGGATCGTCCGCTTTTTAGGCCTATCTTCTGCTAAAGCTTTGACTTCTTGACACGACATGACGTTAACTTTCTCCTTCACTTGAATAAAATTCGTCGCGGTCTTCCCTCTCTTCCCCATAACTTTTCCTCAAATTATTCAGAAGATACGTAATAGGTAAGATTAGTAACTAAGCTTAAACGTCTATTTAGTATCTATCTTTAGGAGTGTCTAACGGTTGTAGTTTTTTTATACATACACACATACATATCCGGCACGCCTATCCTCGATCAAATCGGGGACTTGCTCAAGAAAGGCCAAGTCAAGAGTACCCTAAACCGACGGGCATGTATGAGGCGAGTGACGAGTGTGGATAAAGCGAAAGGGGTGTGTTTGTATCGTAGCAAGTGGAGGGAAGTGGTCTCTGCCTACCCCAATGGTAGTTGTTTTTATACAAAAAAATATCGGTCAAAAAGTGAACCAATAGTCTTCCGATATTGAAAAACTATATTTTAGAAATTGACTATAAAATATTGATATTTTCAATTTTCAATTCAATTTTCATTTGAATTGAACTTTTTGCAAAATTAAAAAAAAAAACAATCCTCTACGTAAAACTACTCTATGCACGCGCCAAGAGTCCATATGCACACAATAGAAGTGGCGGCACTCACACATGTTGTTTACTATACGTGCCGCTGCACTCATTGTTAAAGTGCATTCTACTGATGCACTTGTAGGAATAAATACTAGAACGGACATAGATGTGTGTAGGTTTGGATAGGTATCGGTAGAGCAACTTAATCTTTCACATCCCAGAAAAAAAAGAAGAATAGAAAATCTATTGTGTCTGGGTTTATAATGGGTCAGTGGGATGTGCGATGTTAAACATATACACATACATATTCGTTACGCCTCTTTCCCGTCGGGGTAGAGAGACAAATTCCCTCCACTTGCTACGATCCAAACACACTTTCGCTTCATCCACATTCATTCATCTACGTTCGTCTGTATACCTTATGCTGTCTACACACCAAAGCCGCTGGCATGCCGCCGGCTTTTTGGCAACTGCCATTCGTGTGACGTAAAGCCGCCAGCCTAGCCAGGCGGCATGCCGGCGGCTTTGGTGTGTAGATAGCTTTAAATACATTTATTTAAGGAAACCGTGGTAATTTAAATAACTGAAAACCCGAATGGATGTATGTGAAGCGAAAGAAGTGTGTTTGTATCGTAGCAAGTGGAGGGTAGTGGTTTCTGTCTAACCCGATGGGAAAGAGCCGTAACAGATGAATAAATCCGACCGATTTCGGTCACGGTGACTGCTTACGCCGAACTCTGCTGTCGTACGTGTGCTCTCATGTGGCTGATGTAGCCGATCTTTTTAGAAAACGTTCTATGGCAGTGGGGGCATGTGAGCACACCAGCCACAGTGTTATATGTAAATGCCACTAACAGATATTATGTATTAATTAAAAAAACCCAAGTGCGTCTTTTATATTGTTTTAGTCTCCGTTACTCAATAACCTCAATAACTCTTATTTTGCAAATTAAAGTTAAACTAAAGTTTTATTGATTAACACTTTGTATTCTTTTTCTTAAATATAATATAGTCCTACTCCCAATACTGAAACAGAGCAATCACAACCCACCAATCAAGCAAAGAGCGCTCCAATCGAGTGCACTTCTCGATTGTAACCGAATCGAATTAACCTCTCGATTCAAGAAGTACCGATGATTGTAATACTCGTTGAAAGAAATCGATTTAATAACACCTTTGATGGAGGAAAGCTTCCTGTTTGAAAGGGTTTTGATGTAATGTCGCAATTGTAAAAAATCTAGGTTGTTCCAGTAGCAGAAAAGATAAAAAAAGACAAATTAAAGTTATAAAAGATTGTAACATGGACAAGACTACAATGACACATGACTAAACTACTAAACAGATTTTAATCAAACTTTACAATATTTGTAGCTTGTACATCAGAATTGCACATAGGCTATATTATTCTTAGATATTGCGTAATATTTTCGAGATATGACGATAAAGACGCACGAAGTCGCGGGCAATCTCTAGTTTTGAATAAGTAAAGTTTTAATTGCGACATTTTTCATCGGAGACCATAAAGTCGCCTAAAACATGTCCCTAAACAAACATTTGTCTATAATTACGAGAAGAAAAGCCAATGAAGCGCTTTATAAACGTTTCATCAAACGCTTTATTATAAAAAGCCGCTTTGTAATTAGACGGCATGTCGCGACGCCACGCCCTGTAATACAGAAATTAAAAAGTTGAGCTCCTAATTCGGAAATTGAAAATGGGACGCGCGGGACAATTGGCGCGGGGGTAGTTCGAGCGATTTTTTTGAGGTTGGATAAGTTTTAATTAATTTAAATAAATAATTAATAAAAACAAATGTGTAGGCTTTAACCTCTCACATCCCACTGACCCACTATAAACCCAGACACAATAGATTTTCTATTGTTCTTTTTTTCTGGGATGTGAAAGATTAAGAAATCTTTACTTTTTTTGGGATGTTAAATAGAAAATATATAAATCTTAATCTAAAGAAATTAATATGAGAAATATACCTACACAATACCTATCTCAATTCTGATGTGCAAGCTTACAATAGTACCTATTGTAAAACATAAAACTCTATTCAGCATTTTATTGCGAGAAAGAGTATCAAATATTTATTTTGCCATCTATCCATCGACACAAACATTGAAAAGAGAATGCTCAAAAAATACCCAGGCCCGGCGCAAACGAAAAGTATCTCAGTTTTTTAGTATAAATAACTAACCTAACCTAACCTGATATCCAACCTTTCCTGAAACTCCACCTAACCGTATTGCTCTAATGCTTCGATAGTATGTTAATCTCAATAAAAAAAGAGATATTACTTAGTTTTATTTAGGAAAATAATCATCAAAATTAACCCCTATGAAAATACAAAAAGCAATTTTTGACGTTTAGCCACCGATTTGGACAATGGTTCTTATGTTTTATTTCATTAGTACTTATTTATATTAATAAACTGAGATACTTTTTGTTTGCGCCGGGCCTGGGTATTTGTTCCATACTTCATGAGCATTCTCTTTTATAATATTAGTAGAAAAAATAGGATGTATTTTATCGCGTACACTGACACCCCACCTCACCAATCGAGTAATTTCTATGAGGACATTTTTAATTCATTAAAATGGCGGGGGTCCACAATTATTTGATATTCAAAGTCAATATTTATTTTTTATTACTGCTATGGTCATCGACATTTGGGTTTTATTGTAAACAGGAATTGATAAAAATTTTCGAAAATATTGGGGTATGTTTTTTTCGAAAATTTCATGACGGTCCGGTGTGACGTTTTTTGTAGTAACTTTACCTTACCCTTTTACTGAAGGCAATTGTCTATTTTGAGTGTTATAATTATTATTTAGAAACAAATTAATCTACCTACGATTTTGTGTCAGAGTTATCTTGATAGATTTAAATTCTAGATTCGATGTTAAATATTATTTGAGTCAGATACAGTACAGATACATTAAGCTTGTCACGTCCCACTGCTGGGCATCCCTACTTGCTCAGTTCTGCTGTGCGCCAGGGTTTTTAGCTAAGAAAAAGAAATATTCATAAAAAAATATAAGTACTTATGTATCTAAAAAAATAGATTTAAGTGGGTTCGATTTTTCTGGATTAAAGCTATGCCACTGCTGGTCAAACTCCTCCTTTAGCATTTTCTAATATGAACAGTCTCTAGCCATCTCTATCCAAACGGACGCAAAAAGTAACTACTTTAAAAACCCCTTGAATTGAATAGAGTGGTCTAAAAAATCGAAGGGATGACAATTGTACCCATACTAGCGTTCAATTTGTGCCCCAATGACGTTCGCTCGATTTAATACTAGTAGCTCTAGCTTAGGATTGAGGCATCTGGCGTATATGATGTGTGCATTTTGACTAAAACTAGTTATACCTCGGAAAAAAGCCTCATATCCCAAAATAATATAGCATATGTGTTATTCTGAGCAGGCTACAATATTGCAAAGTTTCATCAAAATCTGTTCAGTAGTTTTTGCGTGAAAGAGTAATAAACATCTATCGGCATTTATAATATTACTAGAAGCTGCCCGCGACTTCGTACACATTTACCTATCGTCACAAGAAATATCTGCAAATAATACAGTCTGTGTGTTTTTCTGATGTCCAAGCTAAGTTATTGTAAAATTACATTAAAATCTCTTCAGTAGTTTTTGCGTGAAAGAGTAACAAACATCCATCGGTACAAACATTGATATTGACATCCTAATAATATTATAAATGTCAATGTTTGTGCCGATGGATGGATGGTTGGATGTTTGTTACTTCATCACGTAAAAACCACTGCACAGAATTGAATGAAATTTTACAATAACTTAGCTTGGACATCAGGATAACACATAGGCTATATAATTTATAGATATTTCGTGTTTTTTCAAAGATATGACGATAAATGCGTACCTACGAAGTCGCGGGCAACCTCTAATTCATAATATTAGTAGGATGGATGAACCCATAAAACCCTATGGTAGTCCATCCAATGTCCCTACCCAAAATGGCACCGCGTAACGTTCAAGTGTTTGTTTTGAATATATTACTGTCAGATGTCGCTCCGGGGTTAATTAAAATGTATTCCCATTTACATTCGAGCTGTTTTAGGGAGTGACATGTTTAATGGTTAAGTTTTAAATTATTTGTTAAGTAATACAAATGCTAAAGTAATAATAAAAAGAGTACTTATTTGATTAACTTAGTTACAACGATGTGAATAGAACCTTTATTAAAAAACTTTAAAAAAACGTACTTACTTTGAAACTTTATTTTTATTAACAACTTTATACAACATTTATAGCAATAAAAATTCATTTTTTTTTTCTTTATGTACCTACCTATATTTGAAATATTTAGTTTTGTACTTATAAACCCCGTATTGTAAAATTTGGGGAGATCGGGGTTGAACGGTACCCATGATAATAAGAACCAATAATAAACCGCCAACATCAAAATAATCAAAACATCAATTTTGTCGATCAAAAACCCATTATTTATTTGTATTACAGAAAACAGGAAATTAACGATTTATTAATTAGAAAATACCGAATTAAAAACAAATTTCAAATGGCAGTTTTCTTCTATAATGTTAATTAAATATTATACAAGAAAAAAATTGATTTTGTGACATAAGGTACCTAAAACTACCGAAAAAATCAAATTAGCGAAAAGACGTGATAAAAAGCTGTAAGGGCGCGGCGCATCAGACCATATTACAATTACCTAATGCATCGCTGTGATTTAATTTGATGTGCAATAAGTGCATAGGACATATGGTGGCAAGTGCACTTTTATACAGGGTGTAACTCTGACCCAAGTGTAATTTAGGTGTAATATCGTGAAACTAAGGTTTTCTTAAAGATTTTTGTTATTGCAAGAAGAAAATTTAAATATGTCGGAGAATCAAGCTTCATAAACGCCCCTTCTGATGACTCGTCTCCAAATATATATTTTTTTTAATTGCTGAAATATAGTAACAGTTTTATAATTTGATTAATCGACTGTCATGCTAAGATATCGACCAAAATAATCTTGCCAAAGCAAATGTACATATATACCTGTATAGATGTCTATCGCACCTCTGTCTAGATCACTTCAAGCTACTGTATACCTACCTACCTCTATAGGTATAATATATTTTTAAAACAATTATGACAATACTCATGATATGACACTGCTGCACGTTATTTAAGAAAAGTGATTCTATTTCACGCTATTTAGCAAATCCCCGAAACAAATTCCTAAATATTTTTAGTTTTACGCGAACTATCGCTATGTTTCAGTTAGTACAAGTTTTTTGAAACACCCCTTTTGACTTTGGCTTTGACTTTGTAACACCCTGTATTATATTATTATAGCCATTTGTGTGCATCGGCCAGGTAATGAAGTGGAAGCGAACGTTATTAGGTTAAGGGGAGACCGGGGTCATTTGGACTGCTACGTGATTTTTATTAATGTTTTTTTTGCACGCGATTTTTTTGGTAATAATAAAATTATGTTAGTAAATTTTAATCTGGGAATTGAGCTAAAAATATGTTGCACAAATAAATTATTCTTTTTGAATGTCAATGTAAACAATCTTTTGGTATTTTTGAATATGTAAGCGAGATTTTATCATAAGTTTTTTTTAAAGTATATCGAACTGAACACCTTCATGGATGACTGGGTAGAGGCGGTTTAGGATAGAGAATCGTTGAAAAGGAGGACAGAGGCCTTTGTCCAGCAGTGGGACACTGATAGCTAGATAAGATAAGATATCAAAACAGCCCAAAAGTTTCTTGTATCATAAAATATAACAACCATAAAATATAACTTTATTGTAAACTACTTTCACAAAAAATAAGCAAACTAAAAAAAACAGTATTCTGTCAATGACACATGCACGTCACAAAACACGCGAGGGTATAACCAGTAATCGAACCGCGTACCCTTGAGGATACATCGCGATCACCGCGGCACGCGACACGGTCACCGTGCTCTATGATTGTGTTTTTTTTTAATTGAGTTAATTTTCGGTTAGTTTTTGCCATGTTATGTGTATGTTGTTTTAATTTTAATCAACATCAAACTAAACAAAAAGCACAAAATCATTTTTTCCCAAGAATTTAACACACTGATCACCGACATGTTCCTATCTACAATCTTATATGTAAAATAAGTTCTTATTCGTTATAAAATTAAGTTCAAACTTGTATCGATAATACATAGATAGGTATAGTATACATGGTCATGCCTCTTTCCCATCGGGTAGACAGATAGGTACTTTCCTCCATTTGCTATGATCCAAACACATTTCCTTCGCTTCACCCACATTCATCAATCACCTCATACATGCACGTCTGTTTAGGCTAATGTTAATTTGGCCTTTTCTTAACAAGTCCCCGATTTGATCGAGAGACGTTCGTCTTGGCCTTCCTCTCTCATTTCCTTCCACTCCCGCCTTGTATATCTTTGACAAATGAAAATTCATTTAATCCTGTAGGTTAAGTTTGATAACACTAAGGACGAGTATTTTTTTAAATTTAATGCTAGATTCGCAAGAGTGCAGTTTTTCTCAGAGAAGAACCTAGCAAGAAACTCTGTAGGGTTGCTCTTTTAAATTTAAGTTTAACCGTATTAACCCTGCAGATGTCTAGAACACACCCAACCCATCTGTGCTAATAACTCTAAAAATAAACCTCAGATTCTCTCCTAACCTTTCACCCTTGATTGACATTCGCGACACATGCCGTGACACGGCCGGTAACTGAACCCACTCCCCCGAGACTACATAGAAACCGCATTTGAGACACGCGTCCTACGGGACTCGTGATTATGATACACGCTAATATTATTATTGGGAGAAGTATTGTTATTTAATAGGTAGTTAGATTGTTATTTAATTTGGGAGGATAAGTTGGACTGAAAAGAAGAGAAATGAGGAGGTATTACAGATTGTGGGAGAAAAGAGAAGTTTACTAAAATCTATTGAGAACAGAAGAGGAAAGATGCTAGGACATTTGATACGACATAATTCCTTCATAAAAAACATCATAGAAGGAAAAATTGAAGGGAAAAGGAAGAGAGAAAGACCCAGATGGACGTTCCTAGAACAGGTGAAGGAAAAGGCGGGTGTCATGTCGTATCAAGATGTTAAAAAGAAGGCAGAAAATAGGGAGGGATGGAAAAGGCTCCACCGACAAGAGCTTAGCTCTTAAATAAGAAGAAGTACTGGTTCATTTACCTAAGATATATATAGATAGAAATACACACAAAGAGATACAGACAAAACTAAAGCTAAGCTAAGCTAAGTTGTCTAAGCTAGGTTGGGTTTCATAATTTCATATATTTAAGAGCCTGGCTCTTGGCAGTGGAGTAATCGCCATCTTTGCCTTTCGTCTACCAATAATTTAACTTCTTGATACGTCACAATGTAAAGCGTTAAGGGTTAGGTGCAGGTGCCACAAAATGTCAAGTTTCTCATAATAATAGAAAGACTTAATTAATTCGCAATCATTTTAGGACTATAGGTACATGAAAGTCAAGAATCTGTTAGACTTATCACTAAAGCTCCTCAGATATTTTATTATTGAATTGAAATCGTATATCTAAATACTTCATCCATTTTAAAACACCCCGCTAACTCCAAACTTCTATACCAATCAAGTAAAATAAAACAGAAGTAGGGACGACAGACTTATTGTTGTCGAACAAAAGTCGTACAGCGACATACGACTATTGTACGAGTGTATTGTGACGCGTTTTGTTTAGCTTTCTCGATGCGTTTTGATGTACAAATGTGTTGTGTAAACAGACGTCGGAGTTAATTAAAGTTTGTAGTTGTTCGTATTAAAAAAAAATAGTACAGCAAGAAACTCTTGCTAGGTTCTTTTCTGGGGAAAACTGCAATCCTGCGAATATAGCATTACTTTAAAAAAAATTACCCGTCCTAAGTGTTATCAAACCAAACCTACAGGATTAAATGAATTTTCATAATTATTATGTATTAACACGAGGCGACTGATGAATGTGGATGAGGCGAAGGTGTGTTTGGATCATAGCAAGTGGAGCGAAGTAGTCTCTGTGTATCCCGATGGGAGAGAGGCGTGACGGTTAAGTATATGTATTAATGTTAAGGAGAAAGAAGCTTAATAAGTTGGTTTGATTCAAAATATTCGTTTTTTAGTATGCCTTTGAATTTATATGACCCAAATTGTTTCAAGCTTGATTATGTTTCATTCGTGGGTTTGGCACACGTTTCTTATGTATTAAATGCATAAGTAATTGACATTATTTATATAAACCTCTGTATTTATCCCAGAAGTGGTAAGTACGTATCATAAAAATCTCTGCCACTTTCCACAATGACTCATTTCCCGAAATCACTCGAAAATAAAATAACTAACTAACGTGCAATATTCCAATCATTTCATCTGGCTCGAGTTAACATCTCACTTGCCCAGCGGGTGGCGCTCGTTGCCCACCCGCGGCGTTGTTGTGCCCACTGTGCGCCCACTGTATTACGTCAACTGCCCACATAATTATGGCTTATGGTATTAAAATGGGACTTTTTAAATTGAAGATTAAAATTCTTGATTTGAGTATTTGCAGTAGTCGGTTTTTAAAGTTCGGTCGTATGCTTCTAAATAAGTCTTTTTATTTTTTCTTTAAGTTTATATTAGATCTTCAGATTTAATTCTATTATCAGCTATTTACAGAAAAAACACCTACTAAACCTAAAAAAAGAAAGTATTTTTGCTTGAAAAAATCAGCTAATTCTAAAAACGCTACAATAAAACCTAAAAGTCTGGAGGCGTCTTAACGAGTACCTACCTAACTAATGTATTTTGGCAAATCGTGAATTTTCTTGCCTTTGATCTTTTCAAGAATATGTAGGTTAAAGAAAACTCGTATATTATCTTAAAATACAAGATATTCGGCAAAAATTACGCTTTACTTTGAAATCCTCTAAAGTTTCGAATCACAGACGAATATACACACACGTTTTGACATCAAATTCATAATAAACACATCTCTTGACCAAACCCCTTTTTTTGTCTTGCCAGATAAAGACAAACATGGAAATTCCTTATTCTACCATTAGACACATTATCCGTTTAAAATTTATTTTTATATTTATTTTGATGTACCCAGTGTCATTCTCACAGTAAATAAGAATCTAAAAACACCTCTCAAGCTAAAATCGAAACCGTTTAGACTGTAGGGCGTGCCAAAGAATTATACATACAACCATAAAAACATACATAGTCTCGAAAAAATAACCCTCCTTCTGACGCAGTCCGGTAAATACTTATTCCACCATTACCTACACACATCTAAAAATCTCGCATTTCAGTCCAGCATCACAGCAATCCCAAATCATATATCACCCTCAATTTGCTGCCCAAGTGCTGTGTCTCCCAGGGTGTGAGGAGCACCTGGACTGTCTCACGGCACTTTGCCTACCCTCATTTAGGGGTACAGGGTGGAATTCCGAAAGCTTGTTTGGGTTTGATTAATTGGAATAGGCTTGGATTTTGACAAGTGTTGATTTGTCTTTTTATTTCGGAATTGATGATGTGAAAAATTATGTACTTAAGTACCTACTTAACATATATGGTACAACATATTATATGGTTAACGTATAATGTTTATGGTATATACCTATGGGATGTTTGGTGAACTCTTTATTATTTTTTTATTTACTTAATTTATTTTTGATTTTATGAAAACTTGGCCCTGTAATGATAATGTGGTCGTTTACTTTTAAAAGGATATTTTCCATAAATAACCCTTTCTCATGAAATGTTGAAGTTTTCTCGGGTTTACACCATTAAAATATTGTTTTGTACGTATATTTGATATTTTATAATATTTCTTCTACATTTGAGGTATTCTTACAAACAGCTTCCAATGTAGTTTTGGTCTATTTAAAATTTTCAAAGATTTATTTTAGCTGTATGTTTTGAACCTTGAAAAATAACAACGTCATCAAATTAAAAGTAACTGAATCCATCAAAACACAAAGATTAAATAACAAAACAGATTCATCGGTAATCCGAATAAGCAACTCGAGAACTGTTAATTCGCTTCCCGATAATCGAGTCGGACAATCGAAAACAATCCGAGATGGCTTGCGACAAACTATAATCGAGAGCTAAACTACTTACGACATTAGTGCTTAGGGGGGCAGAGTGAGAGGGAAATAGTGGATTTAGCATGGTAGAATGAGAAGCAAGATGTGTAGTGGCGTTTCAGCGACAGATTGGCGTGCACATGTCGAGTTGCGATGCTCTTTTTTTTGCTAACTTTATTTTAAGGGATGAAGGGGTGGTCGATTATCGAGTGTGACAGAGATGGAATATTATGTTTTTTTTGGTGTTGTTTTATGTTAAAAATATTTATTTAAGTGTGGCTATATTATTTTTTTAATTTTAAAACTGCGTAATTAGGATTGTAACTTGTAAAATGGTTATGAAGTTATCTCTAGCTGTCACGAAGGGAAAGAGGCATGATAGATATGTATATGTATGTATGTACTTACCTATATGTATGTAATATAGGTAAGTACATACTTACACTTGCCTAAAAAATAATTTCGTATATAGTTTTCGAAAAAGAAAAAACAGAGTTCGGTTATTTATAGTTATCTACTTAAACAATATTAACTTTTTTTAACATATACTATTTATATAGGTAAATAAATTGCCAAAAAATATATTCAATTAATTTAAAATAAAATATTGATTATCGCTAAAAAACTAACTACATTTAAATTCCTATAATCCCTACACTATGTTGAAAGCGAAGTGAAGGGAGCCGGGGGCAATAGGAGCACTTGTTTGTGCGATTTAATTTCATTTATCAACGCATTACTTACTTACTGCACTGCTTGTCCGGATTACCCCTGTCTCCCCTCGAGTGATATTTTTTTGTTGTAGGAGGCTGGGTTTTGTCTTCTGTGGATATTTTTATTGATTTTAAAAATGATTGATTTTTATAGAAAATTATTAAAAATATTAGTCAAAAGTGTTACATTTTTATTAGAATTGTCATTTTAACTTTGCTTCTTAAAGAATAAACTAAAAGAAGACTGACAATAAACTAAATTAAACATGAGTTGAAGAGTAGGTAGATATCTAATTAATTCATTTACGCTTTTATTTAAGTGAGTATTAACCACTATTGTTATTTTATTTGTGAGTATTATTATGCTGATTGTTAATACTCACTAACAAACAACAAAACCTTTTAAATATTATATTTAATGTCACTTTATTTTAAAGTCCATTTTAAAGTTACCTTTGCTTTACTCTTATGTATTTCAAATATAAAAACCCCAACAGAACCCTCTAACTCTAAAATTAAACTCACCCTTAAATTTTATTCCAAAAAAGGGCGCGTCATAGAATTTGTTTAAAATACATTAGCATTTTTATTCGCGCATATTTAAATTGAAATATAGATGTATTTGGTACCGACAGCATATAAAGTTGCAATTTTTATAATCTACTAATTATTTGTAGGATAAATAAATTCAAATAATAAAATATTTTTATAACATGATAATATAATCAATGTTTGTGTTTAAATGTGAGGATGTTTTTTACTCTTTCAAGCAAAACCACTGAACAGATTTTGATGAAACTTTGCATATTGTATTCTTGCTTGCACTTGCACATCAGAACAACATCAGAGCTATAGGTATTATTTGATAATATTGTATAACTTTTCGAAGACATGACGATGAATGTCGACTAGTTAATGCCTCATACATGCCCGTCGGTTTAGGGTACTCTTGAGGTGACTGATGAATGTGGATGAAGCGAAAGAGGTGTGTTTGGATCGAAGCAAGTGGAAGGAAGTGGTCTCTGTCTACCCCAATGGGAGAGAGGCGTGACGGATATGTATGTAGTTAATGCATAGGTACGAAGTCGCGGGCGGCCTCTAGTTACATGATAACTAACTTATATCTATATATATAAAAATGAAACCCGTTTTCCGTTGTCACGGCATCACGCCTGAACGGCTGGACCGATTTCGCTAATTCTTTTTTTAAAATGTTCATTGAAGTCCAAGGATGGTTCTTACGGTGAGAAAAATTCTAATAATTACCGGGAAAGCCCTAAAACAGACCTTTTCTTTTTCCCATACAAATGTTTTCTTACTAAAATGTAGATTCAATTTGAACTTTATTCCTACACAATAAAGTTCATTCTAAGGCGGGACGAAGTTCGCCGGGACAGCTAGTCTAATATAAAGAAATGCTGGATTTATAAGTTACTCCACAAACGTATAAAATAAGGGTAATACTTGTGTGGTGCACTGTACAGTGTACATACTGTACATCAAGAAATGCTGGGTTTATAAGTTACTCCACAAACGTATAAAATAAGGGTAATACTTGTGTGGTGCACTGTACAGTGTACATACTGTACATCAAGAAATGCTGGGTTTATAAGTTACTCCACAAACGTATAAAATAAGGGTAATACTTGTATGGTGCACTGTACAGTGTACATACTGTACATCAAGACATGCTGGGTGTTTATAAGTTACTCCACAAACGTATAAAATAAGGGTAATACTTGTATGGTGCACTGTACAGTGTACATACTGTACATCAAGACATGCTGGGTGTTTATAAGTTATTCCACAAACGTATAAAATAAGGGTAATACTTGTATGGTGCACTGTACAGTGTACATACTGTACATCAAGACATGCTGGGTGTTTATAAGTTATTCCACAAACGTATAAAATAAGGGTAATACTTGTATGGTGCACTGTACAGTGTACATACTGTACATCAAGACATGCTGGGTGTTTATAAGTTACTCCACAAACGTATAAAATAAGGGTAATACTTGTATGGTGCACTGTACAGTGTACATACTGTACATCAAGACATGCTGGGTTTATAAGTTACTCCACAAACGTATAAAATAAGGGTAATACTTGTATGGTGCACTGTACAGTGTACATACTGTACATCAAGACATGCTGGGTGTTTATAAGTTATTCCACAAACGTATAAAATAAGGGTAATACTTGTATGGTGCACTGTACAGTGTACATACTGTACATCAAGACATGCTGGGTGTTTATAAGTTATTCCACAAACGTATAAAATAAGGGTAATACTTGTATGGTGCACTGTACAGTGTACATACTGTACATCAAGACATGCTGGGTGTTTATAAGTTATTCCACAAACGTATAAAATAAGGGTAATACTTGTATGGTGCACTGTACAGTGTACATACTGTACATCAAGACATGCTGGGTGTTTATAAGTTATTCCACAAACGTATAAAATAAGGGTAATACTTGTATGGTGCACTGTACAGTGTACATACTGTACATCAAGAAATGCTGGGTTTATAAGTTACTCCACAAACGTATAAAATAAGGGTAATACTTGTATGGTGCACTGTACAGTGTACATACTGTACATCAAGACATGCTGGGTGTTTATAAGTTATTCCACAAACGTATAAAATAAGGGTAATACTTGTATGGTGCACTGTACAGTGTACATACTGTACATCAAGAAATGCTGGAT
Source organism: Anarsia innoxiella (assembly GCA_947563765.1). Classification (NCBI taxonomy): domain Eukaryota; kingdom Metazoa; phylum Arthropoda; class Insecta; order Lepidoptera; family Gelechiidae; genus Anarsia; species Anarsia innoxiella. Next base: position 7,317,501 of record OX387413.1, read on the forward strand.
TTATAAGTTATTCCACAAACGTATAAAATAAGGGTAATACTTGTATGGTGCACTGTACAGTGTACATACTGTACATCAAGACATGCTGGGTGTTTATAAGTTATTCCACAAACGTATAAAATAAGGGTAATACTTGTATGGTGCACTGTACAGTGTACATACTGTACATCAAGAAATGCTGGGTTTATAAGTTACTCCACAAACGTATAAAATAAGGGTAATACTTGTATGGTGCACTGTACAGTGTACATACTGTACATCAAGAAATGCTGGGTTTATAAGTTACTCCACAAACGTATAAAATAAGGGTAATACTTGTATGGTGCACTGTACAGTGTACATACTGTACATCAAAAAATGCTGGGTTTATAAGTTACTCCACAAACGTATAAAATAAGGGTAATACTTGTATGGTGCACTGTACAGTGTACATACTGTACATCAAGACATGCTGGGTTTATAAGTTACTTCACAAACATATAAAATAAGGGTAATACATGTGTGGTGCATTGTACAGCGTACGTACTGTACAGTCACGCCTCTAAATAATTTCTTTCGTTCGATTAACTCTTTTGAGTTTTATTAGGTACTAGCTGTCCCGGCGAACTTCGTCCCGCCTTAGAATGAACTTTATTGTGTAGGAATAAAGTTCAAATTGACTCTACATTTTAGTAAGAAAACATTTGTATGGGAAAAAGAAAAGGTCTGTTTTAAGGCTTTCCCGGCAATTATTCGAATTTTTCTCACCGTAAGAACCTTCTCCTGATAATAACGAACAGAACAAAAAAAGAATTAGCGAAATCGGTCCAGCCGTTCAGGCGTGATGCCGTGACAACGGAAAACGGGTTTCATTTTTATATATATAGATTATTATTACATTTGATTTTATTACTTTTACATATGTTGTGTTAAAGTTTATTTATATTTGAGATTGGAATTGGTCACTTATGGGCTATAGGCTCATAAATATAAGGGAGTATATAGGGTGACTTTAAATTAGTGATCGATAGAAAAGGATATGCATGTTCTCATCATTACAAACAACTTTTACTATGGGACCAAGGTCGAAATAATTAAAAAAAATTGATACCCCCTAACTATCAGCTGATGCAATTTGTATGGGGCGTTCAAATTTTTTTGACAGATTTCGACCTTGATCCCATAGTAAAAGTTGTTTGTTATCACGAGTACATGCATATCCTGTTCCATTGTTCACTATTTTAAAGTCACCCTGTATGTAGAACTTAAAGTTTTTGCCCAGAAGCAGTGCGACTGTAATTAATGCCAGAATATATTGAGTTGTTAACCAAATGACAAGTCAAGTGTACCTTAAACCGACGTGCATGTATGAGACGACTGATCAAGCGAAAGAAGTGTGTTTGGATCGTAGTAAGTGAGAAGTGGTCTCTGCTTACCCCAATGCGAAAGAAGTACTTGGGTCATACAGACAGAAAAACAAAAAATGTCTCTCGTTTTCCCGAAAGTTAAGGACACTGGGAGCTAATTTCTCAACTTAATGCATATCCGCATAATCTGTGCCCGATGTAGTTTTGGCCTGTATAAACATTTTGAGGATTGGCTGCTCCAGTATCCTTAATCATCAGGAACAGGAAAGACAATTTTGAACCTAATTCTGTGTATGACTCACTTAGGATTAGATCTTTGGCCAATGGAAGAAAATTGGAAGGAACGACTAAAAACTCAAGTGTAAATAGTGAAATACTCAATACAATACACGAGCTAAAACAAAAACCCCGTTAATACAAAACGAATTATAAAGATAAGTCTACATCAAAAATGACATTGGTCCTAGAATAAGGAGAAAACAACGAAACACATTTAATTTGACATACTCGTAGTATTAAAAAAAAACAAACATGGCAGTTATTTTAATGTAAGGAAGAGCTCCTTTGATTTTGAAATAGGAATGAAAATAAATCTACTACTGAAATTAACATGCTTCAAACACTTAACATACTTCAAGTGCCACCATTTTATTTTGAACTGTGATTTGTTGGAAATTAGAGATGGAAATAACGGGAGTTTCAGTTGTCAGAGGTCAGTTGTTTTTGGACGTTTTAGTTTTCAAAAAGTCATCTGAAATCCTGACTGGTTTAAATTTAACCATCTGTAATTATTTTATGTACAATTTATTGTTTTTCCAAGGTTATAGAGAGCTGGTTATGAAGGTGACAAAAATATTACAAACTTATGTTTGTGTTGATTTCCCATCGAGGTAAGCTAGACAGAGGCCACTTCCCTCCACTTACTACGATCCAACCTCTTTCGCTTCATCCACATTCAGACTCCTCATACATGCACGTCGGTTTAGGGTAGTCTACTTCAACCTAATGGTCATTGGCCTGGCTTCTTAGATTGTCTTGTCTATTGGCCTCTTGTAAGAAGACTATCATGATATCTTAAATTTTTTTAAGGAGTCAAACATGTACACAATACAAGATTATTAAATAACTTATGATTATAGTAGTCATAAAACAGCTACCCAAAGGTTACGAGTCGCGGTAGACCAAGGAAAAGGTGGGCCTTTCCCCAGCAGTGGGACACAAGTGGCTAGATTAGATTAGATATAGTAGACAGTAGTACTAAATGTGTCGCAGTATAGAAAAGCCTCCAACAAGGTGGACTGACGACAAAGTCGCTGGAAACCGTTGGATGTGGGCAGCGCAAGACCGGTCGTTGTGGAGATCCTTGGGGGAGGCTTTTGTCTAGCATTGGACGTCAATAAGCTGACATGATGATACATACATACATATATATCTGTCACGCCTCTCTCCCATTGGGGTAGGCAGAGACCACTTCCTTCCACTTGATTCGATCCAAACACACCTCTTTCGCTTCATCCACATTCATCAGTCGCCTCATACATGCTCGTCGGTTTAGGGTACTCTTGATTTGGCCTTTTTTGATTTGATATGATAATGATGTAATTAATTGGGTAACCACAACCGAAAACGGCGCCAAAATGTCACAGCTCAACTTAACCCGGACATTTTAAGTAGCCGACGTATCAAAGCAGACTCGAAACGGTAATGGGTGGCATATTTCACATCATTAAAGGTGCCGAATGCACGCGACGCATTTATCTAACCGGAATTAAGGATGGTCTCGTCTTGGTTCCTTTTGGGGTGGCCAGCGTTTGGAAAATTAATATACAGGCTGGCAACAAATAGAACTGAAAAAAAAAAACTATGCAAAATACTGAAGAAATTGTTTTTTCTGGTGTGTGGCAAAAAAGTGAAGAAATTAAAAAAATATATTGTGTCGATTATCTAATCGAACAAAAAGAGGAAGTGAATTTGGATCTTAGCAAGTGGGGAGAAGTGGTCTCTGCCTACCCTGATAGGAAAGAGTCGTGATATGTATGTAGGTATGTAATATATTATATATCTAATTCAATAGGGTTTGTTGTACTCTTACTGAAATTAGTAACTGAAAATAAATCATTGTGGTACTTCCGCTATATTATGAAAATATAAGATTCCAGTGTGGCAACATTAGTTTTTGTTGTTGTTGTTAGCCCATAAACGTATATGTCCCCACCGAGGGGCACGAGCCTACTTTCATACAGAGAGTGATTAGGCCGTAAGTTTTTCTTATTTCAAAAAAATATTAAATTCTACTAAACCCACCAATTTACCCAAACCCTGGCCACCCCATTCCTAATAGATGCGCGGGCGCCGCTCTCGCTTCCATTAGCGCGTTTGTATTTAGAACGCGCCGTGATTGGCGCCATCTAGACACGTGTACAGGGTGGTCGGGATGATAAAATACTTTAAAAAAAAAGTGAGGCGATATTTTAATGAAGAATGTACCTATATGGGGGCTTTGAGTTTATTTTTTTTCTTTTGGTGGTCACTATTTGCTGTCATTTCCATATTCCATTTAAAAAAAAAAAAGTGCGGTAGTTTCTCCCACTTGCTTTCCGCACCGCAGTTTAACACCCAATGGTTTGGTGAAATTGCTGGCAGAAGAAAGGCAAAGATGGCGTTTACTCCACCGACAAGAGCCTGGCTCTTAAATAAATGATGATGGTGGTCACTATATAAGCTAGGCTTTTAAAGTAATATTACAGATATTTTGGTTTTAATAAATACTAAAATATAGCTCTTATTTAAGATTAGCTGTAGATACTATTCAGCTTTTAGTTGTTGCCTTTGTAACCTAATATTTGATCGAATAGGTAGGTGACATTGACTGCACATAAATGAAATTACACCAACTTTCCCCGCCACTTCAAGTGGTGCCCAAGATGTTTGCAAGGGCCTGCAAATTCGATTATGGAATAAAAATCTACTGATTTTAAAAGAATTGTTTTCTATATTTATAACCACCCTGTATATTTAGATACAGAGTGAATTAAAATCGTAGCCATAGAGTTGCCAGAGTCAAAATACATCTGTAAATGTAGTTTATTTTTAGGAGAACGCTTTTGAGTTATTTTTGACGAGCTTTTAAAAGTTTTATTATAAATGCGATATTTTTGTATTCGGTTTAATAATCTCAAAATTTATTAAGGGCCTATTTCACCATTTACCTACAGATAAAATTTATCTGACAGATATTTTATAACTGTCTCTGTCTAAAACGTCATGTTTTATGAAATAGACATAGGTCTTTATGTCAGTTAAATTTTATCTATTGGTAGTGAAATATGGGCACTTAGTTTTATAAAATATGTATTTTTAAATACAAAAACATAATTTAAAACAAAAAAAAAACTCATTAAAAAGAAAACGACACCAAAATATGCCAAATGTTTGTCGATAATAACTTAACCCGAGAAAAAAGTAAAACAAAATAAATACAAAAAAAATGATTGTGTTTTGTTTACTAGTAAAAAAACCTAACAAATTGACTTAGGTTATACGTTCCTACTTATATTTAGGCCGTTAGTAAGTAGGTATGTTCGAGTAAGTAAGGTACCTACTAAATTATAACGTTCTAGTATTTTTGCATATGTTTGCCTGTTCTCGCGTTACGCGACTGACAGTAGGTACTTAGGCCGTGGCCCCAGTAGGCAAACTGTTAGCGGCCGACTGAGTAAGCCGCAAATTTGTGACGAACTGAAAGACTTAGCTGCAAACTCAAATCAATGAAATCACCGGTTTTGGTGGGAGTCGGCCGCTGTCTGAGGTAGTCAGCGCGCGTAACGCTGCAAACTGCGTACAGTGAGCGAAAACTAGCTGACTGTGGACACTCCATTTCAAATATATGGAAGGGCGTACTAAATCGATACGCCGCAAACTAGTCAGCCGCTAACAGTTTGCCTACTGGGGCCACGGCCTTGAAGTTTACTCTTGAAAGTAACAATTTGTCACTAAAAAGAAAACACTTAAAAGTATACCACAATATAAACTCGTAAATGATAAAGCCCTCCCAACGTACAAATAGTTTGCTCTTAAACCAGTCCCGAGTTTATTATTTAACGTCAAGTTATCAGCTTTTTAGGGTTCCGCACCTAAATGGTGAAAACGGGACCCTGTTACTGAGGCTCGGCTGTTCGTCTGTCCGTTTGTCACCAGGCTGTATCTCATGTAATGTTATAGCTAGAGCATTGAAATTTTTACAAAATGATGTATTACCGTTGCCGTTATAACAACAAATACTAAAAATTAAATAATAATAAAAGGGGGGTTCCCTACAACAAACGTGATTTTTTTTACTGAATATCCATAGTAAATGGTACGAAACCCTTCCTGCGCGAGACCGACTCGCATTTGGCCGGTTTTTTGCTCGCAATAAATAATAGCTACTGGAAAACACTTAAAATATTCACAGCATACTTAGTAAATAGTACGGAACCCTTCGTGCGCGAGCCCGACTCGCACTTGGCCGGTTTTTTATACACTTTTATACCCAAGAAGTGACCTTTTCAAATCTCGACACGGACCCAAGAAATATTTGAGATTACATTATCTTCAGCCGTCATTATAAGGACCGAATTATCAAAGGTATTAAATAACCAACTTTTATTTTACGCTCAACAAAATTACTGTTCCAAGAAACTTGTATACTAAATCGATTTCATAAACTACGAATGTAACTTTGTTGAATGACAAAGTTCTTTTTGCAGTTGTTGGAATTAGGTTTCGGTCAAAAAGTTAACGTAAAAACTTTTTTAAAGAGTAGCAAATTAAAGTTTGTCCAAAAACGGTTACAGACGACTGACCAATCAAGGGGCGCCGTTCGAAAATTCCAAATTTAAATTCCTCACGTTCTTTTCGTGTGACTTTTAACGTTTTAAAAAAATAATTGGTCTTGATAAAATGTAGAGTAGAAATTATGGACCAAAGTCTATGGAACAATTTCAAAGAGGCCCCGTAGTCCAAATTCAAGAATATGTTACACAGAAAAAGAATATTATCTTAAACTTTTCACAACATGGCTGTCGTGCGTGAAATACGAGTTGTTAGTCTCTCACGGAAAAACCACTAAACAGATTTTAATGAAACTTGGCAATATTGTAGCTTGCACATCAGATTACACATAGGCTATATTATTTAAAAATATTCCCCCTTATTACAAAACGAGTTTTATTTAGTTCTAGAACTAACTCAGATAAATAACGTGGCTATAGACAAGACGTCAAAAAATTACATTAATCCTAGAACTATACTTAAAACTCGTTTTTAAATATCGGGGAGTGCGTTTTTTTAAGATAAGACGATAAATAGGTACGAAATCGCGGGCAGCCTCTAGACGTATTTTTTAATGTAAATAACATAATTGAATTTAGCTTGAATAACTTGAAAATTGCCTATTGGTTGAGATTACGTGGAATAGCGCTGACTAAACCCTCTCCTAAGATTTACATGTGTTTCTCAATATTTAGTTAACCTACCAATATTATAAATGTCAATGTTTGTGCTATACTACATCCATATGAGGAAGTTTGTTGCTCTTTCACGTAAAAACTACTTAACAGATTTTGATGAAACTTTACAATATTATAGCTTACGCATAAGCTAGGTGTATTTTATAACGATTTGCCTCATTTATTGTCATGGCTCTGATATGCGAGCTAGAATATTAAAAAGTGTTATTAAAATCTGTTCAGTAGTTTTTGCGTGAACGAGTAACAAGTTACGCTCGCTTCCATATCATAATAATAGAATTAGCACATAGAAAAAGTTGTTCCTATTGTAACTACCAAAAAGTCTCCAAATAAAATACTTGTTTACATACATACATACATATCCGTCACGCCTCTTTCCCATTGGGGTAGGCAGAGACAACTACCTTCCACTTGCTACGATCCAAACACACCTCTTTCGCTTCATCCACACTCATCAGTCGCCTCATACATGCCTGTCGGTTTAGGGTACTCTTGATTTGGCCTTTTTTGAGTAAGTCCCCGATTTGATCGAGGTACGTTCGTCTTGGCCTTCCCCTACCAGCATTTCCATCCACTCTCGCCTTGTATATCTTTTTAACACTTGTTTTATGTCAATAAATGATTATAAGTTATACCTACTGCAGTTTGAGAACCACTGCATTATTCTAGAGTGTACAGTCAGTCCAAATATTTGCACAAGCCATAATTGGATCCGCGGAGGGCCGGAGATGCTAGCAAACGCAATTTTTAATTTCTCAATTATTTTTTTCGGTTGAGTATACTCGAGTACTTACTCGGCGGTTTATTTAGGAATTTGTTTTATCTTTTTAAATAATTGAATGTTGGAGACTAGCTTTTGCGTACGGCTTTGCTCGAGTATACATTCAACTGATACCGATTTATTCATGGTTAAATGGAAATTCTTTTTCGAAAAAAATAAAACAATAAAAGTCAGATGAGGGCCGTTGATCCTTTATTATTTTTTCCTTTCTACACATCTTCAAACTATAGCTATCCCTTCATTGAGTTATTTTTTAAAATATGTATACCTAAGCCTTGAGCCATACACCTAAAAACCTCGTTATTTCCACCGGCCACATAAAAAAAACATAATATTTTTTTGTGTCTTGCCGATGTATTTTTACGTAACAACCCTATCGGATGATCCGACGGTCGGACAACATCAACACGACTGTGTTTGTGTTCCATCGGATTTTCTAGCGAGCTATGGACGAGAGTTAAGGGGTAGGTTATGTGAAAATGTCGGCTAAATTTTTGTTAAGATTAGACCCCCAAAAAATAATAATTTTCATTCATATCTAACACTGGCAGAAGATAGGCCTCATCATTTATTTAAGAGCCAGGCTCTTGTCGGTGGAGTAAACGCCATCTTTGCCTTTCCTCTGCCAGTAATTTCACTTCCTGATACGACACGACGCCAATCCTCCCTTTCACTTGAGTGAAGTAAGTACGTCTTGGTCTTCCTCTTCCTCTCTTACCCTCAATCTTTCCTTCAATGATGTTCTTTAAAAAATCGTCGTGTCGTATCAAGTGCCCTATCATCTTTCCTCTTCTATTCTCTATTGTTCTCAACAAGGAGCGCTTCTCACCAACCATACTTAATACCTCCTCATTACTCTTCTTCTCCGTCCAACTTATCCTCTCCATCCTCCTCCAACACCAAATTTCAAACGCTTCTAACCTCTCTCTATCCCTCTGTGTCAGTGTCCATGTTTCACACCCATACAGTGCAATGCTCCAGATGTACACTTTTATTAGACGTTTCCGGGCCTTTTTGGCTATGTTGGCCTTAAAAAGATTTTTCTTGCCGTTAAAAGCTTTTTTGGCCATAGCGATTCGGGAAACGACGTCAGCAGTACATCTGGAGTCATTGGTTATAAGTGATCCTAGATATCTGAAACTGTGGACTTCTTCTAGTGGTGTGTTGTGTAGATTGACTGGGCTATTTCTTGTTGCTGTTTTGGCTGTTGTAAGTGTTTTTGTTTTGTTTGTGTTAATTTTGAGTCCCCATTGAGTGAATACTGAATCCATTTGGTCTATTAAATCTTGTAGGTTTTGTCTATTTTCTGCAACTGCAGCGATGTCATCGGCAAATCTAATGAATTGAATTTTTTCCCCGTTTATCTTGATCCCACCCTTACTTGAATTAATGATTTCTTTTATGGCACCTTCTATGAACAAATTAAATATGAGTGGTGATAATGGGCATCCCTGTCGCACTCCTTGTTGTATCTTTGCTTCTCCACATTCTTCTCCCATTTCTATTAGTGTTTTCTGATCCTTATAAAGTTCGTAAATTATTTTTCTATCCCTGTAATCTAATCCTGCATTCTTTAAAACTATCATCATTCTTCTCCAGTCCACTTTATCGAAGGCTTTTTCTAAGTCTATAAAAGCTATATGTGTTTCCAGGCCCAACTCCATGCGTCTATCTACAATTAATCGAAGTGCCAAAACAGCTTCTCTTGTACCTTTCTTTTGCCGAAAACCGTACTGATCTGGCCCTATGTTGTCTTCCGCAATTGGACGTATTCTATTCTGGATTATTTTTAGCATAATTTTTGATGCTTGTGAAATAAGACTGATGGTTCTGTGTTCTTCGCATTTTAATGTATTTTGTTTTTTTGGTAATGTAACTGTTTTAGTAATTTTGAAGTCCGTTGGTACCTGTCCTGTGTCATACATTTCCTGTGTTAATTTAAAAACTTGGTCTAAAAGGGGTTCAAACGTTGAATATTTAAGCATTTCTATATAAATGTTATCGTTGCCTGCCGCTTTTCCGTTCGGTATATTATATAAAGCTTTATAAAACTCTTCTTTAAGTATGCACGGCCCTATTTCATCTACACTTACTAGTTGTTCCTGTTCTATATCTTGCTGATGTAAACCTTCTCCACTATATAAGTTCTCTATGTAACGTTTCCATCTTTCCACTATGTCACTATTATTTATCAAAATATTTCCTACTTCATCTAAAATTGTGGTACTCTTAGTTTTGTGTCTTCTATCTAACTCTTTAATTTCTTTATAAGCTCTATCCATTTGACCCATATCCATATAATGTTCTATACTTTTACATATCTTTAATATATCAGCTTCTTTGTTATTTCTACATTTAGTTGTAATCTGGTTAGTTAATCTTTTATATTTCTGTATACTAGCTTCATCCTGTCTATTTCTAAGAAGTCGTCGTTCTACCATTAAATCAATAATATCCTGAGTGAGCCATTTTTTCCTAGGTACAATCTTCTGGGTTTGTAAGCATTCTTGGGCAGACGATTTATAAATATCTCTTAAATTAATCCATCTTTGGTTTACATCACACAAATCTTGACTATTATCCTTATAATATGTATTATACTTATTTTCTAAGGTTTTATTATATTGCACACTATAGTTACTATCTTTATCCTTAAGTCTAGTGAGATCAATCTTCTTTGGTTTATATTTCCTTTTAGTTTTTGTGGTTGCAAAGTTGAATTTACTACGCAGTAAGTTGTGGTCTGTATATAAATCAGCTCCCGGTAAGGCTTTACATGAAATTAATTGTTTTCTGTACTTCTCTTTAATTAATATATAATCTATTTGGTATCTAGCGATATCTCCCGGCATCTTCCATGTATATAGTCTTCGCTTTGGTAAATCAAAATATGTATTTGTAACTATTAAATTGTTTTCCTTACAAAACTGTACTAGTCTTTCCCCTCTCGAATTTCTATTTCCTAAACTGAATTTACCTACTACTTTTCCCTCTTCCCCTTTTCCCACTACTGCATTAAAATCTCCCATTACTATAAGATTATCTTTTTCTTTTACTATATCTATTATTGAGTCTAAACTGTTATACATTTCTTCTACTTCGTCGTCGCTGTAACTTCCTGTAGGCATATAAACCTGAATGATAACTGTGTGCGGTTCTGTTTTTATTGTTATGGCTGTTATTCTGTCGCTATGATGTATTGTGTTATCTACTAAATCCCCCCATTTTTTATTTAATACTATAGCAGTTCCATTAGATCCCTGATTTTCCCCTGTATATATAATTCTAAAATCCCCGTCCCAGTAGTCTCCGCTACCTTCCCATCTAACTTCGCATAACCCCAAAATATCCATCTCTAACCTTTCCATTTCAGCCTTCACTTCTTCTACCTTGCCTTCCGCCAGCATCGTCCTCACATTCCACGTCCCAATATGGCAAGGATTTCGCATGATGACGACCGATTCAGCCTTGCGTCTAAACCTGCCGGACTCAGACCGCCACGGCATGTTACATCGTGGAAGCCCGTTGTCAAGAACCAAATTACTTCTATTTGCTGTCATTTCCATACTCCATTAAAGGAAAATTTAGAGCGGTAGTTTCTCCCACTTGCTTTCCGCACCGCAGTTTAACAGCCAATGGTTTGCCTGTTAATATCTGTACAAAAGCCCTACCGGAATCCGCTTCTTCGGCCTTCTGCCAGTACTAGTACCGCTGCTGCTCAGTACTAGGGGAACGCTTATTGAATGGCGGCATTTATTCGCCATGTCGCAAAGTCGTTATAGGACTATGTGGTATTTTCTAGGGAAACCCATCCCACTAGGTTTCCTACCACGTCCTGATAACCCTGCCGCTATGTGGTCGGGGACTGCTTATTCAGTATATTCGCAGCTAACCACCATATCTGGTGGCCGTTCACTATCCGCCACCTGTGACCCCGTTAGTAGCCTACAGCTCAGCCCTAACAAAAGAATAGATAAGATAGGCCTAAATCGTGAAAAATAACCAGGCCGTGCCCGGGATGTGACCGGGCCGTGGCCTGTCAGGAGGGAAAAAAAACGTGTGTGAACATCACGACAACGTGTGTGAACGAATCCATAGAAAATGTATGGAATGATATTTTTTCCCTGACACGTCCCGAACACGGCTCGGATGTGTAGACCATTAAGTAGCATGAATCAATGATCTATCACCTCTCTTTCCTGTCGAGGTAGACAGAGACTCTCCACTTGCTAGGATCCAAATTCTTCCTCCGCTTCATCCACATTCATCAGTCGCTTCATACATCGCCTTTGGAAACTCCTGACTTGGCCTACAATAGCACGCTCCAATTATTTAGAAGCAATTTTTTAAAGTACTATAGCACAATGCAGTCTCACCTTTAACGCAAAGCTAACAAGGAACGGATTACAGTGCAATAATCCTTTGATCTAATTGCTACATGTTTAATCTTTTGCTCGTTGGTACAGCCACTAGAAGGAAACTCTTTCAACACTCTGCTATATTGAAATGTCTATTCACGTATTGTTAGCTACTGGAATTCCTTCAAATCGGGGACTTGTTAAACAAAGACCCTAAACCGACGTGCATGTATGAGGCGACTGATGAATGTGGATGGAGTGAAGGAAGTGTGTCTAGATCGTAGTAAGTGGTGGGAAGTCTCTGCCTTCCCCAATGCGAAAGTGAAGCGATAAATAAAATAAAAATTACTTAGGTACCTAAAATAAATGTGTTTTTATGAGCGATAGAAATATCAGACTGCTTTTTAGTCTTTTGTCTTGAGTTTTTCAACGACTATTTTCTGCCTCCAGCAATCTCAACCTTCGTCTTCCAGAGAATGTTGACGACAAAAGGTTCAAAGATTCTTGATGTCAAAAGCTTTAACCAAACATATCACCTGGGGCCCAAGTCTGCTAATTTAAAATAGCCTCAGTTTTGTGTCAGCAGAGTGTCGATGGCTTTTTTTGACATATTTGGTATTCTGCTAAACAGTAGCTTTATTGACACTCTGCCGACACACAACTGAGAATACTGTAAATTAGCAGACTTAGGCCCCTGTTAATATACTGTATTTGTTGCAGCTATATCTGCCTCTGCGGCTGCGTGTCGCGCGCTGAGCACGCTGGTCCGGTGCGCGAGAGTATACATACGCTGATGACCGTGTGCGCTGATCTATGTCATCCTTGTGACGTTGATGTGGTAAGGAAGAATTAGTTACTAAAAATGGAAATGTATTAGAAAATATCCTTGTCAGCCCTTTAAAGGTTTTCACTACAGGTGCACGTGACTCTCATACGAGAGCGATTAGGCCGTAATTCATTACGCTTATCTAGCCCTCAGTGTCCCATTGCTGGGCAAAGGTCTCTCCTTCCTGTCCAAGATTTTATGAATGTCTGGGTAGAGGTGGCTCAGGATAGTAGTTATATGCCTTAAACATTATATTAAAGGCAGAAGCCTACCAGACACAAAAACTAGAAACCTTGTAACTCCTCAACTATCTCCTCCTAGGGTTCAGAACGAGCATCAGCAACGCAGTCCCTCCGCTGCGCACTGGGCACCAGCATATGCGGCGCTCGTGCAGATCTCTGCATGCTTTTCGCTCAGGATTCCGATCTGGAGCACTGCGGCGGCTTCGTCAGGGCTGCACGGACGGCGCATCTGTTGAGAGCTGTCGCTGAACTTGATCATCATATTGTACAGGTAAAGTTTGCTAAAGAACAGCCTTTACAGATGACACTTTAAGGGTGCCTTTCCACCAGAGATGTGCTATGCTATGTTGCTATGGATGCGTTTGATATCAACCAATCATATTCATTGAATATTAGGACACCCTGAATATGATTGGTGGATATCACATGCATCCATAGCAACATAGCATAGCACATCACTTGTGGAAAGGCACACTTAAGGTAGAGAAAGACAGGCCTCACAAACTCTGAGGTCTATAAGGTAACTGGTGTATTTTTTACTTATCGATTTAAGTCTTATAATAGTCATCGACTTCTGATGCTGATTGCATGTACTACATTATGAAATTAGATCCATAGAAATATTATGATTAAAAGCACACTTGTCACATGTAACGTGGGAGAGCGTATTACATACATATTAGATAGAGACCACCAATGAGGAAGGAATATAAGGAGTGGCCCCATTTTTTCATATACAAATGAGTTTATGACAGCGTGCCAAGGTTGCGCCAAGTTTTTCATACTTTTCTTGGTAGATTACCTGTCAAACGATAAGTAGTACCATACAAAAAGGTAGCCATTTTGCGCCAGACCAGGCACGACGGTATGGCAGCTCCTAAAGGAGACCACTTCCGTCTACTTGCTACGATACAAACACACTTCTTTCGCACATTTAACAGTCGCCTCATACAAGCACGTCGGTTTAGGGTACTTGATTTGGCCTTTCTTTAACAAGCCCACGATTTGATCGAGATACATTCGCTTTGGCTTTTCAAAGGGGATGACTGTGGGAAAACAGTTCAGAATGGAAGAATGGACTTCAGCAATAAAAATACTGCACTAAAATACAGATTACACAACCATTCTTCCAAACAGCACAAACATACCACAAGCCAAAGCAAAAGACTCCCCAACTGCTGTTATTTATTCAATGCACATCTCGTTATGTGTTTGCGGCGCTTAATTAGTGGCTGTATCATCGTTGTGCTGTTTGCCTAACGTAAATACGAGGGATTGACTTGACTTGATATGTTGGCTAATAAGTTTGAATGTTGGTAGCAGTTCGTTTTTTGAATTTTTGAAAAGAGAAGCATCGAGGTTTTGATTGGCTATTATTTTAATGATTCCGGTTTTTGACATTTGAAAATGGAAGCATCGATGTTTTAATAGGCTATTTGAAAATAGATCCTATTATAAATGTCAATGTTTGTGTCTATTAATGGATGTGAAGATGTTCGTTATTCTTTCACGAGAAAACAACTGAACAGTTTTTGATGAAACTTGGCAATGTTGTAGCTTAATATAGCAATCAGAAAATCCGACGGAATTTAGTGATAGTTTCACCACTGAAAGAATAAAAAATATCAACTGATATTTTTTACCTGTTACTGTCAAAGACGTCATGTCATCTATATATATAAAAATGAAACCCGTTTTCCGTTGTCACGGCATCACGCCTGAACGGCTGGACCGATTTCGCTAATTCTTTTTTTTAAATGTTCATTGAAGTCCAAGGATGGTTCTTACGGTGAGAAAAATTCGAATAATTGCCGGGAAAGCCCTAAAATAGACCTTTTCTTTTTCCCATACAAATGTTTTCTTACTAAAATGTAGAGTCAATTTGAACTTTATTCCTACACAATAAAGTTCATTCTAAGGCGGGACGAAGTTCGCCGGGACAGCTAGTGTTTTATAAAATAGACATCAGTTATATATCTGTAGGTAAGTGTTGAAACGGGCCTTTAAGTAAGGCCCTTATGATATGACGAAAATTACGTACCTACTTACAAATTCGCGGACGTGTATTACACGCGTCGTTTCATTATTTTTTTTTTCTATTTTAGCAACTTCATATTTTTACTTAAAAAATCTGTTTCCTAAATACAAAATACTCGTGAAATGTTTCTCTCAGATTCCGTTGTATAAAATTGAAAAGCCAATCAGTGTGGGGCGTACAAACAAATCTAGTTACGGTTTGGAATAACGGTTGCCTCCATTGACTCGCAACTTATACTGAATTGACGAGAAGCCAATTTATTACAGGATTCGGTTTGGTCTAGTGTTGGGAAATGTATCGATGTTTTTGTTCGTATCGATATTAAACCTAAAAATCTATGTCTTTGTAAGATCTTATTTTAATTGTTAATTATTGTGTTCGCCTGTCTACGAATTAAAATACCTAAATTGATATTGTTCGCTAGTAGAAATGAACATTAAATCGACTCACAACTTACAATCTACACATTCAAAGTCAAAGTAAAAAATACATTTATTTCATAGGCACAAAAAACGTTACTTTATTATAATATATATTTTTTAAGCTAGTGCTAGCATTAATCTAGTAAACACACACTCAGTTGCAAATCCACTATGATCAATCTCCCCAACTACATTTATCACTAATTTCGATAAAAGCTATAACTACCAATTAGTTTTTACATTTTTTTCCTAGAAAAACATTATTTTTAACAGACTTCCAACTAAATAACAGATCACACAAATAAAAAAGGCGGTTATCAATTCAGCCGATTTTTCTATCGATAAAACGTCCTCATCCCCACCCTACAACAGTTTGCACGGCAAATATATTAGAGGATTGTTGACTTTGCCGACCGGCCGGTAGCGAGGTATGGAAAACACCCTACCTAGCCTTTAATACCTACCTACTGTATAGTTGGTCTTATAGCCATCATTGTCTTATAAGACGAACCATTTTTTCCGTATAAATTTTTCTAATGGAAAGTTGATAAGTAAGACAAATTACCTTACTTGATATCCGTCACTGAATTAACATTAGTATGATATGGAAAAAAAACATGTTTCTAAATAAATGCGTCTTTTCCTTACCATAATTTGTTCGAAGAAACTTACATAGGTACATATCTGTCAGGCCTCTCTCCTATCCGGGTAGGTAGAGACTTCCTTTTCTCCTATTGCTACGAACCAAATACTCCTTTCGCTTCATCCACATTCATCAGTCGCCTCATACATGCACGGCGGTTAAGGGTGCTCCTGAATTAGAAGTCCTGACTTGTCATTCAATTTCTTAACAAGTCCCCGATTTGATCGAAACATTTCTCTTTCCAAAATAAACAGCAAAATAAAATCCCGGATAGAAATTACGAACCTCCACCCTGTCACGTGTCGCAGACGCATTTAATTGCCGACAATCCCCCGTCTTGATGCTACCAAACGAACGGCGATATATATAGTAATTGAAAACTATAATCTAGGGGTAATCGGTAAGTAAGCTTGTGGATTTATTGTTACCCTTCTGATTACTGTTACGTCTTCAAGTATTTCGTTTTGACGACCAATGACGTCACCATCAATGAATGGGCATGATGACTAAAATATTTTTTTAGTCCATCACATAGATTATTTTAAAATATTCGACACGATTTTTTTATTTTTTCTCTTAAACTAAAAATGACACAGATACACTGGGTTAAAGTTGTTCATGACGTCACGCCTTAGTACGATTTGTACGTAGGAAGGAGTGACGTCAATACCCCCCACTCCGTGACTTTGATGCTCTGTATCTTTGTATTTATTTATGTATTTGATCAGGTAAAAAACGTGTTTCAAATATTTTTTAATAGCCTAAAAGACGGACTAATTATTTGTGAATTTACAAATGTAGTGATCATCCCCATTATCGCGCTATATGATATTGCTGAGGTGTGTTTGGATTGTAGTAAATGGTTTCTGCCTACCCCAATGGGATAGAAGCCGCAGACTTCGATATGTAGGTACTAAATAAGAGGTTGTCCGCGTCTTCGTATGCGCAATTTTAAATTAACACAATATATTTAAATAATATACCTAACCTATGTGTTATTCTGACGTATACGCTTACAATATTGCAAAATATCATCCAAATTCATTCATTTGTTTTTTACGTGAAAGAGTAACCTCCTCACAACCATCCTTCGACACAACCATTGACATATTTTATAATATAAGTAGGAAATAGACTGAATAGCCAAATTAATTTTAAAATGGTTACTACTCGTAGGCACTACCTATGGGGATAAATTATAGAAGGAGAAAGAGCGAGATTTCTGAGTAAAATGTTTTTAATTTTTCAAGAATATTTTCAGGACAATATAAAATTACAGAAAAAGAACAAAAACGTCACGAACTAAAAATTGACAATTAACAAATTTATTTTTTAAAGTCTAAATACTATTTAAAGGTATTTATTTAAATAAAAATATTTATACGCCACATCCATCCCAATAAGTACCAATTATAAGTAGGTATAAGTAATAGGGTATGGTCCCCATCCACGTGCCGGCGCAACTCTCAAGCGGATACCGCTTCAAACAAGACACTGCAATGTGTTTGTATAGTATTATTGTCTGTCTGTTTATTTAAAGTGTTTACTTTCTACTTGTCTTGTATTGTTTGCGACTAGGGACTCTGTGTTTGGTTAGACTTGAAATTAGATCTGGTGTATTTTTAAAGGTCTTAATGGATCTTTTTTTCAACGGTTGTGTTTAAGAGCGAAAGCTTATTCTTGTTGTAGTGTTAATGTTTGTACAAGACATGAAATTTGTGCAAGGGATGAGTGATGAGAATAGAGTAATGTTTTACGCAAAGCGTAGCGAAGGCGTTAATCAAATCGTAAGTTTGAAAAGAAGAAAAGCGTAACTGTTAATTCATGAGAAAGAAAAGTGTTAGAACTACATAGCGGTTTACAAATTGTGACTATCAATAGATAGATGAATAGAAATACTTAATTACACACAAAGAGATACAGAAAATACTTAGAACTATAACAATGTGCGTTAAGACGGCCTTATCACTGAAAGTGATCTCTTCCAGACAACCTTTGGAGTAGGAACAGTTTAATCAGTTGCGATAGGTACAGATTTAAAGGACTTTTCAAATCTACTACTTAACTGAACCATTTCACTTTCACGAGTTATTTACGAGTTACACACAAAGCATAGAAGTGTCAATCAAATTGAAAGAGTTGATATCAAGCTACTGAACCGTGTGTACAATGAGGACGCGCCACGTGACTCATGCCACGGCGTTTTGATGACATTTTCTGGGATTCCATAATTGTGGGAAACAAATCTATCTTTCAAATATTATTTAACATAATGTTATATCAAAAAAGGACGGGCAAGGCCAAGGCGAAGGTATCTTAATTAAATCGGAGACTTGCTAAAGGAAGGCCAAGTCAGGAGTACCGTAAATTGACGTACATGGTATGAGGCGACTGATGAATGTGGATGAAGTCAAAGTGTGTTTGGATCGTAGCAAGTTTAGGGAAGTTGTCTCTGTCTACTAAGTCGGACAAGAAGAGTGATAGATGCAGTGTGTTTGGATCGTAGCAAGGAAGGAAGTGGTCTCTGTCTACCCCAATGGGAAAAAAGCGTGCCAGATATGTATGTATACAAGGTGATTTTAAATTAGTCAACGATAGAAAAGGATATGCATGTACTCGTGATAACAAACAACTTTTACTACAGGACCAAGTTCGAAATCACAAAAAAGAAATTGTTCCTCCATACTATCAGCTGATGCATTTTGTATGGGGAGTTCAAAACTTTTTGAAAGATTTTGACCTTGGTCCCATAGTAAAAGTTGTTTGTTATCACGAGTACATGCATATCCTTTTCTATCGTTGACTAATTTAAAGTCACCCTATATGTAAGGTAGAAAAAGTATTTTTTTTTGCCAAAACGTCTGTGATTGATATTATCATCAAAACTCACCTGAAAACGAACACAACTAAAAATTCAGAACACAACCGACTTTAACAACCAGAAAAAAAGCACACACCCTCCTTTTTGGTATTCGCTTTGACGTAGTCGGGTAAAATCTCTTCGCTCACTCAAAGCTAAAACCAGAGGGTAAAAGTAAAGTTTCCGTGTGCTCTGAACCGAATCTTTGCGTGTGGACATGACGGTAAATCTGGTTGACCGCTGACCGGGGGATCTTGCCTCTAAATGGAGTGAAAGGATTTTTATAGTATTACCTACCTGTAGTGAAGGAAGTGGTCTCTGCCTACCCCAATGGGAGAGATGCGTGACGGATATGTACCTATGTATGTAGGGATGAACTAGTCAGTCAGGGTGGATGATATTTTTCGCTGTGGAGATTCTATAAACTAAATTATAAGGAAATTAATTATGATTAAAGGATTTTATAGTAAACTAAAGGCTGCTTGCTACATCGTAAGCATTTATCGTTATATCTTGAGAAAAAAAAACATGATATTTAAAAAAAGTATTGCCTGTTTGTAATTCTGTTGTGCAAACTACAATATTACAAATTCTAGGCAATTTCGATTTCGTATAGCGATATCTGTGTCGCACACAGCATGACGTTTGTTTTGTCAGTCGCGGCTCAAATACGAGAGAGTTCAACAATAAAGTAAATTCTAAATTCAAATTCTGACCAACCATTAATCTAATAATTGACGTACATGGAAATTAGCATTCGTTTGTATTCGAAAATACGATGATTGCCGATGTGCCTTCTTTATCGCCATGTGCCTAATCTAATTATAATGTAATCTATCTAACTAAAACCGCCCTATTATTATCATCTTCCCACAGAAAAACCCCAAAATAAAATATAAACAAACAATACACCCGATACGGTAATCAATCACATGTTTTTAGTACATTCGTTCGAAAGTGGCGCATCTGCGGTGGGGCTAATAAACTTATAATTGTGTTTATTATCTATTAGGTATGCGAGGGTAGGTGTCTCGGGAGATTTGCAGTAAAGATGTGGGATAGTAGAGAGTGTGTGGATTTTATAGTGAAGGTTTAATCGGAATTTTTTTTTAGCCTATATTGTCCCACTGCTGGGCAAAAGCCTCTCCCATGTTTGCAAATGCAAATGCAATTTTCCCTAAATATGTTCAGGTCACATGTTCAGGTATATAATCGGAATAAAGTTTTTATATTTCGAGGTCTATTATGGAATGCCATGAAGGATTGAAGTTCAATGATTATAGTTATCTTATAAGAACCTGATTCAGATGCACGTGGTTTCGAAATGATTTCAATCGATGGTTTTTAATTTCACGTAGGAACTTCGAAAATTAAAAAAGTACAATATTTTATCTGCAAACAATACACATATTCTTAGTACACAATCATATTAGAAAGTAAATTAAACGATGAAATAGCAATTGGTTATACATATCTGTCACGCCTCTCTCCCATTAGGGTAGGCAGAAACTACTTCCCTCCACTTACTACAATCAAAACATAGGTACTTCTTTCACATCAGCCACATTCATCAGTCGCCTAATACATGCACGTCGGTACTCTATCAAAATAGATTTCATATATTTAAGAAGCTGTACCGTAACATCTCTACACCCCACAAGAGTAAAACACAGGGAATACAGACATCAAAGTTTTGAGTGAATCGGATATGGACCCTGGGGACCTCAAACGAGGGCCTCAAGCCTCACGGGGCCACGGTAGCTGCGGCCAATGGGACTTTATTATTATTGCACTAAAAGGGGGGTAATGTTTGATGTCTTATAATGGTGGGAGTGAATACATTTTGACGGATTTATGCATTGTGCAAATAAATTATAATGTTGGGGATATTTTGTTTGATTTAAGTTTCTGATGACATATGAAAGGTTAGGTTAAGAAACTAAGTGACAGTTTCACCATCTATATATAAGGAGGTGTCATACCGTCTGGATCTGCGTGCCTGGTCTGGCGCAAAATGGCTACCTTTTTGTATGGAATTTCTTATCGTTTGACAGGTCATCTACCAAGAAAACTATGAAAAACTTGCGCCAACCTTGGCACGCTGTCATAAACTCATTTGTATATGAAAACAAAATGTGGCACCTCCTTATTATAGCCATCCACAGGTAAATCTGACGGATATTTTATACCTGTCACTGTCTCAAACGTCATATTTTATGAAATAGACATAGGTTTATCTGTAAGTTATATTTTATCTGTAGATGTTGAAACAGCCCTCTAAGAATGAAATCCCAGAAGTTCTGGGCAGATATTTAAATGATGAGTTTAAATATCTATTTGATTTTATGTTTGTCTATGGTAACCATGGCACAGGGAATCCTATAGCTTTATACAAGGTGACTTTAAATTAGTGAACAATAGAAAAGGATATGCATGTACTCGTGATAACAAACAACTTTTACTACGGGGTCAAGGTCGAAATTTCAAAAAAAAATTGTTTCCCTCATACTATAAGCTGGTGCATTTTCTATGGGGAGTTTAAATTTTTTTGAATTTTTTCGACCTTGGTCCCATAGTAAAAGTTGTTTGTTATCACGAGTACATGCATATCCTTTTCTATTGTTCACTAATTTAAAGTCACCCTATATTTTAGGTCGTGTAGCAAAAAAAAATATATCATCCCCTTACATTATAAGGTGAATAATCAATATGTATAACAAAATACTGTCGCAGTTTAAAGCCTAGCTAATAAATAATGTCCTACTTGCAAGGATATTCTTGGATGTATTTGGTTGCGTGTAAGAAGCAGTTAGCTTCCCTAGTCGAGGTCGGAAGTGATTTACCCTCCGTTAACTTTAACCTGAGATTTACTTGATGTTACGACTCGGTGAGGAAACGTGAGATGGAATGTAGAGAACTTGATTCTTGTGGCTGACATACCTATACGGTTAGGAAAAGTATCACTTTCATTTTAACATCCTGTATGTCGTCATGACGAAATTTTGTAATGTGTATGTCGCAGCCAACTGGTTAAAATAGCTGTTCAATTAAACAGCTATCAACAGTGGTGAGTAACGACCTAATTCTATTACCCGGCGGCTTTTAAATCAGCTGTATTGTTAAACGTTTTAAGCGCCTCAAATATTCAATTAAAAATCTAGCCGTGTGATTGAATGTCGTTGTTCAATCAAAGGGCTAGCTGTTTAATTGAACAGCTGTTTTAACCAGTTGGCTACGACATCTACATCGCTAAGTAATTAATAGATACTTAAGTGATTCTTGAAGTCAAGAGTACCCTAAACCGACTTGCATGTGTTGCGACTGATGAATGTGGATGAAGCGAAAGATGTGTGTTTGGATCGTAGCAAGTGGAAGGAAGTGGTCTCTACCTACCCTGATGGGAGAGAGGCGTGACATACATGTATGTAGGTATGCATGATTCTTGAAACTAAAAAAAATAACTGTTTATTTGTCCACAGGAATCAATTGGAGAAGGAGGCTGGCCATTAGAGTTCAGAGCGGCTGTATCCAGATTACTATCTCATCATGCACCTAACGATAGGGAATCACCCAGGGATACCTCTCTAGGTATTGTATTACGTTTTTTTTTGTCACCAGTTATATATGACAAGTTGTTTGTGATTGAAAACTAAGTTTCGGGCGTTACGAATGTGACTTTTTTGTGTCTGAACAGTCTCTAGCAGATAGCATATATCAATGTGTATCTTCTTATTTACAAATAAAGATTAAATTGTAATTAGGTTCTTATATATTTATATTCACGTTACCGAGTGAAAGAGAAAGTTAACGTCATGTCGTATCAAGAAGTCAGAGCACTGGCAGAAGATAGGCCTAAATGGCGAATACTTCACCGACAAGAGTTTATACAGAAAATTGTAACAGACATAACGGTGGATGTATGAGACTACTGTTGAATGTGGATGAAACGAAAGAGGTGTGTTTAGATCGTTCATTTTCATTTTCAAAGAGGCGTGACAGATTTGTATGTACCTAATACAAGAATTGAAATTGATGTTTATTTGTTCAGGAGTATCAAAACAGCGTCTCGACCAGAAACTATCTGAGACGATGGTGTTGGATCTGATCGTGCTCGTTGGTTTCGTCGTCGTCAACAATCCTCAATTGCAGGTAAGTAACTATGTAATGCAGATAAGTATGTAAAATTAAAAATATATTAAAATATAGACATAGACACATTTATTCAACACGCACATACAGCACAAATTAAACAGAATACGCAGAAAAAAAACAGAATTAAATAGAATTGACAAGTACTAAAGAAATATAGTGGTTATGTCAACTTGTACAAATATAATAAGAAAAGGAAATGTCTAATGATCCGATTGATGGGTTAAGATATCGACGGCCACAGAGGAGATAGTGCGACGATCTGGATGGATTGGCAAACTGGCCAGAGGTTGCCAGAGATAGGGAAAGATGAAAGGATGCCTGGGAAAAGCTCAGCTGTGGGATATAATACTAATCAAAAAAGGGAAAACGTCATTTATAGAAAAATACGTTCAAGATTATCAGTTAAACTAGTTAAACTATCTTGCTGAATATTTAAAAGATTTGGCAGTTATAGATCCGAAAAACAATTCACATTATCGACTACAACATAAAATTATGTTAATTGTAAACATACCACCACAACATTCCCATTAATCAACATAAAATAAAGTGACCGTTTCTTTCTCATGCGGGTAGCATTGCACCTGTGCTTTACACGTGTATTGGTGTAAGACATTGTGATATTTATGTCCTTATTTGAAAAAATACCTTGCCAAGGGGAACGGTTTAACGTTAATTTAAACATACGTGAAACTAACGCTCTATTAAATTCTATATTTGTCACTGTCATTTATTAAAAATTAGAAGAAGACGACATGATGTTATAATCCTATTAATATTATAAACGTCAATGTTTGTGCCGATGGGTGGCTGTTTGTTTTGTTACTCTTTCACGCAAAAACTACTGAATAGACTTTGATGAAATTTGGCAATATTGTAGTTTATACTATATCAGAATAATACATATTATATATTACATATTTTGAGATATCATGTTTGTTTCTAAGATATGACAAAGATTTTGTGTTTGCGTATTTTTCTTTTCGATTTGTGAGTTGTGCTCGAATTGCACATAAAAACAAGATGGCCGATTGCTTTGGTTTTGCTTTTCTTCAAATAGGCTATAAAATGTTACTATAACCACTTTAAACTCCAACAAAATTAAACAATGTTAAGCGTGTTCTTATAACATGAATTGTTAAGTAGCTTTTAACCCAATGTTGCTAAACTTTCTTACTCTAGACAATTTCTCACGAGCACAGGTGCACAAGGAAGGGTGTACCCCAAGGAAGTCACTTAGGGCCATTTTTATTCAACGTTTATATGTAATACTTACTTCGTTTACGTAATACTTACAATTTACTTAAAAACCGGCCAAGTGCGAGTCGGACTCGCGCAGGAAGGTTTCCGTACTATTCACTATTGATATCAAGCAAAAAAATCATGTTTGTTGTATGGAAGACCCCCTTGATTATTATTATTATTATTATTCTATTTTTAGTATTTGTTGTTATAGCGGCAATGGTAATAAATCAACTGTGAAAATTTCAACGCTCTAGTTATAACGGTGAGATATAGCCTGGTGACAGACGGACAGTCAGACAGACGGACAGCCAAGTCTCAGTAACAGAGTCCCGTTTTCAACTCAAGACAAATAGCAAAAAATCCAATACAATTAAGCGTATGTTAGTTTATTATAATTTTATTTGATTCGTAGCAATATATGACAAAATTTAATATTACCTGAAGTCAAGTTAAACAGTTGCTACGTTTTAATAGCTTAAAATAGTTTTAAGTAAGCAAAATATCGATATTACTCCATCACAAGTAGTAAATAGTCCAAAAAGAGTAGAAAATAGTAGAAATTAAAAAGTGGTAACATTGTAGTGTCGTCCCGTTTTGCTTAGATTGATTTGAAAGGGACGACGCTACAGTTTGCTACTTTAATTTCTAAAAGAAGACTTTAAATAATACTAAGCATGCAGGTATTATAAAAACTTACAATAAAAGTATTGTGTATTTGAACGCACTTTTGTAACTTGTCATTGCGTAAGGTATATTAAAGCGGGAATAATGACGTTTGTTTGACAGATCACTCGTTGTCTTGCTCCTGAGCTCAATAAATGTGTGTCCTGCATTTAGCTAGTTTTATTAGTGTTTTCTCAAACATAATAAAAAGAAAAACCTAAATATTAACCATATTTTTAAAACAAATCTAAAACAATACATCTACGGACTAATTTTAATAACCTAACAAAACTCGACAAATACTTAGTAAAGGCCTTGTAAGTAAGACTTTCTTAGCTTCCTCTTAGAGAGTTTCTCACGGCCACAGGTGCAAGTGCCCCAAGGAACACACTTAGGGCCATTACTATTGAATGTTTACATCAATGAGTTTGTGTTTTAAGGTGATGTTGTTTGGGGTAGTTGTGTTGTTTTAAATTTAATTTGTAGTATCGAATAAAAAAAAATAGGGTTGCCCGCGGCTTTCTGGCGCATTTATCTTCATATCTTGAAATACAAGAAGTTGTCCGCGACTTCATACGCATTCATTTATTTAACAGTTTATTTTAAGATGATATTACATAGAGACAGAAAAAAAGAGAAGTTATACAAAAGGTACAGCATATTAATAGTATTTATCGTTGTGTATTGAAAAACTTACACAGTATATTAAAATAATATGAATAAAGTCTGTGTGTTATTCTGATCCTATAATATTGGAAAGTTTAATAAAAATCTGTTCAGTCGTTTTCGCATGATGCAGTTAAAAACATCCTTACACTCATCTGGCTCAACATAATTACAGCATTTGTATGTAGGAAGTAGGATTTAAACAATTTATTTACGAAAAAGCTATATAAAAACTAAATATATATGCACAAATGATATTTTTAACTACGAAAAAAAACGATACTAGGTTTGAAATATCATCAAAACCAACAACATAACCTCACCTTAACCATTATAACATCCGGTCAGCGTAAGCGCACGTGTCTTCTAAAAGGAAGTTAATCGTTCGCGTCGAATTAGGGGTGACATATAGTTATGTAGCGTTACTGTCGCCTATTTTACTGGTTTATTTTATCGTGGTTTGTGGACTTGTTTATGTTTTATCTGATTACTAGCTGTACCCGCGACTTCGTCCGCGTAGAATACTGAGTTTTGTTTATTAACCTGCGCTATTGAAATCAAAAGTAGCCTATGTCCTTTCTCAGGCTATAGCCTATCTGTGTGCCAAATTTAGTTTTTATCGGTTCAGCCGTTTTAGCGTGAAAGCGAGACAGACAGACAGACAGACAGACAGACAAAGTTACTTTCGCATTTATAATATGAGTATGGATATGGATTAGTATGGATTGATGTGTATTGTAAGTTTTGATGTTTTAGAAAAAGTATTGTTTCATAACATTATGATTTGTTAGTTCGCAGAAGAAGAGAATATATGTAACTAGTAATCTAAGTTATCATTATGTGTGAATTTAAAAAAAAATTGACATATAACCCAACAGAGTTGTTTACCTTGCGAATCTTTAAAAATAAAAGAAGGTTCAAGTGTTATAATTTTCTTATGAAATAAACATAATTTGAATTTTGAATTTTATCGCCTGTGAGTTATACAGACATAGAAAACAAAATATGTCTCTCCTGTTCCCGAAAGTTAAGGACACTGGAAGACAATTTCTCAACTTAATTTATATCAGCATAATCTGTGCCCGATGTAGTTTTGGCTTGTATAAACATTTTGAGGATTGGCTGCTCCAGTATCCTTAATCATCAGGAACAGGAAAGACAATTTTGAACCTAATTCTGTGTATGACTCCTGTGTACAAACCACTGAAATCTTATTAAAGGTTTTTGCTTAAAAAGTAACAAACATCTTCACAGCCGTCGGCTTAAACATTAACATTTGTAATATTATTACGATTATTATGATTCACCGTATATTTCTCTCCATAGGAAACAATCCTAGACAACTGGAACGTGATTAGAATCCTGTGCACTCTACCAGCTAACTGGCTCGTCTCGTCCCCACACTGCCACGCGTTGCTGCCTACTTTAGTGGCGCTCTCCGAACGACCTAGCGCCAACGCTGCTATATGTACTGAACTTAGCTCGCAGGTATGTTAATGTATTGCTTTTGTTATTACCCGACTGTGCCAGAAGGAGGGTTATGTTTTTCGACAGTATTATGTATAATTCTTTAGCACGCCCTACAGCCTAAACGGCTTGACGGATTTTAGCTTGGGAAGTGTCGTTAGATTCGTATTTACAGTGAGTGTAAGTACATCAAAGAAGAAAAAAATGCGTTTTTTAACGCAGTCGGGTTTTTTTTTTCAATAAAAAGGTTAGGTTATTCTATCTATATGATGGAGAATCATGGAGTGGGACAAAGACGGCTAGTTTTGATAAGATAGATCACACAGGACAATTGCGTATCAACTTGTGATGCGACTTATCCAGCACATCTGTGTCTTAGACAATCTAGTAAATAAATTAACTAACGAATAGACTGGAGTGTAAATATTTGATGTGATTGCCGTCACATCTGCGCCGCCGATGGAAGGTATCAGGTGTAGGGTCTGTTGTTAAAAAGGGAGCTTTGTACGCGTTTTATGAGATGGCTCTACTGTTTTATTATTTAAGGATAAGAGCTATTCGGTGCATATGTACCTAATAAAGAGATAATGGGTGGTAATAGGTAGGAATATGGTGCTCATAGGGATGTAATACAGGGTGTAACAGAAAGGGGGCATAAAGCCGAAACACAGCGGTAGTTCTCATGAAATTGAACAACTTTCCCCAAGGAACATGGGTCGTAACTCGAAAAAAAATATTCGCCCCTCATACAAAATGTCCGATCAGTTGATCGAGTAAGTATGGGCGAACCAAAATTTTTTTTCGAGTTACGACCCATGTTCCTTGGGGAAAGTTGTTCAGTTTCATGAGGACTATCGTTGTGTTTCGGCTTTATACCCCCTTTCTGTTACACGCTGTATAATTTTTTTTTTTTCTAACAGATGCTAGAAGAATACCTAGACAGTCCGGACGCCCAAAATGTAAAGCTAGTACAGGTCATCAAACAAGGACGTATGAAGAAAACAGGTAAAAAGTAGAATTGCACTCTACCTGTCTATGTTTAAAGGTTAGTATCGATTGTGACGCTACACGGATATGACGTTTTAAGTTTAGGGGAAAATTAAACGGAAGTTTTTGGAAGGGAAGAAAATTATTGAATTCTTTTTAAAATAAAAGTTGTATAATAATATTAATAAAGGAAAACTAACATATTAATCGATTTAATAATCTATTATTAAAACTGAAAAATATCGATCAATGTATCTATTGTTTTTCGATTTTTATGAAAATACCAAAATGAAACTTCCGTTTCGTTTTTGCTCTGGCAACACGGATATTTAAAAAAAAACAGTTAAAATGATTATTAAATTATTTTAAAAAAACTATGTAATCAAAACAAACTTCGATAAAAAGCTAAATATTGTAAAAACAGACACAAATCATAAAATATCTTATAAACATCTTAAGATAACAAAAATTTCAGTGAAAAAAAAACTAAATGAAATTTAAAAAAAAGCATTTATCGAAGAAAAAAGTATTTAACCTCAAATATACTTTAGGTAGATATTCATAAATTCGTGTCGTGTTATCACCATGTATTGATGTAATAGCTGTTTTTTAATAGTTGATGGAAAAATAAAGATGGTGGAATGGGTGACATTTTTTGTTTTTTTATCAACTTGTATACTTTGATTTGGGCGGGGCTTTCAGAAATTGATCTTTAAAAATGTTATTTTTCAATGCTTTATTGAAAAAAAAATATTGGCTACATTTTTTTTATATTTTCAATTTTATGTTCCTTTGATCTGCATAAATAACTTTTTTCTTACCCTAAGGTTGCCTGGAAGATATTGCTACCTAGCAATAAGGCCGCCTGTTGCTTCTTTCTTGTTTGTGTCCTGTACCTTATATCTTTGTGTGAAATAAAGAATATTTGTATTGTATTGTAAGTTAACCGCAGGTACTCATTAGCGAGCGATAACCGTTACCGTTGGATGCACTGTAACCCAAAAAAAAAATTGTTTGTACGTGGTTCGCGAACATACTTCGAGTGTAACTAAAATACATAGTGTTTAGGGTTAAGGAGGAAACAGTTGCTCAGTCGGGTACAGTGACTCTCCATCGGTTTGTAAAGAAGGAAAAGAGATACGGTTCATTTCTTTTGCACTTGCGCTTGCGCGTGCCAAACGCTTCCGACAAATGCAAAAGAGATAAAGGAATCTTCTTCCCTTCTTTACAAACCGATGGTGAGTCACTGTACCCGACTGAGCAACTGTATCCGCCTTAACCATACACATTTTGGTTACAGTGCATGCAACGGTTACGGTTACAGCTCGCCAATGGGTAACCCGTTTGATTGGGTACTTTAAGTAAATCACCGTTATATGATCTCATAAAAGTATTAATTTCTCAAAGCGCCGTCCAAATAAACTAAAATATAATAGATTTAGTGTCAACTTATTGTTGATGTGATGTGATTCTTTAAGTGTAGACTAGTGGGCACCAGACTACTACCATTTAATAAGTAGTATTAAGATAGTATTACTACGACTATTAATTGTGGTTTAATTGATTTAAAATTTCATTTGATATGTCTTTAATCCTTTTCGGTTCCCGTTCAATACTTTGGTACACAATATATATATTTTTTTATTTCTTAAACACCATTTTGGATACTGCAGTTAAACGCATACGCATATAATAATAAATAATACTTTTTTTGTAATAAATTAATGCTAAATACTTTTTTTTATCTTTTAAATGTAGTTTATTTTGAAAAATCTTAAGAAATACTATACATATGAATATGTTATTAAAAAATACTACACTTAAGATTTTTCAAAATATGCTAAATACTTGTTAAATAGAAATACATTTAGTTCACACCGTGTTAAGTTACAAAGCGAACTTAAACTGAAATAGAAAGTGGTCTGGTGCCTCAATCCTTGTAGTATCTTTTCCACCCATGAAGGTACGGAACCACTTTTCTGTTTAATAGAAATATTTCTTATTCCTACTTCATGGATAACTGTTTATACTAGACACTTCGCGACAGAAAAAGTAGGTATATCATGGAATAAATAAAATGGTTGCACATATTTACAATATAATATCAAAACAGAATATTCTTTGAGAAAAACCTATTATAGGTAAAAAACCATACCACTCTTTTTAAAAAAAATCTGGTTAAAAAAATTCGACAGCGAAATTAGTCAACTCATAAAACTGCAAACGGGTCATACAGACATAGAAAAAAAAATGTCTCTCCTGTTCCTGAAAGTTAAGGACACTGGAAACTAATTTCTGAACTTAATTTATATCCGCATAATCTGTGCCCGATGTAGTTTTGGCATGCATAAACATTTTGAGGATTAGATGCTCCAGTATCCTTAATCATCAGGAACAGGAAAGACAATTGTGAACCTAATTATGTGTATGATTAAAACGGCAATAATTATGTATTTTTTCATTTTTAAACCTTCATGGGAAGAAAATAAATATAATATTTAAACTGTACTATCACTATTTTTCTATGGATGTTAAATGTAGTTCATAAAATTTCTAGCTCCGTTTTGTATCGCCGCCATATTGTTTTTTGGTAAGCTTGGAAATTATTTTAATAGTAATACTATATTTTTCATTTATAATTTATTTTTGTATTAAAATTTTCTAGTAAATACTTTACACTTATGTATTTAAAATGTTGGTATATAAGACTAGATTGGAATGAGCATGACGTTTCTCATGTTTTTTTTTTTGTAGACTTAAAGACTAATTTTTCTTATTTACAAAAAGAAACTTTAAAAATTGTATTTATTATATTAAATTATAGAAAAACTGTTTTTTTCAATTTTAAACTGTTCGGATCATAAATCGAATATTTAATTTATTTGCCATGTTCAATCTATCTAGTCTAATATATCAATGGTTTTAAAACTAAAACGTATGTAATTGACTGACGAATTTTCCAAATTAAAAAGCTAAACTAAACTAATGTAGAATTAATATTAATTTGTATAAATATTGGTATTACGGATACATATACTTGGAATTGATGAACTTATGCTTCAATTAATCTTCAATCAAAGGGCCCGTTTGACCACTTACAGATATGTATATATATCTGCTAGCCATTAAGGTCCCACTACTGGGCAAAGGCCTCTCCCGCGACTTTCCACTTAACACGGTCTCCGGTAGCGACCCGCCATTCGCGTGAAAATGCATCCAGATCGTCTCTTCGTCTTTTTCAGGTCTTACATATACAGGATGTAACAGAAAGGGTATATAAAGCCGAAACACAGCGATAGTCCTCATGAAACTGAACAACTTTCCCCAAGGAACATGGGTCGTAACTCGAAAAATTTTTTTGGATCGCCCATACTTACTCGATCAGCTGATCGGGCATTTTGTATGGGGAGGCGAAATTTTTTTTTTCGAGTTACGACCCATGTTCCTTGGGGAAAGTTGTTCATTTTCATGAGGACTATCGCTGTGTTTCGGCTTTATATACCCTTTCTGTTACACCCTGTATAACCGACATTATATTTTATACCTGTCACTCTCTAAACCGTCACGTCCGTTATGTTTATAAAATAGGTTTATCTGTCAGTTAAAATTTATCCGTAAGTGTTGAAACAGGCCCTTAAAATTTGAAAAGTATGTTTTCATATAAAAAAAATTGTCTCTCTCTGATAACCAGTTGTCCTTTTAAGTTCATTTTAAGGATCATAAAGTCCTTTTAAAGTTCATTATAACCCATGAAATTTTTTATTTTAACGAGTTAGTATCAATAACAACGTTAACTAAGCATTAACTTTAACGGACTTTCGAACTACTGGTTAACTAAAAACTATTTAAACACTTACCCCCTTATTACAAAACGAGGTTTAAAGATAGTCCGAAGTAAGTTCGTTTCTTTTGACGTTTCGGCTATGGACAAAACGTCAAACTAAACGAACTGACGTTGGACTATCTTTAAACCTCGTTTTGTAATAAGGGGGTTAAAGATTAACTTTTGAATGGTATATGCCTAGATGGTAGTGCCTTATGGGTATTCCATATGGCACTAAAGAGGTGGGAATTTTATAATTCTTGCTTGTTATGTTAGTTTACTTGTATGTAGCTCAAAGTTCTTATCTTATCTAGCCATCAGTCCCACTACTGTGCAAAGGACTCTCCTCTTCTTCCATAATTTCCTATCCTGGGCAGCCTCTGCCCAGACATCCAAGAAGGCGTCCAGCTCATCTCACCACCTTTTCCGTGGTCTGCCGCGAGGTCTTTTGGCTGTTGGTTGCCATTCGGTTGCTGTGATTGTCCAGAGATCGATCGGCATGCGGCAGACGTGACCGGCCCAATCCCACTTTAGCCTGGCAGCTGTTTTTACCACTCAGCTCAAAGTTAAATTATTTATTTCATAGGCAAAATTATTGCACTTAAACTTAAAAAAGAAGTATTATATATTTAAAACTATCGCTAAATTCGCAAGGTAGCTAGTACCTAGCTGTTCTTAGGTTCTTTATAAGCGTTTTAGTGACAAACTTGAGGCTGCCAGTGACTTCGTACACATTTAGCGTCATATCTTAGAAAATAATCATGATATCTTAAAATAGTATAGCCTACCTATGTGTTAATCCGATGTGCAAGCTGCAATATTGTAAGATTTCATTAAAATCTGTGCAATGATATTTGCGTGAAGAGTAAAAAACATCCTCATATCTACCCATCCATCCATCTTATCTATCCATCCATCTATCCATCCATCCATCTTATCTATCCATCCATCTATCCATCCATCTATCCATCCATCTATCCATCCATCTATTCATCCATCTATCCATCCATCCATCCATCCATCCATCCATCTATCCATCCATCTATCCATTCATCTATCCATTCATCTATTCATCCATCTATCCATCCATCTATCCATCCATCTATCTATCCATCCATCTATCCATGCATCAATTCATCCATCAATCCATCCATCTATCCATCCATCTATCTATCCATTCATCTATCCATTCATCTATCCATTCATCTATTCATCCATCTATCCATCCATCTATCTATCCATCCATCTATCCATATATCTATTCATCCATCTATCCACCTATCCATCCATCAGCACAAAAATTGACATAATATTAGTATTAGTATGATATGGAAACAATATCGAATACCGTATCCATATAACACTATCATAACAAGCAAGAATTATTAAAGTGGAATCTACAAGCCTTTCAGAAATAATGGTGTCAAGAATTAAATACTAAAAAATATACTACTACAAAACAAATTAAGGCGTTTTTAACTTGGCCGTATTATATTCTTGACACGATTCTTACGAGTAACAGTTTGCATTAGGTTGTGTATAAATTACGGATTAATTCATATCCTTAAAATATGTAAAAAAAAACAGTGGTTATTCATTTGTGATAGAGTGTTACATTTTTTATTTAATTTCTATTCTCATCGTACAAACAAACATCACCTGAAACAGTATTAATCATCACTTATGTATATCTACCCAGCTGGGATTCGAACCCTGCATTGAGTGGCACTCCGGCATAGATCGGCAAAATAAAAACAGAAACAGTTAGCCTGCCACGACCCACTGATGGGCAAAGGGGATGTTTTCTCTCCATCCAGTTCTGTGTGCCAGGATCTCTCATTCTTCTCTGAAATAAAATGAAAAATCATTTAATCCTGTAGGTTTTGACAACACTTAGGACGGGTCATTTTTTAAAGTTAATGCTAGATTCGCAAGAGTGCAGTTTTCCCCAGAGAAGAACCTAGCAAGAAACTCTGTAGGGTTGCTCTTTTCAATTTAAGTTTCACAAATGAATGAGTCGAAACCGCCAAAAGAAATACTTTATTGAATAATATTTATACTAATCTAATGCAAACAAGGCTAACAGATCGCTGTGATACGAAAGGACTTAGATAGATGTAGGTAATTGGTCAAATAACTTTTTGATACTTAAACTAAATAACAAGTAACTCTTTATAAGTTTTAGGGCAAGTTCCACATATACAGATAAATTTTATCTAACAGATATTTTATACCTGTCTCTGTCTGAAACGTCATGTTTTATGAAATAGACATTGATTTACTTATCTGTCAGTTTAATTTTATCTGTTAATGGTGGTGGCCCTTAGGAATGTAAATTGATTTGTTGAAATAACTCGAGGTTTTAGATTGTATAAAGATGAACTAGTGATGCCGAATTAAGAATTGCATTTAGATATTTTTTTTTGTTTATTATCGATAGTGGATTATTTGCTAAACAACAACGTCAGAGAATTTGTAGATGAATCTTAATTTTACAATAAACTTGCGTAAATAAAGATAATCCTATATTTTGATTATTTAAATCATGGAAAGAATAACTACGGTACTCATACGACATTGGTGTTGCATATATCTTTCACTTTCAAGCATTATGCTAGAAACAGATCCCACGTACGTACCCACGCCTCGCACACGTGGGATAGCGTTGCGTGTGACAAGAGTGCTTCTAACCATAATTATTTCTATGGAGCAGATTGTCATAATGCGTGGCATAGCGTTTGCATACGTAGAACCAGTTTGTTTCGTGTACACATCAAAGAAGCTTCAAAATCTTGAGTTATTTCAACACGTAACAGTCAGTCAAAGATTGGCTTCATATTTATTTCCAATTATGTTGTGATTCAATTTCTTAATATTGTACTAAACCTGTGATTTTTACTTAAAGTTTCTTATAAAATAAAGTCTTAGATGAATAATTGGTCTTCGCGCGCTACGACTAGATACCGACGGCGTAATTGAAAAATGCGACAACAAAAACAAAAGAAATACTAAAGTCCATTTCACGAAAGAAGTCCCCTAGTCCTGGCGGTGTATATCATGTCAAAATTGATAATATTGCCATTTATGACTACAACATCTACCTATATTATGTATATTTTATTAGTAATTTATTAAAAAATATTATTTCCTGCATATTTCGTATTTAGGTAACTACATTTCTGTTATTCAAAAAGTATATTTTATATAAGTAGGTAAGATAAGTAAGGGTTTTTCTACCTACTATCAGGGAAAAGGTCAGAAAATAGGGAAAAGAGACCTGTCAAATTTAGTACCAAAAATATCCGGGGAACTTTTTTCGTGAAACCCACTCTACGCCGTATTCGGCGTACCTGTATGCTATTCGTGTCATACAGGTGTCATAAGGGATAGACTTTGCGTATTATTTGACACACGCCAAAATATTGAGTTGCCGCATTCAGGAACTTGGCCCCCTAGTCTGCTAATTAAAAATAGCCTTAGTTGTGTGTCGGCAGAGTGTCAATGGAATTTTTTGACACATTTGGTATTCTGCTAAACAATGGCTTACACTTATTGCGACCAAATGTGTCAAAAAATTACATTGACACTCTCATTGACTCTGCTGACACACCACTCAGAATAATGTAAATTAACAGACTAGGGCCCCTGTCTTTTCTTCATAGCGCGGTATCTAGTCGTAGCGCGCGGAGACTAATTATTCATTTAAAAATAAAGTGTATATTTTTATTTTGTTTATTTGTAGTAAATGTTTGGAGTTTGTGTCTGTGATTGAGTGTGTTACTGTAACTTGGTGTGTTACTTTCATTCTTTGTGTAAGCAGCGAATTAAATATTTGTGTAACAATACAAAAGTGGTTTTATTTCTTCTTTAAAAAGAACGTGGCTCTTGTCAGTGGAATCTACGCCACTCTGCTTTATCCTATGCCAACTTCTATTCCCTCTTTTATTCTATTTTTTCCAATTTCTCTTCGCTCCGACTAGTTGTGGATTTTTCAAGGATTTTTTAGTAAACTCCGGTAGTAGAACATTTTGTGTGAAGCTATTGACATTCGTCGTGATATAAAAATTTGCGTCCTTAAAAAACCGGACCGACAAACGACATATGAAAACCCGGCAATAAATAACGATATTCTTACTTCAAATTCTAAATAAAGAACTTTCCTCTCTTTCATAAATCGGCGAACATTAGCGGTTAAAGGCAATACCGCATTAAAAGCACTCCAGTTAGTATAGCTCGGCTTTGAACAGACATATTTACGTGTACAGCTAAAGTGCAATGGAAATTATGAGTGTGGGGTACAAAGAACCCAATTTTATTAATAAAGTTTTGATTCTGGTGACATTAAAATAGAATATAAATAAATAAATAAATATTGGGGGACATTTCACACACGGTCATCTGACCCCAAACTAGGCAAATCCTGTACTATAGGTATCAGGGACTTATAAACATACATAGATAAATATATAACACCCAGACACGGAACAAACATTTATGCTCATCACACAAATGTTTGCCAACCCTGCGGGGATCGAACCTGCTACCTGTGCGTATGAGGAGACTCACTACCGACTACGCTAACTGTGGCCTGTCAATATAATTTATTAGAATAGTAAAAGCTTTATTCGGTATAACATAAGCTACAATGTATAATATTTTACACTTAACACTAGGCAAATTACTAAGATACAGAAAAGGTTATCCAGCTCAGCATACCGCTATGTCTCTAGGCCACAACAACATATAATATTTTCAGCTGGACCCAAAACTACTAATTATACAAAAATAATTAAAGTTCTTTTTAACTTTGTGACAGATAGACAAACAAATTTAGTATTGGAAAATGTTATTATAGCGTATTTCAACGTATGTATAAGGCGACTAATTAATGTGCATTCTTATCAGTGGTTTTATGTCCCTACTACAGGGGCACGAGCCTACTCTCATACGAGAGTGATTAGTAGATCCACCATGCTGGCGTTAATGTGCATGAAGTAAGGGAAGTGTGTTTGGATCGTAGCAATTGGAGAGAAGTAGTCTCTGTCGATGGGAGAGAGGCGTGCGTGACAGATATGTATGTATTCCGACCTACAGTGCTACAAAGATCTTTTACTCCTCTAACGATATCATCTTGTAAATTGACATTATTTTGAGTTATTTATTCACCACCCACGCGCTCCTGGCAATGTCTCTCAAGTGCCAATAGATCCTTGTAGCACTGTATGTTTCTTAGGAAAAATAGCTCAGTTTCATGCGCAGACGCACTTGATATTCGAGCGTGGAAACACCTGTATAACTAGGTAACTGGTCATCGTATCACGCAGAGCATTACCGTTACAAAACTACTGTATTGGAACAGAAGTGGTGTGGAGCGAAGTGATATTTGGAATTCCCACAGAGCCTTGCAGTTGATGATTTTAGAAATATCTTCTACGCGGCTTCTTCGTAGATTATTGACTCAGCCCTGGGGGCCAATTCTGCCAAATTAAGTTAAGCAACCAACTATTGTCAACACATTGACATATTATTGCCATAGGTGACTTTGGTAGTCCTGGTCCTGGGGTTCTTCCTATTTATTTATTATTTAACAGTTTATTGTAAGATGATAGTACACAGAGACAGAAAAAAAGAGAAGTTATACAAAAGGTACAGCATATTTCTAAAAGAAATTTCTTCCTGCAGACCCCACAGAGTACCTGTGATCTTCATAGGTACTAAGTATTTTTACGTAGGAGGTTTTGGATCGCGTTTATTGATATCAAACGTTAAACCGCAACCGCTACTACTGGCGCTTGCGGTTCGGCGGTTCGGCGGTTCACCCACAAATGACAGCTTTTATATGTAAGTGTCAAAGAACTTGCCAAAGTGACGTGCAGTTCCATATAAGTGTTAATTTTTAAGATTGAGTGCGACCCTAATTATTTATTTACTTAACCTAAAATCTGATTTAAAACTCAAAATATATCAACATCTGGTCCATAGTTTCCCGTCACGATACAGTATGGCAGTGACGTGGCCTTCTCGGCTAAAAGCTTTGAAAGCATCGGCCACTCACGCGCACCATACTTTTGTACTCACTATAACGTCACTATAGTCTACTATATTGACGTCTCATGCACGAAGTTGTACGGTTTAGAAGTGTTGATGTTTTACAATAAAACGTTTAATGAAATGTGATTGAAATGAATGTCAGTTGCACGTAAAATAAATCGTATTTTTAAAACGCCTAGACACACTTTTTTTACAGAGTAATTATTAGATACCAGAGACTTTTCAATTCATATTCTGATTTGAGTCCCTTTTATTTAAAAATAAAGATAAATAAAAAACAAATTAAATGAGAGACATCATATAATATCACCTAGGTACCTACGTGCCTACGTTCTATGTGATTGCAATGCTTTAACTTACTAATTTACCTACCTATTTGGTAAGACGCAAATTAGATGACTGATTCAGAACACGTAGGTACCTACCTATCTAGTCTTAAGCTCTCAGATATCATCTACCTATTGCATATCTAAATAAATCAAAAAGAAAAGGTTATCTTTATCTTTTTTATTATTTAACCTTTTCTTCAAAACTTTTTTCTTTCAAATCACTACCATTGTCCTAACCATCGAATTTTCCTAAAACCATCACACTTGAACACCTTTTGCAGCAATTTCTGTAATTCTTTAAATCACTCCATTAAGTACACACGAGTGCACAATTGCAGAAAGAATTGTTAAAAAAATAACGCAAGTTAAGGGACTGTCGCTGAAGCGATGAGATGGAAAAGAACTTCCGATTGAATGAAGGGGACCGAGTGTGTAATTGTACGCAATCATATTTTTATGTTCGCTTTTTCGTAGTAGTGCAGTAAGTGGGTTTTTATGTTAGGGATAGTTATAGCTATGTTTTACTTATAGTTTAAGTTTGGATCGTAACAAGTGGAGGGAAGTGGTCTCTGCCTAGTAATGCCTACCCCGATGGTAGAGAGTAGGTATTTTAAATGGTAAAGATGGTAAATTGTAGCGGGTAAATGCGTGACGCAGCGCACGCGCTAAAGTACCTACATAGATAAGTAAATTGACGTCGTGTTGTATCAAGAAGTCAAATTTCTGGCAGAGGAAAGAGAAACATGGCGGAAAAGGTGGATACCTGGGTAGAGGCGGCTCATTAATCGTGAAGAGGAAGGAGAAAAGCTTTTGCCCAGCTGTGAGACCCTGACTATAAAATAAGACCTAACAAAAGAAGGTAAGTACCCTTATAATAAGTATATTATAAGGGTACTTATTACCTGCTTATAGGTACTAAGTATAGTACCTATAAGCAGGTAATCACGTTTCGTGGAAATTCGTACTACAACTATACTTACTCGTACTAATGTAAAATTGAATTTAATCTTCCCCAGAAACACGAGCACATGGTCACAAAAGATTAATAATTACCCTGACGTTGGACTTAAAGATAAAATCCCCCTAAAACACAATGATTTTATTACAATGTCATCTAATTATTGGTGTGTAGATGCCTATCTGTTGCCTACCCATGAAGATTAAAGGGTAGATAATGAAGAGCTTGGTTTTTGAGAGAAATTGTAGAATATAGAGGTCTATTTATGTTGGTTTTTGGTTCGATGTATTTTGCTGAATTTTACAGTTATGGTAGTCATGATTTGTTTTTTTTCAGACGGTACAGGAGCTGTAGTAAACTATTTAGGTAGGTATGTAGGTAATATTACGTATAACTGTATAGGTAAGTAAGTATTTTATATGAGTGTTTGTTCATATACCTATTTATATCCTCACAAAAAGTAAGAAAAAATTTCACTCGCTCCATTGCTTTAAAGTCTTTCCCGCTTTTTCTCCCTTCTACCTTTCTTTTCACGATATATATTTTTTTAAGTTATCAACGTATAAAATCATAAAAATCTTTAAATATCCATCCAATATAATTTATTTATTTAAATAATAGTTTATTGTAAGAAGAAAGAACACAGATAAATATATGTACTTACCTACCTACAGAAAAATAAGAGTGGTGATACAAAAGGTACAGCATATTATTTACAATAAGTATTTTGTTCTAAACCAAACTAACTATAAACAATCGTTCACAAATTCACCCCAACTTCATAAATCCTCTATTTAAACGTCACAAAATCATTATCACGACACTTTGAGTATAGAATATATAAGGAGGGGCCATACAGTCTGGACGTGCCTGGTCTGGCGCAAAACAGCTACTTTTTGTACGGTACTACTTATCGTTTGACAGGTCATCTACCAAGAAAACTATGAGAAAACTTGGCGCAACCTTGGCACGCTGTCATAAACTCATTTGTACATCAAAAGTGGGCACACCAGTCTATATTCCTTCCTCATTGTTTATACCATTGTTTATACCATGTGGAGTTTACCCATAATTAATTGTTACATTTAGCAAGTAAGTAATATCTATTTATAAGTGAATTGTGTTAATAATGTAAACAATTGTGGGTTGACCTTAAATAAAATAAAATAAAAATACCTCATTGTATACAAATAGACTCATCAGTTGTGTGTCGGCAGTGTCAATGGCATTTTTTGACACATTTGGTATTCCGCTACACTCATAATTCACGCTAAACAATGGCTTACACTGATTGATGACTGATTGCGATCAAATGTGTCAAAACATTCTGCTAATTTATTACAATATTCTCAGTTGTGTGTCGGCAGAGTGTCAATTAGAGGTGCCACGAATATTCGGCTACTATTCGGTATTCGGCCTATTCGGCCACTTTTTTTGGTATTCGGTATTCGGCCGAATAATAAGTACTATTCGGCCGAATACCGAATACCAAAAAAGTGGCCAAACTGTGGACAAAAAAGACACATCATATGACTCAAGAGTTGTATTTATTACCAAATTACAATATTTTAATAAGTAAAATTAATCAACGGTAAGTTGTGATGGATAAAAACAAGCTTTTCAGCATTTGATGAAACAAACATCAAATGACCGCACGCCGCACGCCCGCCCGCGCTCGAGTGAGACAGGTCGCGACACGATTTTGCGTTCGACAAGCATAGCATGTTCATGGTGCCGAATGTTCGGCGGCCGAATATTCGGCGCTTCGGCCGATAGCGTGGCCGAAATTCGGTATTCGGTATTCGGCTAAATCACTATTCGTGGCAACTCTTGTCAATGTAATTTTTGACACATTTGGTCGCAATCAGTGTAATCCATTGTTAAGCAGAATAGCAAATGTGTCAAAAAATGCCATTGACACTTAGCTGACACACAACTGAGGCTATTTTTTATTAGCAGATAGCATTGTCACGACCACACCTTATTTACACCCTCTGTCTACCTCGTTTGGAAGTTAATCTCGATAATGATAAAATATAGTGACGTTGGCGTAGTGACGTCATAGTCTATGCCAGGTGGCGTGATAGGGTATACGGAAGGGAAGAATGGCGAACAAAAATGTAACTTCTATACTAGCTTGTATGATTTTGTTTTAGTTGTAAAGGCATAACTACAGATTATAACATAAACTGTACCTAATCATACATACATACATAGATAGATAGAAATTCTTTATTGCACATAAAGAAATACAAATAAAACTTTAAACTAAAATATTGTGCCCAAAGGCGGCCTTATCACTAAAAGTGATCTCTTCCAGACAACCTTTGGAGTAGGACAAGTTTAGGAAGACTGTAGAGTAGAGCAGGGCAATAAATAAATACTGTAATTTACTACTTATTAAATAAATAAACATACAAACATACATACATATCCGTCACGCCTCTCTCCCATTAGGGTAGGCAGAGACCACGTCCTTCCACTTGCTTCGATCCAAACACACCTCTTTCGCTTTATCCACACTCATCAATCGCCTCATACATGCCCGTCGGTTTAGGATACTCTTGATTTGGCCTTTCTTTAGTAAGTGCCCGATTTGATCGAGGTACGTTCGTCTTGGCCTTCCCCTCCCAGTATTTAATATTTTCAAATTGTATAGGTAGGTAGTTAAGTAGCTGGGCGGAGAAAGCTCGACATAGAAAGTCATGGCGGATGAGGAGAGAGGCCTTTTCCCAGCAGTGGGACACAAGTGGCTATTAGATTAGATAGGTAGGTACTTAATTAGTAATATTCATCTACTTAGGTAAGTAGAAGATATTTTTAGTGTCTACGCGATTAAAATCACGATTAGACTTAAATATACTTAGGTATGTATGTATGTATGTATCTATGTTAAAGCTGTTATTAACCGACTTCTAAAAAGGAGGAGGTTTGTCAATTCGACCTAATTCACATAACTTTGTTGTGAAGTTGAGAAGCCTTATTTTTATTAAATATGTTATTTCTTAGATATTCATAGAAATAATTTTAAACAAGAACAAGAGCGTAGAGCATCTATCAATAAACTTCATAGGAATTCCTACACTATTTGTAAGTAAGCACGTCACAAATTCAATAAACTACTGCCTTTATGCTATCACTTCTCTCTCTGTGGGGTCTGCAGGAAGAATTTTCTTTTAGAAATATGCTGTACCTTTTGTATAACATCTCTGTTTTTTCTGTCTCTATGTACTATCATCTTACAATAAACTGTTTTCAATAAACTACACGAAATTAGCTCTCCAACCTACCCACCCGTATGTCTTATACAGGGTGCGTCCGTGTCATCCCTCGCTCACTATATAGGGTGTTTACATTCTGCCGATGACATTTGATACGCTCTCTAGTGTTTATACAGATGACTATTGACAAATATGTATAGGACTTAGAATGAGAGAGACAGGGAGAAACGTAAATATATGGTTTCGACAGAATTTTACTTAAGGGGTACAATGCCGAAACA
Organism: Anarsia innoxiella; assembly: GCA_947563765.1. Lineage (NCBI taxonomy): Eukaryota > Metazoa > Arthropoda > Insecta > Lepidoptera > Gelechiidae > Anarsia > Anarsia innoxiella. Next base: position 7,360,370 of record OX387413.1, read on the forward strand.
CAGCAATAGTCCTCATGAAACTGAATAACTTTCCATTGATATTTATAATATTAGAAGGATGAATGAAGGAAAATAATAACGATAATAATACTAAATTTGAAAACAGCAACCCTACAGAGTTTCTTACCAGATTCTTCTCTGGGGAAAACTGCTCTCTTGCAAATCTAGCATTAACTTTAAAAAATTACCCGTCTTATGTGATGTCAAACTCGTCCTACAAGATTATATAAATTTTCCATTCATTTAAAAAAAAAAACTAAAACCGTATTAATAATAAACCACGCACCCTGTATGTAATCGATAGGGTACCGTCCATCTAGTAACTAGTTAATTACAAAGGGGTGCGCAAGAGTGGCCGGCTGACCATCATTAATTTGATGATATTGACCACCGCTGTATCGTCAGTTGACTTACTGCTAAATGACACGATGATTATGATTATTTGGAAATCTAGAGACGTAAATTCAGCACGGAAATCAAAATCATATCTTTAATTTTGTAGCATTGTGTTTTTTTTCTTAAAGCCAACGCTAGATTCGCAAGGGTGTAGTTTCCTCAGGGAAAAATCTAGAAAGAAAGTTACCACTTAAGGTCTAGCTGAACAGATCCGGGCCGTGCCCGGGACGTGTCCGGGCCAAGGCCCGCCTGGAGGGAAAACAATACGTCGTCATGACAACGTGTCCGGACCGTGTCAGGGAAAAATATCATTCCATACATTTTCTATGGATTCGTCCACACACGTTGTCATGACGACGTATTGTTTTCCGTCCTGACCGGCCACGGCCCGGATACGTCCCGGGCACGGCCCGGACCTGTGTAGATAGATCTCTTTTTTCGCCACTTTTGGCTCAATATCAAATAAATAATGGTAGAGTGCACTTAAACGGTGCACTTAGACGGTTTACTTTATTAACTGGGAATAAAATGTTTCTAAAAAACTAAAATATGACAATCCACGTTCGAACCAAAACATTACGAAAGCCCAACAACACACAACACATCCTATCCTACTAATATAATAAATGTCAATGTTTGTGCTGATGAATGTTTGTTACATTTTCACGCAAAAACTACTGAACAGATTTTAATGAAACTTGGCAATATAATAGCTTATACATCAGGACAACACATAGGCTAAAGATAGCATGTTTTTTTTCCAAGATTTGATGATATTGTATATGTATTTATCGAATATATATGTGTAGGTTTATACTTATATATTTATTGTTTATTGTAGTGACTATCCTGCCTTCATGCTATCACTTCTCTCTCTGTGGGGTCTGCAGGAAGAAATTTCTTTTAGAAATATGCTGTACCTTTTGTATAACTTCTCTTTTTTTTCTGTCTCTATGTACTATCATCTTACAATAAACTGTTAAATAAGTAAATAAATAAATGCGAACGATTCCGCGGGCATCCTCTAGTTCCTAAATGAATGCAAATCCTTCGTCCGTCCACTCGCAAAGGTTCAGCTTCAATTTTCATGCGTAAACATGTTTTTGTAAACTCACGGTTCCCTAGTCTTATGTAGGGTGAGAGAGAATTTTATGGGTTTTTGCCCGACTGCGCCAGAAGGAGGGTTATGTTTTTCGAGAGTATGTATGTATGTATAATTCTTTGACACGCTCTACAGCCTAAGCGGCTTGATGGATTTTAGCTTGAGAGGTGTCGTTAGATTCGTATTTACAGTGAGAGTGACATCAAAATTAAATAAAAATTGCGGTTTTTATTAAACCCAGTCGACTTTTTTTTAAATATAAAGGTTAGGTTATTATAGGTAGTGATCTCTGCCTACCCCGATGGAAGAGGCGTGCGTGACAGATATATATGTTGATAGGTATAAATTCAAACGACGTGCATGTATGAGGCGTCTGATAAATGTGGATGAAGCGAAAGAAGTGTGTTTGGATCGTAGTAAGTGGAGGGAAGTCTATGCCTACCCCAATGACTTCCTTTTATTAATAAAATTAGTGGCTGTTCGCTACATCGTACGCAATTATCGTCATATCTTGGGAAATCTACGTAATATCTGAAAATTAGATAGCCTATGGGTTATTCTGATATCCAAGCTAAGTTATTGTAAAAATTCATTAACATCCGTTCAGTGGTGTTTACGTGATGAAGTAACAAACATCCATCCATCGGTACAAACATTGACATTAATACGTAAGTATACTATTAAGATTACCTACTTTATTTTTATTAGCCTATTCCATTCCATTGCTGGTCAAAAGCCTCTCCCATGCTTATCTAAAGATTTCCGTCAGTAGCTGCTTACCACCAATCCTCCCTAAATATATTACTCAGTTAAGTCTTAAACATAGTCAACGAGACGCGCTGCTTGTTAAGAACTATAGAAATAAGAAGAGGGCAGATGATTTCTTGAGAAACATTGAAGAAAAAGTTGTGGGGAAGGGAGGCAGAGGAAGACCACGACGTACTTACTTCACTCAAGTGAAAGAGAAAGTTAACGTCATGGCGTAAGAAGTCAAAGCACTGGCAGAGGATAGGCCTAAATGGGAAATGCTCCTCCGAAAGTCTAAGGGCTTGTTTGACCAACTAGATATAAAATTTGTCTAACAGATATTTTATACCTGTCTCTGTTTAAAACGTCAAGTTTTATGAAATGAAATGAAATGAAAATCATTTAATCTTGTAGGTTTTGACAACACTTAAGATGGGTCATTTTTTAAAGTTAATGCTAGATTCGCAAGAGTGCAGTTTTCCCCAGAGAAGAACCTAGCAAGAAACTCTGTAGGATTGCTCTTTTTAATTTAAGTTTACAAATCTCAGGCATACACAGAAACATATAATAAAATTAATATTTCAAAACAGCTATCCATAAATAAATAATAAAAATTTGACCCCCAATATCCAGGAAAAAGTAAGGCAAGTAAATGGGAAACAGAGAAGTGAAAGGCTTAGTTTGATGAGTTCCGCATGACATGACCGGCCATCACAGCAGCACCTTCACACAGGTCTCAACGCATGTGCCTCTCAACGCATGTATGAAATGCACATAGGTTTATCTGTTAGTTAATTTTATCTTCAAATAGTGAAACGGACTCTTACTCTTAAATTAAACTAAATGCATAACTACAAGTAGAATATTCTCTTCATAGTTCAAAACTCAAACTGGAAGTACCATAACAGTAAGCACATCCCTAAGAGCCCCCCCTCTTTGAACCCTCGGGGGGAGTCGGGGGTCGGTAAAAGCATATTTATGTTAGTTCCTGATTGACGATGATGCCTTCCCCTTGGTTAGGGGGGTTTGCTACGACGAATGATGGAAAGAAATCATTTTAACGTGACAAGTGCCATACCGTCTGGATCTGCGTGCCTGGTCTGGCGCAAAATGGCTACCATTTTGTATGGAATTTCATATCGTTTAATGGTCATCTACCAAGAAAACTAGGAAAAACTTGCGCCAACCTTGGCACGCTGCCATAAAATCATTTGTATATGAAAAAAAATGTGGCACCTCCTTATATATTCTATACTCAAAGATTTAAACTACGCCAAATAAAAAAAGATATCTATGAAAAAAAATCTTTGGTAACCTAGATTTGTTTTTCAGTTTTGGCAAACATTAAGTAGGTTATCTAGGTGGTAAGCTTGAAAACTGACATTTGCATTGGAAAGTGACTTGTCAGATAATGTCACGTAATAAATAGTTGGATTTCTGCAAACTGATGATTCTTATCTCTTTTTTTTTTCTTATTATTTTAATTCTTATTTTAAAACTCTTGTTTTTCGATTCCATAATATCTTGATTCTTGAACTTTAAATTCGAGGCATAAAAGATTTTACTTCCACAAAACTGTTTAGGTACAGATGAAAAACGTAACATTTTTTTTTATATATTTGGAATAGAAAATTGGAATAGGGAGTTAACTTGCGCAATGTTCAATAGCTTATATCTGTAGGTACTTAGTCAACAAAACTATTTACAGCATAATTCACCAAATTCGACGTAACAAGCCGGCACGTTACACACTTAGCGCGGCGCCTCTTACTGCGATTTCAACGGGACATAACGGGACGTTTCGGGACATTTCGGGACAATTCACGGCGGTTTATGCGTCGACGGTATCTCGACGCATTTGCCCAACTTTACGGTACAGTTTAAATATGTTTCTAGAGATCGACTAGGATACATACATACCTACATACACCGACATGAGTCTAAATATTATGATGATGATGACATACATACATACATATCTATTTCGCCTATTTCCCATCATCAGGGAAGAAGAGACCACTTCCCTCAACTTACTGCGATCCAAACAGTTATTGTTACTTTTTTTTTATTTCAAAGAGTATGTATCTCATAAAAAGTCTAAAAAATATGTCATGAGATTTGTCTTTCTGTAGTGCTAATGTGTTCCTCACCCCTTAAGCTATTAAAAAAAAAAAAAAGGTGCTAATGTTTTTATTTAAGGCATTTATGGAACTGTCACCACTTGCGTAACGTAGACGTAGACGCAAGCGATGCAATTCCATACATTACAAGTAACTACCTCAGAGTTGCATACGTCTACGCATACGCAACGCATAGGCATACGCTGTGTTTTTGCCTTAATTGTTATGTAGGTAAGTACTCATTAAACGAAGTATAAATTCTATCTATCCAATCTAGATCACGCAGGCAAAAGTAACAAAACGTATAAAGATAAAGAATATAAAGATATAAGAATAATGTATAAAGATGTAAGAATTCGTAATAACAAATGAACCCAATTTATCCATTTGGCAGGCTTATAAAGCAATTAGTAGATTAGTCTAATTGCAAGCTACCCCTTTTGCCCGCCCGCCGCTTTTACCCGCAGGCCATGGCTTAGACTTTTAGCTTAATTAAAACATGAAACACTAGGGTATGGCAGAGTTAAGATTAATACAAAAGTTTGTAATAAAAGTGCATATAAATTAAAATTAGGTAACTAGTTTTAGAAGATGAAACAGATTAAACTACCTAGCAATAAGGCCGCCTTTTGCTTCTTATATTCTTGTTTGTGTTTGTACCTTATACAGGATGTAACAGAAAGGGTATATAAAGCCAAAACATAGCGATAGTTCTCATGAAACTGAACAACTTTCCCCAAGGAACATGGGTCGTAACTCGAAAAAAAATTTTGGATCGCCCATACTTACTCGATCAGCTGATCGGGCATTTTGTATGGGGAGGCGAAATTTTTTTTTCGAGTTACGTACGACCCATGTTCCTTGGGGAAAGTTGTTCAGTTTCATGAGGACTATCGCTGTGTTTCGGCTTTATATACCCTTTCTGTTACACCCTGTATATTTGTGTGCATTAAAGAATATTTGTATTGTATTGTAAACTAGGAGCCCAAATCTGTTAATTTAAAATATCCTCAGTCGTGTGTCGGCAGAGTGTCAATGTCATTTTTGACACATTTGGTCGCAATCAGTGTAAGCCATTATTTAGTGTGAATATATGAGTGTAGCGGAATACCAAATGTGTCAAAAAATGCCATTGACACTCTGCCAACATACAACTGATCAGGCTATTTTAAACAATGAGGAAGGAATAGACTGGAGTGGCCCCTTTTTTCATATACAAATGAGTTTATGACAGCGTGCCAAGGCTGCGCGTTTCCTCATAGTTTTCTTGGTAGATGTCCTGTCAAACGATAAAACAACCGTACGAAAAGTAGCCATTTTGCGCCAGACCAGGCACGTACATCCAGACGGTATTTCATATCCATAAGTTTGACTTATCAGTGATTTTAAATTAGCAGACTTGGGACTCTGCAGGCTTAGCATACGTGCCGCGACAATTATCTCACGTCATGCTGTCCTTCTCACATTTAAAACTATGGACAGAGACGTAAGCGTGACAAACCCATGACAACGTCTTGTCACGGAGTGCATGCAAATGAAAGACCTGGTCACCCATAGTACAGGGTATCCTAGTTTGGGGACCAGGTACTATCTTAACTTAAAACACGTACCCTAAACAAATAATAGAATAAGTTTAAGTACTTGTAAATAAACCTATTATGTAAGTATCCTTAAGAAAGTGTAAAGCTGTGAAGAATAAATGTATTTTTTTTAATGCTAAGCTAGATGATCTTGAAGCGGTGGTAGCCCAGTTGGTAGAACGCTTGCCTCGAACTCCGAGGGCGCCGGTTCGAATCCTGGTGCGGGCACGTACCTCTGAGTTTATTTCTCATGTACGGATCAATTTATTCGATTACCACTTGCTAATGGTGAAGGAAAACATCGTGAGGAAACCTGCATAGACCAAAGAAGAAATTCAAAGGTGTATGTGAAATCTGCCAACCCGCACTTGGCCAGCGTGGTGGATTACGGCCTAATCACTCTCTGTATGAGAGTAGGCTCGTGTCCCTCGGTGGGGACATATATGGGCTGATAATGACGAGATGATCTTGATAATTTTAAGTCAAAAACAAAACACGTGCGATGCATTAATTTTGTTGACGGGTAAAGATGTAGGTAGACAATAACGCTAAGAACATTACTTTTGTCTAATAAAACTAACACAGAAAGTAATGACATCATGACAGTCCATCGCCTCGATCTCATTACCATCTATTTGTCATTTGTCACGTTTATGTCAACCTGTCATTTAGTTATTAATGGTTGATATTTGTTCATTAGTGTTTGTTTGAGGGTTGTAATGACCCGTGACCCAATTATTTACCCTGTATGATGGAAAGCTCGAAAATGTTATTAGGTAAAGATACAGGGTGGCAAAGGAATGATGTACGCGTTGAAAATTCTTAGAGCTTATGTTATAAAATATGGTATAGTAACATGTTATTGATATGTAAAACAATGTTATATAACTTTGATCGCGTGGATTGTACTGAAGAACGACAAACGACAATGGTAATACTTGTATAGCATTGTTATTTTAATGTGTACAGTATTATTTTATGTTGCAATAACAAGCTTACATAGAGTGGACGTGTTATAAAACACAAGTTAAATAACATGTTACATGGTCTGTACGCACCTTTATTAGGTATAGATACAGGGTGGCAAAGGAATGATGTAGGCGTTGAAAATTCATAGAGCTTTATGAAAACTTGGCACGCCTAGCAAGACAAGCTAAAAATTCACGCAGCTAGGGTCACATTAATCTGACCATGAAACTTTTCGAGACACTTGTTATTTAAAAAGCTCGCTTTTTATTTTAAAAGCGTATGTTAGACAAGCCAATGTGAAAGTTAGTCAGGCCCCCAAGTCTGCTAATTTAAAATAGCCTCAGTTGTGTGTCGGCAGAGTGTCATGGCATTTTTTGACACATTTGGTATTCTGCTAAACAATGGCTTACACTGATTGCGACCAAATGTGTCAAAAAATGACATTGACACTCTGCCTACACACAACTGAGAATATTAAGCAGACTTGGGCCCCAGCTCGTGGACGTCCACTGCTGGAGAAAAGCCTCCAAGAATCTTTACAACGATCGGTCCTGTGTTGCCCACTTCCAATGGCTTCCCGTGACTACTTACAATGTTGATACTTTTGAGTCAAAAACAAAACACGTTCAATGTGTTACAAAAGTCTTTGTATAGGTAGCTTGTAGGTATGTATGTATGTTTGTATGTATAGATGTTATTGGAACTGTCTTTGTAAACACAATATAATAACTGTCATCTTGACATTTGGAAAAACATTCACTCTCTCTGATTGATCTTGTCTTTGCTAAAACGTTTTTAGTGTGAAACTATTTTTCTTATAATAAATCTTTGTTAATCGAGACTGATATTTCCTTTTATGCCCATAATCCTTCAGGTTATGGGCCCAGTCTATGAAATCTAAACAAATACTTGTATATTTCGCGCATTAAACATATCGGAATATAATTACCGGTATAACCTCACCACTGCAATATGATGGTTGGAAATACGTCGCCGCTGCAAAGTATTGAAAAACTCAAGGGTTTGGATAATTATTCAACATGGAAGTTTTGTATGAAGATGATTTTAATCCATGAAGACCTCTGGGACACTATTGAAGGTGATCAGAAAACAGTACCGAGCGCAGATGAAACAAAGAAATCACAGAAGGCGTTGGCAAGAATATGTCTGTCGGTGCAAGCAAGTGCATTCCCTCATGTTAGGAACGCAAGAGATGCACGTGAAGCGTGGAATAACCTAAGCAGAGCCTACGAAGACAAAGGGCTGTGTCGAAGATTAGGTATGTTGAGGACGCTGTTCAGCACCAAGTTGACAGAGCATAACAACATGGAGAGTTACCTTGGAAAGCTTCAAGAACTTTCACAGCAATTGCATGACATTAATTCACCTCTAGATGATGAATTTTTGGCTGTCATTATGCTTAGTGGACTCCCATCTGACTATGATCCGCTAATAATGGCCCTTGAAAATTCAAATCAACAGTTATCCAGTGATGTGGTGAAAAGTAAACTATTGCAAGAGTATGACCGCAGGGACAAGAATGAGGAAGCTTCAGCCTTGGCATCGGTCAGAAAAATACCTAAATGTTTTAAATGCAAGAAGACTGGACACTTCATAAGAAACTGCCCGAAGAATAACAGCAAGAAACCAGAAAAAGATGACAAGTCTGACAAGAACAAAGGAAAAGATTTAACAAAAGCTCTTTTAACGGCTTTCTCTGCTGGTATTAAGTGTAATCAATGGTATGTGGACAGTGGTGCATCACATCATATGTGTAATGATCGAAAACTTTTTTATGAATTCAACGAAGGGACCCCATCACAAGTGAGTGTTGCAAATGGTGAAAAATTAAAAACTGCGGGATATGGTATTGTACATGTGAATTTAAAAGACTGTGTAAGAACAATAAGAGACGTTCATTATGTGCCTAATCTTACAGCAAATCTGCTTTCTGTTAGCTCTTTAGTGAACAAGGGTTACAAAGTAGTTTTTAATAAACAAAAGTGTATTATATCTGACGTGGAGGAAGTTTTGGCCACAGCCACACTTAGCAATGGCATTTATCAACTCGATGTCATTGATCAGCCTTTGTGTTCGGGGGGCAACAGTAATTCTGTTTCTTACAGTGCAGTTACTGAACAAGGGAAACTTCAGTCAAATGATGAAAATAATTCAACAACCTCGTCTAAAGGTATAGTAGCTGAGGAGTCTCAAGAAATATGGCATCGCAGACTTGGTCATTTGAACTCCAGGAGCATGGCACTTATGAATAAAGGTATGGTTACAGGTATTAAATATAATACGAATAATTTTAAAAATTGTGTTGCATGTATTGAAGGAAAACAGACTCGTGCTCCTTTTCCTAAAAAATCATATACACGAGCAACACAGATACTAGGTTTAGTACACACGGATTTATGTGGTCCAATGCCAACAGCTTCTTTTAGTGGTGCAAGATACTTTCTCATTTTCATAGATGACTTTACTAGAAAAACTTTTGTTTATTTTTTACATAATAAAAGTGAAGTTTTTGAACACTTCAAAAATTTTAAAGCAATGGTAGAAAACCAAACTAGCCATAAAATTAAAGTTCTTCGAAGTGACAATGGTGGTGAATTTGTTAATCAAAAATTACAGGTCTATCTGAAAGAAAATGGGATCAAACATCAGACAACAGTCCCTTACTCTCCACAACAGAACGGCGTGGCAGAGCGAGCGAACCGGACTATAGTTGAGAAGGCAAGGTGCATGTTGAGAGATGCTGGCCTGAATAATAAATTTTGGGCGGAAGCAGTCAACACTGCAGTCTACATCAAAAATCGTACACCGACGAAAGCCATTATTGGACAAGTACCAGAAGGAAAATGGACTAATAAGAATGTGGATGTAAGTCACTTACATATATTCGGTTGTGTTGGTTACATTGTTCAAATGAATCGAAACAAATTAGATTCTAAATCAAAAGAACATATATTTGTGGGGTACTGTGAAGAAACCAAAGGATTCCGTTTCTTGGATCCCTCAAAATCATTTAAGTTGGTAAAAGCGAGAGATGTTATTTTCTTAGAAAATACATTCTTTAAAGATAGGTCAAATGATGATAGTTGCAACTCTGAGTATATTGTATATTCCCATAATGATATAGTTGAAAAATCTGTGATTGCTGCTCAAAATTCAGAATCTCATATGGAGGCTGAGCAGGACACACAGCAAAATGAACAGTCTGAGCCATCTACTGTGATATCAGACAAGTCTGATGACCAATCAACATTACGCCAGAGCGTAATCACAATATATGACTCGGACAATGAAACGGATAATAGTTTAGAATCAAATAGTTCTGCGGATCCTACTTACATTCCAGGTGAATCGACACTGGAGGATGTGACAGATGCGTCAGACTATGAAGATATGGAGGAAGAATCAATGTCTGCCCAATTTGTCAAAGAATTAAACAGCAACGACGATGAACCAGAGACGGTGAAGGAAGCTTTAGCAAGTTCTGAAGCAGTTGAGTGGAGAAAAGCCATGTCAGAGGAGTATAAATCATTTATAGATAATAAATGTTGGACACTCACTGAACGACCTAAGGATCAGAAACCAATAAAGTGCAAGTGGGTTTTTAAAAAGAAGAAAGGACTCAATGGTGAACTTCTGAAATACAAAGCCCGATTGGTTGCAAAAGGTTATTCGCAGAAACATGGAGTTGACTATGAGGAAACTTTCTCACCAGTGGTAAGACACTCAACTATTAGAACTTTGCTTGCTATTGCTGCTGAATATGACATGGACATTGATCATCTCGATGTAAAAACTGCATTTTTGAATGGTGACCTTAAAGAAAAGGTCTATATGGAACAACCAGAAGAATTCATTCAAAAAGGAAAAGAGCAGTTTGTATATAAATTAAATAAAGCCATATACGGCTTAAAACAAGCTTCTAAAATGTGGTATGAGAAGATAAATGAGGTTCTAATAAAAAATATGAAATTCAAAAGAATGTCTTCTGAACCATGTGTCTTTTATATGAGAACACAGAGTGATCTTATAATTATTGCACTCTATGTTGACGACATTTTGTTGTTCTCATCAGATAAATCAATCTTGAAGAAAGAAATAAAACAAAAACTTATGAACACATTTGAAATGAGGGATTTGGGTCCAGTTCATCACATACTTGGCATGAAAGTAACGAAGAGCAAGAATAAAATTACTCTTGACCAAACAAGTTACATAAATAAAGTTTTAGAAAAATTTAATATGGTAGATTGCAAACCTTCAAAGACACCTTTAGAAAAAGGAATTAAATTACCGAAATGTGAAGAGAAAAATGAAAATTTACATTACAGGAACTTGGTTGGCTGTCTCATGTACATAGCTGTATGCAGTCGACCTGATATAGCCCATGCTGTAAGTGTTCTGAGTCAATTTAATGAATCTCATTCTGAAATTCACTGGAAAGCATTGAAGCGCGTTCTTCGCTATTTAAAAGGTACGTCGACTTATATTTTAACTTTTGAAAAAGGTGGGTTAGAAGTAACTGCTTATGTTGATGCTGATTGGGGTGGAAACGAAATTGATCGTAAGTCCTTCACAGGTTTTATTTTTAAATTAGGTAAATCATTAATTTCATGGGAAAGTCGCAAGCAGAAAACAGTTGCTCTCTCTAGCACGGAGGCTGAATATATGGCTCTATCAGATGCATGTAAGGAAGCTCTTTTTGTGCGAAATTTTCTTTTTGAGTTACTAGATAAAAATTGTAAAATTTTAATATACAATGATAATCAATCTGCACAAAAATTAACAGCAAATTGTATGTATCACAATAGAACAAAACACATTGATGTAAGACATCATTTCATTAGAGATATCATAAAGAAAAACATTGTTAATGTTAAATATTTGTCAACAGATTTAATGATTGCAGATGTATTGACAAAACCTTTGTCAAAAGAGAAACATGATTTATTTGTAAAAGGTTTATGTCTAAGTCGTTCATTATCTATAAGTTAGTATTTAAAAGAAACTTTGTTATTTTTGTATTGCATACAGTTACTTTTAGCATATAGTATTTGTATTGCATATAGATATTTTTATTACAAGTGTGGATAAATAAAGTGATATTACTGGTGTATTTTTATATTGGTTTAAGGGCTAGTATTGGAACTGTCTTTGTAAACACAATATAATAACTGTCATCTTGACATTTGGAAAAACATTCACTCTCTCTGATTGATCTTGTCTTTGCTAAAACGTTTTTAGTGTGAAACTATTTTTCTTATAATAAATCTTTGTTAATCGAGACTGATATTTCCTTTTATGCCCATAATCCTTCAGATGTAGTATTGTGTACGTCGTCACTGCAACGCCTCTTGCTTTTAATCCTCTTAATGGAATAGGGGTGACGACTTCAGGAGGGGTGGAGACGCTTTGTTTTATAAAAAAAACTCTAGGTTTTCAAAGATTCATAGACTTAATCGTAGTTAATTTAAATTAGTGATGGGCCGAGTACCAGTTTTACCGAGTAACCGAGTACCGAGTATTACTCGGTTTAAAGTTTACCGAGCCGAGTACTCGGCCGAGTTACTCGGTGTATTTGAAGTAGTAGAATTGCAAGCGAATAAGTTTAGGAGCGAGTGGTGTTAACGGTGTTGAGACCGTCAATCCGCCATCCACTATTTATTCGTAATGAAAACAATAATCCGCAAGCGTTAAATGGCAAAACATTTTTGAAAAACACTGTAAGTATTTAAAATTTTCTCCTAAATAATTATGATATTAGCAGCTTATTAAATATCTCCAGCTGGGCAAAAGCGTCAATATGTACCATAAGAAGGAATTAAGACTATGATCTACCAAGCAGACCAAGTGCTCAAGGTAGATTTATTTGTAACGAGTACTCGGCATTTTAACCGAGTTATTCGGCCGATTACGAGTAGTGAAAAAGGTGCCGAGTATGCCGAGTACCGAGTATTAACCGAGTACTCGGCCCACCTCTAATTTAAATACACTTTGTTTATGTTCGTGAGTTGTGACTATCGATAAATGCTCAATTCAGAAACAGAACTTAGGTAAGTATTCAATTTACTCCACTGTTTTTTTTACTAAAACATTTACTGTTGGCAACACCCACAAAGATAAAATACCAACTTGAACTCGACCGACCTACAGTGTTCTCTATTGTACTATTTCTACCGTGCCAATATGGTCAATTCAAACCATAACTAAGTGCAGTTTCTATTCTTCTCTTCGCTCCTTCTCAACTACACTACTAACTGCCTCAATATTTTCTGTATTGAAACATTTACTGTATTGTAACAAGCCAATTTGAAACATAGCTAAATAGAAACGCAACTAGTTGGAAATCGTCTCCATACCTTTCCCTAACCTGTACACAGTCTCTCCCTTGTTTTCGCGCGAGCTTACCAAAGTAGTCGGTCCCGGAAGATCTTAGCCGGCAATATTTACCTTGCGTCGCTCGCTACACAAATATTATATGAAAAACGGGGAAAATAACGAAATATAAAAATTTAAGCCACAGAATGGGTGCCGGAAGACGGCCAGCGCTACCAAGGTAGGCCCAAGAAACGATGGAGCGGCGACCTCAACACATTTAGGGAAGATTGGTGGGAAGCCGCTCCCAACAGAAATCTGTGGAGAAGCATGGGAGAGGTTTTTGCCCAGCAGTGGGTAACTAATAGCTAGGTAATTTTAATTAGGTACACAAGAACTGTATTATTTGTACATACTAGGTACAATGTATAACAAGATAAGGCCTTTTCGCTTGGTAGCAATATCTTTCAGGCAACCTTTGGATAGAATTTTCTATATTTAAATTAATTATTTACATTCGAATCAGGGACCCAAGTCCATTAATTTACAATATTCTCAGTTGTGAGAGTGTCAATCAGTGTAAGCAATTGTTTAGCAGAATACGTGTCAAAAAATGCGATTGACACTCTGCGGACACACAACTGAGGCTATTTTAAATTAGTAGATTTGGGCCCATGTTAAAATTAATTAACAAATGAACCTAACATATCATACCATCATCTCGAATAAGGGTGACGGCCATGACAGCACACCCCCTTATTAGGAGATGGCATGACGCGACGGCAGTTGCGCGTAATTTGCGCGTGCGCGTGCCATATGCGCATGATTACGTAATCACATGTGTTTTATAGTTTATGGTTATGCGTGTTTTTTTTTGTTTATATTAAGGCCTTTAGTTGTTAGGTTAGATGAATGATTGATCATTCATTTTTATTTATGTTTAACTTACTAGTTTTGTGTTCGGTACCTTTGCCTTTGCCCAGCAGTGGGACAGCAACGGCTAGATAAGAATAAGAATAAGTATTAGGTAAATATTCCAAGTATAGGTTATCAAATATTGTCTAAAACAATACCCAGATTCTCTAACCGGGAGAAATCATTAATTCTAATCGAAATTCCAAATAACCCATCCAATTTTTAAAGAATGTCACCATATTTTAATTTCCCTGCAATTTTCATAACGGTCCCTAAAATTACGCGAGACACATCCCATTGTCCCTAGATTGGGGGTAATCGGCGAGAATTGTGATCATTGCAGGGTTGCCAGCTCACTCGCTTTGAAAATTACAATCTGACTACGCTATATAATTACTGGTTCAACAATAACCAGGAAAGAAGTATTTTTAGGAAGAAATTATTACGAAAGTTGGAAAAAACTATCATTATCAACGTACCTCGATCAAATCGGGAACTTGCTCAAGAAAGGCCAAGACAAGAGTATCCTTAACCGACGGGCATGTATGAGGCGACTGATGAGTGTAGATGAAGCGAAAGATGTAAGTTTGGATCGTAGCAAGTGGAAGGTAATGGTCTCTGCCTACTCCAATGGGAGAGAGGCGTGACGAATATATACCTATATATGTATTTTAGCTAATTGGACCCTTGTAACTTAAGTGGTAATGACGTAAATGGAATGTTATCCCACTTACCTACGTCGGATAAGATTTGTCTTAATTTCAAGTGCTATTACTAGTTCTATAACTAGTGGGCGAGAGGAGAGACATTTTAAAGACCATTGCTGAAAGGAGAGGAAAGATGCTGGGTCACCTGATATGACATGAGGACTTTATAAAAAACATCTTGGAACGAAAAGTAGAAGGAAGACGAAAGAGAGGGAGACCACGAAGGACTTACATAGACCAAATAAAAGAGGGAATAGAAGTTGTGTCGTATCAGGTGTCAAACGGACGGCAGAGAATAGAGAAGAGTGGCGCAGACTCCACCGACAAGAGCGACGCTCTTAAATTTATGATGATGAAAGATTTTTGACTCCACAACGCAACCAACTATACAAAAATACTCGGAAACAATCGGGATTCCGCGCTCCTATTTATATTGACACCACCCACGCTTCAATGAAAGGGCACCAACTTATTCCCGCCTCTAGCGAAGTGGAATGGCGCGATTGATTTGACATTTAGCGTCATTTGAGCGGGAGATTGTGACAGTAATTAAAATGTGCAATCAATATTGTCTATGGACGAATAAGTTTAAATTTATAATTGTCATTTCACTGATATGTCAAACTTATGGATATGCAATACCGTCTGGATCTGCATATATCTCTATCTGACGCAAAATGGCTAATTTTTGGAGGGATATATTGTTTGATAGGACATCTACCAAGAAAACTATGAGTAAACTCGGCGCGGCCTTGACACGCTGTCATAAACTCATTTGTATATGAAAACAAAATGAGGCCACTCCAGTCTATTCCTTCCTCATTGTGACATTTGTAGAGAAATATGTAAGTAGGTAAGACGAGGTTACCAATAAGTAAGTACCTACCTATAATACACGTATCCCACTATCATACATACCTCCTACTAATGTATTATAAATGTCAATGTATGTGCCGATGGATGGATGGATGTTTGTTACTCTTTCAAGCAAAAACTACTGAATAGATTTTGATAAAATTTGGCAATATTGGAGCTTACTTATCAGAATAACACATAGGCTACATAATTAGGGTATATATTTTGAGATATCATGAGTTCTTTCCAAGATATTATGACAATAAGTGCGCTGGTACCTACGAAGTCGGGGGCAACCTCTAGTCAGTAACAAGTATTTAAAGATTTGTAGAATTTATTTGAAAAGAACAACGCAATAGAGTTTGTTGCTAGTTTGTGTGCAATAAAGAATTTCTATCTATCTATCTATCTAGATTTTTCTCTGGAGAAAACTGCTACCTTATGCTAATTATCTACACACCAAAGCCGCCGGCATGCCGCCGGGCTATGCCAGCGGCTTTACGTCATACATTTTAGTTTTTAAGTTAGATTATCAGTTTTTTTCTTTGACGACGTTGTGTCGCGCCGCGTTGTCGATAGAAACTCGCGATCCAAGAATGCTAGCTTAATGAAATAAAGTGTATCTATTTAACACTTTCACGGGCGGAACGTATATATACGGTTAAAAAGAAGCTCTTAATACGCCACAACGTGTATACACGTTCAAACAATTTTCGATTTGTACGACGGATCGTTCAGTTACGCCAGTTTCCTTTGATATTTTCCTCTTCTTTAATCTTTGTGTCACAACATATCAAAATCTCAGTATTGTAGTGTCACGCGGTATGAACTTATGTGCAAAAAAAGTAAAGGCTGTAGTGCGGGGGGATGTAGGTACATATATGAACACAACGTGTATTCACGCCCCCCG
Organism: Anarsia innoxiella; assembly: GCA_947563765.1. Lineage (NCBI taxonomy): Eukaryota > Metazoa > Arthropoda > Insecta > Lepidoptera > Gelechiidae > Anarsia > Anarsia innoxiella. The sequence goes on from OX387413.1 coordinate 7,377,004, forward strand.
CGCTACCGCTGCCCGAACTGTTGGTGCGGTTGTGTCAACGTGGGAGGATGCGCGCGCGCTTCGCGTCTGTATTACGCGAGACATCGATATAAATGATCAGTATAATGTAAGTTTTCTTTACTTTCTCTTGTGTTTAGCATTCTATTGTATTGCTTTGATATATAAATTAAAAAATATGTATTTATAGCCTCTATTTTTAAATTTTAGATGGAAAATCATGAACTTAAAGTACTCAAAACCTTTAAAGATCTGTCTGGTAAGTCGTCGAAGGATCCTTACTGGGATGTTGGAGAGTACAGATGGCAGCCAAGAATTAGACGATGATCGTTCTAAAGAGACATCTCTTCTGTCTCAAGGTAAAAGAGCTCGAAATAATAATGCAAGATAACGAAGGAAGGTAAAAGATCTACTTTGTAACATCGTCATCATAACTGTCTTTAGGTTCTGAGGTGGAGTCTAGCTCGAGTTCAAGGACGGAATCTGATGCGTCTGAAAATAGCGATGCCTCGCGTTCGGGCGACGGTAGCAGTGACAGGGAGGGTACACAGATTACGCAAAAAAAGCCTAGTAAAATCTATCGTCAGGAAATTCTCCACCTAATCGTGATAAAGACATACCAGAACAACTGCCTGGCGATAATGTTATGTCAGAATCATCCGTACTGAACCCCACCAATATGACATCTAATGCAAGACAAGATTCTGTTTTCTATCGATAAAATACTTCGGTGTCTGATGTATTTGATTATCTTTTACCAGATGAAGTCGTCGACTTTATAGTTGACTGCGCTAACGCTTATGGCCAAGAACTATGCAATGTTTTATGTTATGTATGATCAAAGACCACACAGCTGCATTTAGAAGTTACCTTTGCATATTTTTCGTATTATTTCTGCTAAAATTCACTTATAATATGTATGTACTTAATTTCATTGAAAGTATTGATTATAATGTAGACTGATTTGATAAATCATATTCTAGTGTAATCTGTCTTTTGTTTCTGAAATAAGAGAATGAACTTTTATATCTTTAAGCGCCAAAACACACGGTGAAACGCAACTGCAACGCAACTGAAACACCCACGACGCAACTGAAACGAAACGTTTATAACTAGTTGCGCCATTTGTGGTTTTCTAAGGAAGTCTATAGCAGAAACTGCGATGCAACTCAAAAGTAACTAGCAGTTTCAGTTGCGTTGCATTTGCGTTTCACCATGTGTTCTGGGTCTAATTTTTAGAATAGTTTTCATTAACGTTCTGTAATTTTCTAATGATGTATTTATTTAGGGTATGTAGAACGTTATGATACGTAATCTAATATAGACGATATGAAGTAAATTGCATTAAAAGGTAGTAAGTTTGTGACTGTACGTATACATACGTTGACGTTTATAGTAGTCGTGTCATAAATACCGATGTTTGGTGGCTTATCTGTGACGAAATCGTATCAGGACGTCGACGTCATAAAACGCTGTGACATGTTTAGTAATAGAATTGGTATCAAAATATGACGGAACGCCTCTCTACGTCTGGCGTTAATAAACGTTGTGTCAAGGCAATTGTCAGAAGTGTATAACAGATTTGACAGAACGTATCCTAACGGTGACGTTACATAACGTTGTGGCTTTATTGTCAATGAACACAACGATCTTAGGTGGCATACCGTGAATACACGATGACGTGCACTGACGTCAGTGCTTCGTGGCGTACTAACTGCAACTCTGTATGTTTATCTACGTATATATACGTCGTGCTTGAATGTATGGGAAAATGTTGTGCCCCGTTCGAAAATTTTGTTGACCACTAATGTCCCGGAAAGTGTTAATAGACAATTTTATACACTTTTATTTAATTTTAATTTTATTTGATACACTTTATTTCATTTTGTTATTATTAACATTTATGTTTTAATGACAGAAAATTACGCAAAGAAAAAAACTGATAAATCTAACTTAAAAACTAATATGTAAAACTATAGTTTTATTAAAGAACATAACCATTTTCTTGAATGTTAAAATTTTGCATTGCCTCCTCGTGCTTCCATTCAAGATTTTGCATGCTATACAATGCACCAAAATCCGCCAACGAAAATTTGACTGGTATCACATAAATTTAGAAGTAACTCAGAAGTTTTATATTTTAATTTAACAAGTAAGTATTTATTGGTCTCTTAAACACATTTTATTTCATAAGTCTAGGATAAGTTTACGAGATTTTTTAGTTTTTTGTTTACCCGACCCGGATTCATTGCTCTCGAGTGTATTTGACTGTGCAGTTAAATCACTCCGCAGAGTCGGTCGTGGAAACTATTCTTTACTTTAAGTATTGACTACAATGCTGTACTGGTGCTGCTGTGATGGCCGGTCATGTCATGCCGATCCCATCAAACTAAGCCTTTCACTTCTCTGTTTCCCATTTACTTGCCTTACTTTATCCTGGATATTGTGGGGTCAAATTTTTATTATTTATTTATGGATAGCTGTTTTAAAATATTAATTTGATTATATGTTTCTGTGTTTATACCTGAGATTTGTAAAACTTAAATTAAAAAGAGCAACCCTTCAGAGTTTCTTGCTAGGTTCTTCTCTGGGGAAAACTGCACTCTTGCGAATCTAGCATTAACTTTAAAAAATGACCCGTCTTAAGTGTTGTCAAAACCTACAGGATTAAATGATTTTCATTTCATTTCATTACACCTGATCATTCTGCCTGACATTTACACAATTTTGCTGACGATTGACATATAAGTGGACGAGTTCAGCCTTGCACGTTCAATATTTTAGAATACCTAACTAGTAGGTATTGCCTTCTGATATTTATAAATAACCTACAATATGGTAAAGTTAGTAGGAATTTACAATATAAAGACCCAGAACACACGGTGAAACTCAAATGCAACGCAACTGAAACTGCTAGTTACTTTTGAGTTTTTTCAGAAAACTACACACGAAGCAACTACTTAGTTTGAAACGTTTCGTTTCAGTTGCGTTGTTTGTGGTTTTCTGTGAAAGTCTATAGCAGAAACTGCGATGCAACTCAAAAGTAACTAGCAGTTTCAGTTGCGTTGCAGTTGCGCTTCACCGTGTGTTTTGGCGCTCAGTAGTAAATAGACTTTAAAACTAATATAGACTAGGCTTTATGCACTATAATAGACTATAATATAGACTAGACTATATAGACTTTTTTTTTATTACTTCGATTTGTAACGCTTTTCGCAAAATGAAGAGAGGACAAAAAATATACTCGAAACATGGATAAAAATTCTTTATTGCATTCAAATATTTTGGCGAACAAAAATAAGTCATTAATGTAAGCAACTGATTAAATATTGACACTAAACAAATCATGATTGAGGTTACTTCAAACAGATATGCAAAGATAAAATTAAAATAAAATAAATACGGAGAAAATTTCAATCATTGTATCCACTCCATGTGAACCAAAGCATTGAATTAGAGTAAAGTAACTCATAAGCGAAACTTTTTACTGCTTTTTTGATCACGGCTCCAATATATTCATAAGGATCTAAACTTAGCCCTCCATAAACATTTGGGCGAAGTTTTATTCGATACGTATGTTTCAGTTCCGCAGGTAATATATAATAGGTTATATATGATGTATACCTCCATTTGTAATACGACGAAATACTCATATGAAATGGTTTACATACCCACAAATGTGGATAATACGGTCTCATGTCCGTAAAAACTTGGATGGTCTCTTCGTTTCTAGTCATTGTGAAAGATGCCAGACCGACTAAGATCTTTTTATAAAACAAAGGTGTGCCTGCTGACGGCACACTAGTCTCATCCTTTATACTAACACAAATAAAATAACCCCACTCTCTTGGTACCCATTCATCACAGTCAACTAAGGAAATTTCAGTTTCAATCCTCAATGTGTGGTCTTTATCTTCAAATGTACCGTTGTTGCAACAAGCAAAACCAGCGTAAAACATATCTTTTGAATGTAATGTTTGGGACGGTCGGATAGCTTTTCGCGGGGTTGTACCTGTCACTGGACGTAGATCATGTTTAAAGCAATTAAATTTCCAAAAATTTGTGTCAGTGCTACCCCAAAAGTCATATTCCTTATAATCAGCGTACTCGGCTCCGTCTCGCGGTATTGCAATCAATGGTTCCATTAAAAACATATCATCTTTCCAAGTTCCCATCAAGCCAAGCACATAAAGGTCGTGCATCGGAGAATGCTTCCGATCGAAACCTTGCCTCACCCAATAAGTAGTGGAGCTTCTATACCGGTTAAAGGTGTGTATGGTTCGAATACACCAAACCCAGTGTTGAGTCTCCGGACCCCACACGCTGTGTACTTTGATATGGGTATAGGAGCTCCCATTTGCAGCCATATAATCCAAGATATTAGCCGACGTTAGAATGGAACTTTGCGTGATGAATACCCCTGTGCCAATAGTGTCGTTTCCATACTCTAAGGCGACTATAGAACTGAGTACATTCATATGTTTCATGCCTTTTTGCCAGTGGTACTTAGCGTTCACGTCAAAGGTGCATATTAAAATGGATCTGAAAATTAAAAAAGGCGCTTAAAATTTGTCTGTTCAACTCTTTGATTAGGTACTTTCTTAATTGTCGAGTCCACTGCTCATCGCATCGTTCCGTCTGGTCTAAAACTACTAGACTACTAAAAAATTTCAAGAACTATTAAGTAGTAAAAATATAAAATTAAAATAATTACTTACATGAAAGAAATGAATAATATAGGCATCATTTTAAATATGTGATAATTATTTGACTTGTCCACTTGTTCACTTGGTCACCTGTCAGATAACGCGTACCTTATAGCTATTATTTCACCGTTTTATACTTGTACTAGTGTTATATTTTGGTTTCTGCAGGAAGATAAATTATAAACAAAATATGAGTAGGTAGGTACCTATTCATATTTTGGTCTGTAATAAACAACATATTTTCTTTATACGTAAATAAAGTGTTAAATATTTACTATTATGTCCCATATCCGATTCGGTAAATCCTACTTCAAGAAAGAGAGAGCGTTTCCAACGCAGCTGGGCAGCGTTCAAAACAATACAATACAAATATTCTTTATTGCACACAAAGATATAAGGTACAGACATAAACAATAATATAAGAAGCAACAGGCGGCCTTATTGCTAGGTTGCAATATCTTCCAGGCAAACTTAGTTCGGTGAATTGCTTAACGTATTCTTGTCCGAAATACCTCAAAGACGAAAGTGTTCTGAGACGTGGTGCTTCATAAAAGGACTTTTTCACAGGCTTAGTCACTAAGCGAGCTATGTAGAAGGATATGCTCGACAATTCTATATTGTATTGAGGAAATCCGTAGAAGAACGAAAGTCGCTGATAAAGCTTGTAGGATTAGGAAGCTGGAGCAGGGCAATATAGTGCGAAGATCGGATGGCCGATGATGAGGTAAAAAAGTGCAGATGATGATATCATCATCATCATCACCTGCACTTTTGCAGTTCTTCAAGCACTTCTCCGAATAATTCACCGATAGTTCATCATCATCTGACTGGCAATAGATATCCTCGACATTTCGCCCGACAACGCGGTTTGAAGTTTCCTTTAAAAACGACTAAACCTGCAGCAATTTATGCCTATTTATTTAACTTTCAGTAGATTTATGTAGGATACAGGACATTGAAAGAATAAAATGAGTGTGTTCGGGTGATTGTTGATATCTTTAACCGATCAAGCTGATTTTTTTTACTGAATTACTAAGTATTGTATTACTAAAAATCCCTAATAATTGTCGTGTCAGCTTTATGAACGTCCACTGCTGGACAAAAGCCTCTCCCAATGATTTCCACAATGACCGTTCTTGCGCTGCTCACATCCAACGGCTTTCAGTGAGTTTAGGTCGTCGGTCCACCTTGTTGGTGGTCTGGGACAAATAGTTTAGGAAAAAAATATGCAATAATGAAAATAAATAAACATATTGTAAAGAACTTAGTACGCTCGAGAGTAATGAATCCGGGTTGGGTAAACTGAAAACTAAAATATCTCGTAAACTAATAATACTAGCCTTATGAAATAAAATGTGTTTGAGAGACCTATTGAATACTTGTGAAATGCAAATATTACACTTCTAAGTTACTTCTAAATTTGTGTCATAACAATCAAATTGTCGTTTGCGGATTTTGGTATATAGCATGCCAAATCTCGAATGGAAGTACGAGGAGGCAATGCGAAATGTTAAAATTGAAGATAACGGTTATGTCGTTTTAATAAAATATAGGTATTGTTTTACATTTTAGTTTTAAAGTTACCTAGTTCTTTAGTTTTTTCTTTAAGTAATATACTGTCATTAAAATGTTTTAACTCATAAATGCTATTACTTACATTGAAGGAGTATAAAATTGTCTATTAAACGCAATTTATTTAATTTAGCTAGCATTCTTGGATCGCAAGATTTTTGGATTCTTTAGTGACCCGGATTCATTGCTCGAGTGTACATTGGCTGGCACCGACACCAAACAATACATAGATAGGTACCTAATACCCACGCATAATTATTTTTACCCTTGTATCGAGACACGCCGGCAGCGTGTCAGGCCAATTCAAAGACAAAGCGCCACAGTGTATCTTTACACGAACCACTTGGTACTACTTTTCACCCTCCCATAACTCAAAAGTTCTTTAACGTAAAGACATAAAACTACGCATGTTCAATCTTATCCATAACGACACGAAGAAGCCCAAATTTCATGAAGATAGCTCAAACGGTTATGAAGATATGAAGGTCCAAAAATCGCAAAATAGGGTATTGACTGACTGATTAAAGTAGCAAAACCTAACCTACTTCCAGATGACCTAGAAGGTTGAGATTTGGAATTCAGCTCTATAATAACATTTGACCGTAGGAAAAAATCCAAAACTTTAAAAAAGTCAATTTTTTTTTGTTATCCCCATACAAAAAACTTGCAATACACACTAAAAGTGGTATAAAAAATTATACAATTCTTTTATATTTAATTTAATAACAAGGACATAACTTGATACACATAGATAGATTATAATGAACAAAAAAAAAATAAAAAAAAAAAAGAAATAAAATGTATTCACGTAGGATCGAACCTCCGACCCGAGACCTCTTACTTACCGCATAACTATTGCGCCAACCATAACTGTTGATAGTACTACGAAATTTAGATCTGCTTATTCAAAGTATCTAATCTGTCACTCCAGCCAATCAAACAAAAAACAAGCGATATACGATTTAAAATGCGAACGAACCAAAGTATGCTCTTTATTTTTTTTTCGTTAAGTGGTTTTTTCGTTTCGTTATGCCCGGTTGTCTAGAAAAAACTCGCCTATTAGATTGCGTTTTATGCTGAGTCTTTCATTAGATTTATTTGAAGATAGATTATAATGAACAAAAATAAAATAAAAATAAGAAGTAAAATGTATCCACGTAGGATCTCCCGAAGACCTCAGGTATCTTCTTACTTGGCGCTTAACTATTGCGCCGACCATAACTGTTGATAGTATTACGAAATTTAAATCTGCTTATTTGATACTCTGATCTAAATTATAAACGTTAAGTGTATGTATATTAATTGTATGTAGGTATGTAATGTAACATATCGCCACATATTATCGCAGAAACGTAGACTGGTACGGATTTAAATTTTATAGATGGCGTTACGTGGTAGTGATTTATAGTGGTAAATGTATCAGAAAAGTAATAAAAAATTAAAACTCATTAAATTAACAGTTATCGAGACACAATTTATATTTAACAAAAAATAAAAAAGTTGAAAAATTAAATTCGTTCATGTGGGATCGAACCACGGACCTAAAAATATCGAAAGAAACATTTTACCATGACGCTTACCATTAGGCCAGCTAACACTATGCCCAAGGAGTTGAAATTTAGAACTAGTTAGTATTGATTGACTGACTATTTAAAGTAGCTAATCTTAACCTACTTCGAAATGACCTAGAAGGATGAAAGGGGTTTGAAGATTTTAGTGTGGAGAGTGCTCTACAACTTTTTTAAGCTATTGCATAGCTTCTATCGCGGGCCTTGAGCGCGGTGACCGAATCCAGAAATTCCGTAACGAAAAAACCTCACGCTCCCCACTCCGACGGGCACGGAGGTGTGGCTTGAAGGCCGTGCATCGTCTAACGTCGTTTCAGTTCGGCAGTCTTCGACACGGCAGCGTTGTGTGCGTGCGATTAGACGTATTGTACGACTCTACGAAACTCGCACGAATCGAGACGAAAAAAATATAAGATCTTAAAGGAGGTTAGTTTTATTTGGCCAGTTTTCATTAAATCAGTCATTTTATTTATAAACTTATTCAATATTTTAATTCTGATGAAAACTGGCCAAATAAAACTAACCTCCTTTAAGATCTTATATTTTTTTAATAACAGCAATTGTTTTAAGTTATCCAACAAAGCAAAAAAATAGAGTTTATTAATACTTGTTCATAATAGGCATTATTTTTTTCCTATAAAAATACATATTTCTATTTTGCATACCTATGAATTGGCACTCATTTAGATCTCCATACTTTTTACGGCAAAGCTCTCAACATAATTTTCATATTGAATTGGCCACCCTTTTTCACATTTATGTTTTTGGTGGGATAAGTAACTTACTGAAAAGCCCTTATAACCTAGACATTTAAATGACCCAACCAAAATCTGCCAATAACCAGTTAAAACCACCTGAATCCAGATCAAAATGGTAATAAAGACCGGAGTGTTTGCCACTCTCGTGAAGAGGGGCGCAATCACATTCAAATGCGGCTCATATCCGGCCCATGGCTCTTCTATTGACAACTTCATGCTAATTTTGTTATTTTATTGATTTAAAGCTGGATTTTCATAACGAAACTATTTTCACGAAACTAGTTTTATTTAAACTGTTGATAAAATGAACGTCATCAATGATATTATATTATACTAGGTGCAGATATGCTGTATGTGCACGTATTTTGAAGACTGTAAATTGACCTAACTATGACAACAACAAGAGAAAAAGAGCGATTGATTTTGACGCGAGAGCGATAAGGATGCGAGACATAGGTAGATTAGTTTTGAAGCATATTAAAGTGCTGTCATCAGCTGTCATTTTAATCATTTTGCGGCACATACTTAAAATGTCAATTACTATGAAGGTAACATATCTTCTTTATCAGCCCATATATGTCCCCACCGAGGGGCACGAGCCTACTCTCATACATAGAGTGATTAGGCCGTAATCCACCACGCTGGCCAAGTGCGGGTTGGCGGATTTCACATACACCTTCGAATTTCTTCTCTAGTGTATGCAGGTTTCCTCACGATGTTTTCCTTCACCGTTAGCAAGTGGTAATCGAATAAATTGATCCGTACATGAGAAATAAACTCAGAGGTACGTGCCCGCACCAGGATTCGAACCCGCGCTCTCGGAGTTCGAGGCAAGCGTTCTACCAACTGGGCTACCACCGCTTCAACATATCTGTACTTATAAAATATCATTGAACGTCATGAAACTGGTACGGGCCTAAGTCTGCTAATTTAAAATTGTCTTAGTTCTGTTAGCATTGAGTGTCAATGGCTTAAGCGGGCCACACACGCTAGGTTATGCCTGACGGTTATGCTTGAACAGTTGAACTGTGCAAGCATAACTGAATATGTGTTAGATATATTTTTTTGCTTGCGCAAGCAAAATGTAGGTACAGTTAGCATCATAAGTCGATGAACACATTCAGATTTTCAAAAGTAATATACATTATTACTAGACGAAAATCCTTACTTATTTTCTTTATTTTTAACCTTATTGGATGTCCATTTAACTGGATTTTTTTTTGCTAGGCGATTTTCGTCTAATATAATGGTGTATTTTACTTTTGAAAATCTAAATGTGTTCATCGACTTATGATGCTGACCGTACACACGTTCAGTTATGCTTGCACAGTTCAACTGTTTAAGCATAACCGTCAGGCATAACCTAGAGTGTGTGGCCCGCTTTAGTCTGCTAATTTTAAATTGTTTTAGTTTTGTGAGTATGGAGTGTCAATGGCTTATTTCGATACATTTTCAATACCAAAAGTGCCAAAAAATGTCATAATTGTCACTATCAGAGTAACACATAAGATTATTTAAAGACTGCGTAAGTTTTTCAAATTATGACGATAAACGCGTGTGTGAAGTTGCGGGAAATGAAATTAAAAATCATATCCTGTAGGTTTTGACAACACTTAGGACGGGTCATTTTTTAAAGTTAACGCTGGATTCGCAAGATTGCACTTTTCCCCAGAGAAGAACCTAACAAGAAACTCTGTAGGGTTGCTCTTTTCAATTAAAGTTTTAAAAATCTCAGGCATAAACACAGAAACATATAATAAAATTAATATTTCAAAAGAGCTATCCATAAATCTACTATATAAATAATATATAAGTTGGGTTTTCCTTCCTGACGCTATAACTCCAGAACGCACAAACCGATTTCCACGGTTTTGCATTCGTTGGAAAGGTCTCGGGCTCCGTGAGGTTTATAGCAAAGAATATTCAGGAAAAATTTCAACAGAAAAGCGGGAAAATCTTTTTTCACATACAGAACTTTGAGGCGGTACGAAGTTCGCCGGGTCAGCTAGTGAATAATAAAAATTTGATCCCGCAATATCCAGGAAAAAGTAAGGTAAGTAAATTGGAAGTCTCTAGCATCCACATACCTACATAAAATCACGGCGGCAAGATGAAAGACACCGTGTGGCGCCAAGCACATTTTAGGGTCCCCCAACCAAAGGGTGAAAACCGGATCCTATTACTGAAGCCTCGCTGTGCATTCGTCAGTCACCAAACTGTATCCCATGAACCGTTATTGATAGAGCGTTAAATTTTTCACAAATTATGTATTACCGTTTCCGCTATAACAACAATAGAATATGAAATAATAATCATTAAGGGGGCATAAAACAAACTAGATATTTTTAATTTCTTTTTTGCTTGATATAGGATAGAGAATCATGGAGAAGGAGGAGGGAGGCCTTTGCCCAGCAGTGGGACAACAACGGCTAGATAAGATAAGATAAGATATCAATAATGGCTACTAGTAGACATTATTGCTAGGTTATTGTAAGCCTAGTGAATGGTACTGAACCCTTGGCGCTTGAGTCCGACCCGCACTTGACCGGTTTTTTTTAAGTTCCCCCGTATAAGTCAAGAGGTTCTCAAATACGATGTATTTTTGGCTCCCGGCTACCGTTTACGCTCTAAGTGCTGCAACTCAAGTGGTTTAGTGTTCCGTATGATTTTATTTATAGTTTAAAGTGTGATAAACTTGCATTATTTAGTATAGCTTTGGTTAAGCTTACTATAAACTGTAACTTGCATTAAGAGCCTGACTCTAAAATTATAATAGACGTGATGACTATTTAAAACACATTTTTTACCTGATCAAATACATAAATAAATACAAAGATACAGAGCATCAAAGTTACTGAGTATTGACGTCACTCCTAGGTTAATAATCTTACTTAGGCGCCACGTCACGAGCAACTTTAACCCAGTGTATTTTTGTAATTTTTAGTTTAAGAGAAAAAAGAAAAAATACGTGCCGAATATTTTAAAATAATCTATGTGACGGACTTAAAAAAAAAAATTAGTCATCATGCGTATTCCGGGACGTCAAAGCAAGATGGAAGTAACATCTAATTATATTTCATTTTACAACTAGAGAATTACCGTAGCACTATCATTATAAACCTTTTAGCTTTATGGCTGACGATTGGCCTCCTTTTTAAATTAGTCTCATAGATTGCCGGGTTCCAAATGACTTGTAATATTGCTACTGGTTTCTTTATATTTTGTATCTTTTTTTTCTGTTTTCTGCTTCTGTGGTTCCAAATTCAAATTTAAATTCTTTATTTTGCACAGCATAGGTTTTACAAGATGTTATTACAATAGTTGACAGTACCTTTTATGGACCCTGGAAAGGGCACGGCAATTACAATCTTAACATCTTAAATCTAATTTATTACTTATTTCGATGATCTACCAAGTTCTCTGTGAAAACGGCGGCGCTAGTAGTAATACAAAATTGTTTTTCTAGAGTCCATTTCACGAAAGAAGTCCCCTGGCCGCGGCGGCGCTGTATTTCATGTCAAAATTGTTAATTTTGCCATTTATGACTACAAATTTACCTATATTATTTGTATTTCATTTGTAATATTTCAAATAATAGTAATTATTGCATACTTCGAGTGTCCTACTTATTCCATGAGTAGGTTGGTACACATTTTGATAAAAATATCTATTGACCTATATTTCTGTGATGTTAATAATAAAAAAAAGTAAAAAAGGGGGTAAAAAAAGGTTAAAATAAGTGAGGGTTTTTCTACCTACTATCAGGGAAAAGGTCAGAAAATAGGGAAAATAGACCTGTCAAAAGTTCCAAAAATATCCGGAGGACTTCTTTCTTAAAACGCACTCTACCAATCGTAGCAGTTCAAAAATTTGACATTTCCGTATTAATGGCTAATAACGAATAAATGGTAAATAGTTCCAATAACGGCCATTTCACAGATATCTTGGCAGATCTGTAAGTACCTAAAGAATTAATTTGAGTATTTTATTTCTTTATGGAGATAAAATGACATCAATAAGCATCAAAATAAGCGATTTTTAAGTAATTTCTACTTAAAAACTGCTTATTTTAAGCGAAATGCAAATAACGAGGAGCCCTACCGTCTGGATCTGCGGGCCTGGTCTGGCGCAAAATGGCTACCTTTTTGAATTTCTTATCGTTTGACAGGTATCTACCAAGAAAACTATGAAAAACTTGCGCCAACCTTGGCACGCTGTCATAAACTCCTTTGTATATGAAAAGAAGGGGCCACTCCTCAAAAAAATGCAATGATTGATTTTGGTAGGTGGGAAATATGGAATTTTTAACTCATAACAATGTCAGATATTTAAAAAGGTGCCGTGTTAAGTACAGTACAATTTATCTATTAGATACTTTTAGCTTCCTAGAAAGAAACTATACTTAGGATTAGTTTGACCACTTACAGATAAAATTAATCTGACAGATAAGTTATACCTGACACTGTCTAAAAGTCATGTTTTATGTAATAGATATAGGACAGTCAGTTAAATTTTATCTGTAACTGGTGAAACGGACCCTTAAGGCCAAAATACACCGGATGCGTATGCGTAGCGTAAGGTTACGCAAGCGGTGACAGTTGCATACTCAGAGGTACGCATACGCAACGCATACGCATCCGGTGTGTTTTAGTCTTTAAACTCATAGTTGAAAGGGCCATAAACTCGGATAAAACAGGAAAACCAAAGACCAAAATCATAACGACTCTCCTTAAGAAACGAATCTACATTACGAACGAGTTTTAAGGCAAAAGGACCAAAAATATTATACGTTTTGTTCTATGGGAGCTATTTATCAAAAATGCCCATCTTAAAAAACTTAAAGCCTCAAAAAAGCCCCGCCCACTTCCTTTGAACCACCGTCTTAGCTTCTGATTGGTCGACGCGAAACAACTGACAGTCGCGCACGCACGTTCCAAGTTCAAAAATAAATTCGATGCTTTTTTGTTTATGATCGGGTCGTTTATAACTTGTAAATATGTCAGCGGTTTTGTGTTTGATAAAATAATATTTTTTAAAGGTATTTTAATGTTTGGTGTGGATCGATTTATGTTAAGTAGATCTTTCGGCGAGGTGCATTATCGACTAGTATAATCGTAATGGGTTTTGGAGGTTATGGCAATGAACTTGGCGGATATAGCGAACATTCTTTTGTTTGGTATTAATAGAATTTGGTGTTTTGATGCGACGTTAGAATGGGGATGATGACTACATTCAAAAATTCAAAAAATAATTAGTCCGTCTTTTAGGCTATTAAAAAATATTTGAAACACATTTTTTACCTGATCAAATACATAAATTAATACAAAGATACAGAGCATCAAAGTTACGGAGTGGGAGGTATTGACGTCTCTCCTCGGTTAAAATCGTACTGAGGTGTGACGTCATGAGCAACTTTAAACCAGTGTATCTTTGTCATTTTTAGTTTAAGAGAAAAAAGAAAAAATACGTGTCGAATATTTTAAAATACTTAATCTATGTGATGGACTAAAAATTTTTTTTTTGTCATCATTCCCATTTTGCTCGCTATAGGTACTTAATAGATTTTTTTTTCTACTCAAGGCCCTGTGCCGTTAGGTTTCTTGCCGTTTCTTCTTCTCGGCTATACTTATGAAGATAATGAAACGTTAGTAAGTAGTTTTAATTAAATTTAAAAAAGCACGAATAAGTAGGTAAGGTTAAAGTCGCTGGAAACCGTTGGATGTGGGCAGCGCAAGACTGGTCGTTGTGGAGATCCTTGGGAGAGGCTTTTGTCCAGCAGTGGACGTCCATAAGCTGACATGATGATGATGATAATGAAGTAGGTAAGCCTATGTGGGGGGTAAATCTATAACAATATATATTTTTAATTTTTTGTTATTTTTGTATAGTACAGGAATTGTTTTAAACACAATAAATAATATTGCATATTTATAAATAAATGTTGCTGCCAAAGACGCCGACAAAAGAGAAAAAAAATTAAGCATGACTCTCCATTTTAGGGACAAGTTTTCAAAAACCTTTTAGAGACAGAGCTACCCTAAAAATGGGCTGTCAAAATATTGCCACATCAGGGAGTTTAAAATTACCCCACTTCCTACGGGGTGAATCGCAGAAAATGCTTTTAGTGTGTCCTACACCTAAATTACTGCTATTTAGTTTAAATGGCCAATTTTAGTTCAAATTAGGTGATTTTCGAGGCTTTTTTTGGTCAAAAATCTAATGCGGTGCTTTTTATTGTAATAGTAGAGTTAAAAGAGTTTTTTTCGAGAAACCTTTTTGTATAGCTTGCATACCCGTATACGAACTTTTTAGGAGATGTGATTTTTTAATGACATTATGTACCTAGGTAACTTTTAAAATAGCTCAGTTGTGTGTCGGCAGAGTGTCACTGAGAATGTCAATGACATTTTTTAACACATTTGGTAGCAATCAGTAAGCCATTGTTTTACAAAATACCAAATGTATCAAAAAATGCCATTGACACTTTGCCGACACATAACTGAGCTATTTTTAAATTAGCAGACTTGGGCCCCTGTTTATAAGTAAATTCATTTAAACTCAAAGAAGAATTTACATTTTTGGCAAATCTTTTGAAGTTGAAAAATTCATGATCTTTTAATTTTAATCTAAAACCTCGTTTTGTTTATGGCATTGTTTAAAAGCTACACCCAAGAATGATTTCGGAAAATTATTTAAACTTTATCAGAGCTGTCAAATCTGACAGTTTGACGTTGCGGCCATTATTGTTTCAGCCGACCAATGACGGCGCTGCCTTTGAAATTCGAACGTTTTCTTTTTCTATCGCACGGCTATTGTTTCTTACCGGCCAGTATCTTTTATTGTTATTGTTTTTTAAACTTCTAATTTTATTTTTGTTTTTAATCTATTTCACTGTGTTCTATTGTAAGATTCAAATGCGTGGCTATTAATTATTGCATTGATATATTAATAAAAATATGTACAAATGATTATAGTAGGATATATTCAATTGTATAACAAATGCATATATAATTCTAAGTAAGTAGATAGAATTTTTGAAGTAGTCTTATTATTTGCCAGACATCTAGGAATAAAAATTTTGCTTGTCTTCTAAATTTTATCAAAATCTGTCTAGTTATTTTTGCCCTATTATAAGTTGCATAGAAATATATTTTCGCAAATTATTACATATAAATACACATCAATAAAACTTTAATTTAATAAAACAACCACAATTCTCACACGGCTCATCCCCTCTCATTAAAAGGGGGTCCGACACGCGTCCGATTCGGTACGGTGCTCGTCACGATGATCCGACACGGTCGGAGGTCACAATATGCTCGTAATTGAGTTCTCACGGGACTGATTTTGATGCGGTTTTAAAGTATGGTAAGAGCTATATAGCTTTGTGTTAGACCAAACACTGTGCTAAGTGCCAAAACATTAATTACGACGTCGTTGATTTTCATGATGCGACGTCGTGTCGCGTCGTGTCGTGTCGTGTCGCGTCGTATCCTGAATATATGTTTTAGCCTTAAGGTATGTATGGGAACTTAGCACATAAGGAAATATGGCCAAAGAATGAAGGAACCTACTTATATTCTAAGAGGAGAATTGTAAAACTTTATTTGAAACTAGCTCCCAGCGAAATGTTCCGCCTTAAAGTATAGCAATAAAGTTTAAATTGACTCTAGATTTTAATTAGAAAACAAATGTATGGACAAAAGATAAGGGCTGTTTAATGCTACCTACACAACAAAGCCGCCGGCATGCCGCCGGGCTAGACCAGCGGCTTTACGTCATACGAATGGCAGCTGTCAAAAAAGCCGGCGACTTTGTTATGTAGATACCATTAGGGCTTTTCCGGAAATTATTCGAATTTTAACATATAAAAACCATCCATGGACTTCAAGAATGAATAAAAACAGAATTAATAAAATTGGTCCAGGCATTGTTGAGTGCGCTTACCAAAAAATTTTGCGATTCATTTTTATATTAAAAGAAGAGCAACCCAACAGAGTTTTTTGCTAGAATCTCTTGGAAAAAACATGCTTTGGGGCAATTTTGGTGATTTGAAACTCTATATTAAGTCCTACAAGAAGGCCTTTAAGTTATAATTAGGTAATGTGACTCGGGTATACTAATTAGTACTACTAGTAGTACTGTGGACTTTCTTTTCCTTTCTGTACCTTTTACCTCCTTTTTAATGCTATTTGTCATTAATTTAACAGGACTACATGTCCAACGCTTCAAAGTACAGTTAGACCGGTCACGGTAGCCAAACACAATGGATAGTACAGTCAACGCGAAGCAAGAAAACTCTTTTAATTATTTAGGACACTGTATTTAAAGTGCTGTTTGGAAAGTTGGTGAATCCGGTTTTGTTTACGAGCTACGACTTATAGCTACAAAATATATGAGACATTCTTCAGGGGCCCTAGTCTGCTAATTTAAAATAGCCTCAGTTGTGTGTCGGCAGAGTGTCAATGTCATCTTTTGATACATTTGGTCGCAATCATTGTAAGCCATTGTTTAGCAGAATTCCAAAAAAAAAAACTCTGCCGACACGCAATTGAGGCTATTTTAAATTAGCAGCTAGCTTAGCATGGCACTCCGTGAGAAGACGTTGTCATGCGTTTGTCACGCTTACGTCTCTGTCTATAGTTTTAAATGTGATAAGGACAGCATGCGTGAGATAAATGTCGCGGCACGCCATGCTAAGCCCGCAGATTTCGGTCACTAGTCAGTTTCTAGACAATAGTCCACATACCTACATTGACTGCTAAAATCATTACCCTTTCTTTTGGCTTCGCCGTCGGGTAAAAATACCTAAGTACCTACGTTGCTATGATGTAAAGGGATGTTTGTATTAAGTCTGGATGTTTGTTTAATATTTATGAATGAATGTAGTTATAGTAAACTATAGATACTTATTTGTTATTTATTATTATTTTGAGTATGTAATTACAGGTGTTGTTATGTAATTTGATACACCAGGGGCTCGTTTCACAAGTTACAGATAACCTTTAACTGACATTAAGTTAAAATAAATAAAATAAATATAATAAAAATAAAATAAAATAAATAAATTATGTTAAATTAAAAACATTATGTTATGCAATGAGGAAGGAATATAAGGAGTAGCCCCATTTTTTTTCATATACAAATGAGTTTATATCAGCGTGCCAAGGTTGGCGCAAGTTTTTTTATAGTTTTCTTGGTAGATGACATGTCTAACGATAAGAAATTGCATACAAAAAGGTAGCTATTTTGCGCCAGACCACGCAGATCCAGACGAAATGGCACCTCCTTATGTTATGAAATAGATGTAGGTTTATCTGTCAGTTTTTTTATCTGGAAGATTCGGCTTTTCAATAGTCAGCTAAAATTTAACTGTCAAATATTTCATAAAACATTAAAGTATAAGACAGTGATCAAAATATCCTTAGGAATAAATTTTAACTGACGATTAAAAAACCGGGCCTTAGTGGTGAAACGGGGCCCTCCAATCAATCAGAGAAAAACTTTTATGTAAACACACACAAAATAAACCTAAAACCTATACATATTCAATAAACAAACTAATAAATTGAATTATTTCAATCCTCATGTATATTTCATAGCAAAACCATGCGGAAAATTGCAGTACAAGAAGCAAAACTTTACTCGGCACTTGTGTTGTACGGCTGTTTATATAATACGAGTGTCGAGGTAACAGTTGCGGGGTTGCGTTGCAAAAATAACATGTGGTTGCGTTTGTGCATTTGCTAAATTGGTTGTAAGCTAATGTTTTGTTCAGGGATGGATTAGGGCTGCTGGAGTTGGTCCAAAAAACATATAATGCCCAAGTTTACTAATTTAAAGCCTCAGTCGTGTGACTATTGAGTGTCAATGTCATTTTTGTAATTTTTTGACACATTATGGTATTCAGTTAAACGTTTGAGTATAGAATATATAAGGAGATGCCATACCGTCTGGATATGCGTGCCTGGTCTGGCGCAAAATGGCTACCTTTTTGTATGGAATTTCTTATCGTTTGACAGGTCATCTACCAAGAAAACTATGAAAAATTAGCGCCAACCTTGGCACGCTGTCATAAACTCATTTGTATATGAAAAAAAATGGGGCAACTCCTTATATATTCTATACTCAAAGAGTAAAACAATGTCTTAGCAATTATTGCGATCAAATACGTCAAAACATGCCATTGATACTCAATAGTTACACAACTGAGGCATTTTAAATTAGCAGACTTGGGCCCCTGGTTACATCAAATAAAAATGTCAAGAATAGGTACACTGAACTGACGTACATGTATGTGGCGACTGATGAATGTGGATGAAGCAGAAGAAGTGTGTTTGGATCGTAGCAAGTGGATGGAAGTGGTCTCTGTCTCGTCGGGAAAGAAGCGTGATAGATATGTAAGTATGTATGTATAAAAAATGTAGGGTATATCGATTTTCATAGTTTTTGATTGGACTTTTATAGAAAATGGATGATAATTAACTAGTAATTAATTAATTAATAATTTGCCAGTATCCTTGGCACTTTTCCACCAACTTTGACTCGAGATGGGGATATTTTCTACGACTGTGTGTTGGAGATAATGATTGGTTTCTTTTGTGGCAACATCATTATTAGATACAGTCCTTAGATACAGTTCATTCGTTCGTTGTCACTTCCTCTTTACCACTATTGCAGCGTGTAATACTATTATTTTAATAATAAATATAATTTTGCCTATAATCAGTCTTTCCATCCAAGACCTTAACACTGCGTAGCCTGATTTTGTGTATTTTTTCTTTGTTTCTTTAGGTAAATATTTTTTTAATATTAACTAGATACTAAAATATGTAGCATGTCATTTTATTAATCTACTTAAAATCGAATAGATAAGATAAAACAAAAACTTTACTATACTATTAAGGTATTATACCTCTCATAGTCAGCTACCGAAAGCAATAAGCTACTTAAAATACCGAAAAAGAACCGAAGCGTTATAAAAATACGAAAATAAAAATACCCTCTTAATCCGACTCTGTTTAAGGGTGGTCCTACATCAACACGTCAGATTATAAAGGCCCCCCCACACATACGAAATTAGATGATTTGTGTGGATTATCACTTTCTGTGTAGTGTGTACTCACCCTAAAGATTATGATTTTCCTCGGGTTTTTACATTAATTTAATACTTTTGTGGTAATGTGATCCTTAAATAAACTTAAATAATCTCTGATTATGTAAGGAATAATTTAAAAATGTTGATGACGATATATCCTACTAATATTATAAATGTCAATGTTTGTGCCGATTGATTGATGTGATGTTGGTTTTTCGAAAACCACTGTACAGATTTTAATGAAACTTTATAATATTGTAGCTTGATCAGAATAACATATAAGCTTTATACAAACTGAACAACTTTCCCCAAGGAACATGGGTCGTAATTCGAAAAAAAAAATTCGGCTCTCCATACAAAATGTCTGATCAGCTGATCGAGTAATTATAGGCGATCCAAAAATATTTTTTCGAGTTACGACCCATGTTCCTTGGGGAAAGTTACAATACAATACATTACAAATATTCTTTATTGTACACAAAGATATAAGGTACTGACACAAACAAGAATATAAGAAGCACCAGGCGGCCTTATTGCTAGGTAGCAATATCTTCCAGGCAACCTTAGGGTAAGAAATAGCGAGAAATAGGTAATAATGGTTGCGGGTTGTGCAAGTTGGTCAGTTTCATGGGGACTATCGCTGTGTTTCGGCTTTATACCCCCTTTCTGTTACACTCAGTATGTGTAGGTACATTTTCATTCTCCAGAAAGGCGAAAGATGGCCGTTAGATATCATTTGCATTTTTGAGTTACATATTCTGTGAAAATGTATTGTAGTTCTTTATTTCACGAATATGTTTGGCGATCTGTATACAACTATATATACCTACTATAAAATCATTTTTAGGGTTCATCAGCCTGAGAGAGAGAGTCCGCGACTTAATATTCGAATTTGTCATCATACCTCGGAAAACACATTATCTTAAAATAATAAAGTTTCATGAGGACTGTTGCTGTGTTTCGGCATTATCCCCCCTTTCCGTTACACCCTGTATAACGCAAAAACCACCATAGACAAACCTCACATAACTTTATAACGCTAAACGGCATCGTCTATCACAGTAGCGCATTACGGAACCGGAAGTATTCGGCGACGATTTATCATCTGTGGTGGAAGCGACGCCATTTTGTCGCGGAAAGAAGCTTATGACAAAATGGAGTTGGTTTGTAAAGATTTTCGAGTGTTTTTGAAATAAAAATAGTGATGAAGGCATTAACCTAGAAAAGAAAATGTGAGGACATAAGACATTTATTTTCAAAAACAGTACAAATAAACACTGTGTGCGAAAAAATGCTAGTAACAGCTAACTTAAAAACAAAAATTAAAAAAAAAGAAGTAAAACTTACAAACTAAGAATTAAGTAGGAACTTTTTTGAGATCATTACAGGGATAAAATATATATAGGTATATATCTTAAAAAATTAACAATCACTTAAAAAATCAGCAATAGAATAACAATTCTTACTTAATAAAAAGTTTTTTAATTTATTTTTAAACATATTGAAGCTTTCTATTTCTTTTAAATCATTTGGTAATTTATTAAACAGAAGAACGGCTTGGTACATGGGGCAGTGTTTAACTATTTCTAAATTTGGATGAAGTTTGGAAGTTAAATCTTTCTCAGTCTATTGTTTCTTTCGTCTATTGTTTCAAAACGGATTCTATTTTTAACTACATCTTGTAAAACAACAAAAATGTAAAGGCTAGGCACAGTTAATATTTTAAACTTAACAAAGTAATCTTTACAAAAAAAAAAATAGGAACTAAAGGCAGAGTCACAAAATCTATAGTAATATAAATCTAAATTAGACTGGTCCCACGTATTCTACGTATGCTTCATTGAATAGATGATTAGATGCAAACTTTTCATACGCAACGCAACGCTGTCCCACGTTGCGTGTGACAACTCACGTAATAAACTAAACTAAATCAAAGAAAAATAAAAATAAATTATAATACACAATTAATAAATTACAATACAATACAAATATTCTTTATTGCATAAAATATATAAGGTACAGACACAAACAAGAATATAAGAAGCAACAGGCGGTCTTAATACTTTCCTTATTTGCCATTTAAAATAGCAAATCTGTATTTAAGTACAACAAAAAACAGGAGTTTTTCACAAATCTAAGCTCCTATACTTATTGACATATATGACAGGCCAGTTAGCGTAGTCGGTAATGAGTCTGCCTCATACGTACGAGTCGCGGGTTCGATCCCCGCCGGTTAGCAAACATTTGTGTGATGAGCATAAATGTTTGTTCCGTGTCTGGGTGTTATATATTTATCTATGTATGTTTATCAGTCCCTGATACCCATAGTACAGGATTTGCCTAGTTTGGGGTCAGGTTACCGTGTGTGAAATGTCCCCCAATATTTATTTATTTATTTTTCCATATTCTTTATTCGGTCAACACAATTGCACATTCCAACTAAACATCTCCCATGTAAAATTGGCGGCAATTCCAATTCAATATGGCGGATCAAGTGGCACGCGACCAAACCGCGCTGTGGGTGTGTTTGGAGGAAACTTTCGCGCCGTTTCTACCATATTTTTTTATTCAATTTGTTTTGCTTTTTTAGAAATGGAACTAGGGGGGAATTGGATGAAGAAATGTAGTTATTGAATATTTGAGAGTAGGTATATAAATATTTATTAGTCGTCTAAGATAAGCAATGTAAGTTGATTTTTATTTTCTGATGATGTGAGGATTGTTACTCTTTCACTCAAAAATTACAGTGTTTATTAATACCTACCTAATGCTATCTACACACTAGAGTCGCTGGCATGTTCCGCCAGGCTAGGCCGGCGGCTTGACGTCATACGAATGGCAGCTGTCAAAAAAGCCGGCGACTTTGGTGTGTAGATACTATAAGAGTCTTCACGCGACCTCGTACGCATTTATCGTCATATCTTGGAAGAAAATCATGATATCGTTAAATAATATTATAGCCTATGTGTTATTCTGTTATTTAAGCTACAATATTGCCAAGTTTCATTAAAAATCTATTCAGTAGTTTGCACAAACATCCTACTAATATTATAAATGTCAATGTTTGTGCCGATATGGATGGATGTTTGTTACTCGTTCACGCAAAAACTACTGAACTGATTTTGATGAAACTTTGCAATTACTTATTTAGATTAGACATCAAAATAACACATAGGCTTTTTTGTAGATATTTTGTGTTTTTTCGAAGATAATGACGATAAATGCTAACGAGTCGCGGGCAGCCTCTAGTAAATATACCACCTATATTTTCTCATACACTATCCGTTACAAACGTCCGCAATGATGGATTCGAGGCAGTTATCTGAATTCCCTCGCGAGCTATTAGCCGCGTGCCGAAGTGTGCCAATCGTGTCACAGCTGACTGCAACCGTTAGCTTTATTAGTTTTTCATTTGTTTAATCTGTAGTGGAGGTATGAGTGCTTAGGGCGGGGTTTTGGGAAGAGTGGGGTAGTATTGTTTTATCATCATAGATTTAAGAGCGTCGCTCTTGTCGGTGGAGTCTGCGCCCCTCTTCTCTATTCTCTGCCGTACGTTTGAGCATCTGATACGACACAACTTCTATTCCCTCTTTTATTTGGTCTATGTTACTTGTTAGTATTGTTTTTGGTAGTTTTAACAAGATTGTTTGGCGACGAGAGAAATGATGAAGTAGAGTACAGAGCAAAATTATTATTACCTGATCCGTCATGTCATATCAAGAAGTTAAAGTACTGGCAGAGGATAGGCCTAAATGCCGAACACTCCACTGTCAAGAGTCTAACTCTTAAGTTATATGATGATGAGGTACCAGAGGAAATATCATTGATTTAATTTTACATGGAAAAAGTGATAGTTAGTAATACATGGGCCCAAGTCTGCAAAATAATACTCTCAGTTGTGTGTCGGCAGAGTGTCAATGAGAGTGTCAATACTATTTTTGACACATCATCATCATCATCATGTCAGCTTATGGACGTCCACTGCTGGACAAAAGATCTCCTCAACGATCGGTCTTGAGCTGCCCACATCCAACGGTTTCCAGCGACTTTAATCAAGTCGTCAGTCATTTTCGTCATTTTTGACACATTTGGTTGCAATCAAAAGGCAATCAATGTAAGCCATTATTTAGCAGAATACCAAATGTGTCAAAAATGCCATTGACACTCTGCCGACACACAACTAAGGCTTTTTTAAATTGGCAGACTTGGAGACCTGACTAACATTCACATTCTAACTTAGCCAGTCTAACTTAGCTTTTAAAATAAAAAGCGGGCCTCACAGGTTACACAGTTAAATACCCAGTTCCTTGAACTCCAGCGATTGTCTAAACGCCTAGAAACCGATAATTACAGAACACATTACTCAACAAATTATTCCGTACGCACACCCATAAACATAGACGAGTGTAACCCTAAAAGGAGCGCAGATTAGACAATAGTATCCATTTGGACGGCACGCGACGTCACGCGGCCGCCACGCTCCGACTTTTGACAGTCATTAGTCTGTTTTCTCTTGATTAGATTAATGTGGTATCGTACTTACTCCTCGGAAGGTTTTATGTTATTATTTTCCCCATTTTTTTCGGTTACAATGCTTTAATGTTTCCGTTTTTTTAATACTTTTGGGTTTTGGTTAAAACTTTCCTTTGTTTTTTGTTTGGTAACGCAGATGACACACTGAAATAGTTTTATTTCTACTTTATCTTTGATAATTAGATGAGCTTAAGATTAAAATTAACTAAGTAACTAACCAAACCCTCCTACATCATGTTAAGAACAAGCTAACAAAAAAAATACCAATATTCTTTTCATAAAGCGATGACAATGCCTAATGAGTCATGAGCCACCCCGAACATTTTTCATAATTACGCGATTCGAACTAAAAAATGACGTCCTATTCGTATACACGTTGAATAACACCGGGCCAAGGATGCACCCTTGCGGCACACCCCTGCATTACCGCGACGTTAATCAAAAAACGTTCGGGTGTGAACGACAAACAACGGGGGAATCATTTCTATACACTTTCCCATATCGATAATGACGATTTCACGGCGAAAAAATAACAGAAACACACACTTTTGTATGTTTTAAACGTGGCCGTTTTAATCAGAAGGCTATCACGGAAATTGTTTGGCGATAATTGTAGGGAACGCGGTGATTTTGTGGACAAAGTGATGACTTTTGATGATTATTTTGTGTTAGGGGAGCGTGATTTTGTTTTGTTGTCACTGTTTTTTCCATTATTATACGATATTTTGTTAAATTACTTTTTGGTAAGTAAAAATAAACTATAGCCTTAACTTCCAATAGTTATAGTGACTTTTTATACTTTATTATAGATAACTCTCATATCCTTAACTTCTTATTTCAAACCCTTCATAATCCTGCTGCTCCTTCCTACCTCCGCGAGCGTTTCAGGTTCACCTATTAACCTGATAGGCCCTGTCGCTCTCACCTAAGATCCCTTCTTGATTACCCGTCTCACTCTTCTGATTCTTACTCTTATTCCTTTTCTGTTCATGCAGTCCGGCTGTGGAATTCATTGCCACACGCTATACGTGACACTCACTCTCTCCACATTTTCAAACGGAAAGTTAAAGAACATTATCTATCATAGAGTAATAAAATTATAATATTTATGTATGTGTATTTATCGAATATATATGTGTAGGTTTATACTTATATATTTATTGTTGTGACTATCCTGCCTTCATGCTATCACTTCTCTCTCTGTGGGGTCTGCAGGAAGAAATTTCTTTTAGAAATATGCTGTACCTTTTGTATAACTTCTCTTTTTTCTGTATCTATGTACTATCATCTTATAATAAACTGTTAAAAAAAAAAAACTCTTTAGTCAAGAGTATCCTAAACCGACGGGCATGTATGAGGCGACTGATGAGTGTGGATGAAGCGAAAGAATTTGGATTGTAGCAAGTGGAAGGAAGAGGTCTCTGCCTGCCCCAATGGGAGAGAGGCGTGACGGATATGTATGTATTTAAGTACCTTTAGATAATTTTATTTATTTAACAATTTATTGTAAGACGATAGTACATAGAGACAGAAAGAAAAAAGAGAAGTTTTAAGTACATAAATCTATGAAAAAAGAAATAATAAGAAATGATTCTTACTTACGGATATGTATGTATGTATGTAGATACCTAACCAAACATTGAAACAATAAAAGAAACTATAAATATGCTAAATAACATAATAACTTTAAATAAAATATAAAGTCAACCTATAATTGATATCCAACTGTAATATTTTTAAAGCCTATGTCTTATTAAAAAAAAAACAGATTGTTAAGACTATTAGATTGCTACAGCATATCATATCAAGTGTTAGTAATTAAACGTTAAATTTTGCATTTAAACCCAATGAAGTGATTCAAGTTGGCCTACAAATGAACTTTTCAATTGAAAAAAGCTTGCATATGGCTGAGCTTTTTAGTTGGAAGAGTAATCTTGATACTTGCACGACTTATTGACAT